>BLSH010084816.1:476404-510222 GCA_018402905.1 Glandirana rugosa | reverse complement strand
ACATCACATGACCGGCTGTGATTGACACAGCCGGTCATGTGGTAAAGAGCCAAATCTATTGGCTCTTTACACGGATCGGAGCTGGGCTTTGTCCGAGGGACAAGCCTCAGCTCCGATCGCCGCGCTGCGCGCCCCCAGGGGCGCGCACGAGCGGCGTGCACGTGAGGCTCGTTTGTGACCGGCTGTGATTGGACACAGCCGGTCACGGGGTAAAGAGCCAATTTTATTGGCTCTTTACCCCGATCTGGGGGGGACACAACCCCCCGGCAGACGAGCGATCCGCGATCGCCGCTGTGCGGGCCCCTGGGGGCCCGCAGTAGCGGCGAGAAGCGGAGGACGTCATATGACGTCCTCCCGGATCGACGGCCAGTCCCTGCCGACGTCATTTTACTATACGTCGGTAGGGAACTGGTTAAAAATCCAGAGACTTCTCCCACAGTACTTTTTTCTGCCATTAGATGTCATCAGTCCGTTGGCCAAAATTTTTCCCGGTGGTCTTGGACCCGCCCCCAGCCTGTGACTGGGCAGTGTAAGGCAAAACAGCACATTGATAAGCTCATCTCTCTGTCCCTCTGCTCTCTCCCCCTATCAGCATGCTCCTGGTCAGCACATGAACCAATTGGCTTCTTGTGCTGCTTTTTCCTCTCTCACTCCAGCTTTGTTGGACAGGGACTCCAAAAGGCTGATGTCCGGTCACATTCAGGTATTTGCAATGCATTAACAAGAACACATTTATTGATTACAAAGCCGCAATACCATGTGTATTTTATAACTGTCAGGAGTTCAGCTGAACTCCAGGCAAACAGCTAAAAACACTGTCAAATACATCTATGACAGCTGTCTTATGTGCTAGAGTATCTATATTTCTGTCCATCTAGTCCTAAGATGTACACAACCCTGCCAGACATTGCAGAGAGTCTGTGAATGGACAGAGAGAGAGCAGCAAGCCGACTAATGAGTTCAACTCTTTCTGCTTTTTCCTCCTGTGAGTGTGTGAGCACATGTGCATGCAGCACACCTGATTGGCTACTAGTGCTGCCCTTCCCTCCCCCAGTCTTATTGTTGCTTTGCGAGGAATTATAAGGGGTTGATACACTATATTGATACACTATATTGTCAAAAGTATTGGGACACCTGCCTTTACATGCATTTGAACTTTAATGGCATCCCAGCTTCAACTCTTCTGGGAAGGCTGTCCACAAGGTTTAGGAGTGTCTATGGGAATCTTTGACCATTCTTCCAGAAGCGCATTTGTGAGGTCAGGCACTGATGTGGACAAGAAGGCCTTGCTTTGTGCACTGGTGTGCAGTCATTTTAGAACAGGAAGGGGCCATCCCCAAACTGTTCTCACAAAGTTGGGAGCATGAAATTGTCCAAAATGTCTTGGTATGCTGACGCCTTAAGAGTTCCCTTCACTGGAACTAAGGGGCCAAGCCCAGCCCCTGAAAAGCAACACCACACCATAATCCCCCTCCACCAAATGATTTGGACCAGTGCACAAAGCAAGGTTCATAAAGACATGGATGAGCGAGTTTGGGGTGGAGGAACTTGACTGGCCTGCACAGAGTCCTGACCTCAACCCGATAGAACACCTTTGGGATGAATTTGAGCGGAGACTGCGAGCCAGGCCTTCTCGTCCAGCATCAGTGCCTGACCTCACAAATGCTCTTCTGGAAGAATGGTCAAACATTTGCATAGACACACTCCTAAACCTTGTGGACAGCCTTCCCAGAAGAATTGAAGCTGTTATAGCTGCAAATGGTGGGCCAACTCAATATTGAACCCTACAGACTAAGGCTGGTATTCCGTTAAAGTTCATGTGTGTGTAAAGGCAGTTGTCCCAATACTTTTGACAATATAGTGTATATCAAATTCAGGAGTTTCACTTGCTACATTTAATTACGTTTACCACCTCTGATGGACATAGCTGAGTATGGTCGGGTTGTGCATGCTCACCAAACTCATAGGGTGTCAGAGGGGGGCCAGAGGAATCTGCACTGTATGTATCCGTCCTCTCCATTTATTATGGTTGAAATTCCATGCACAGGAAAGAAAGCTTCAAATGGCTCATAAGAGCACAGATTTAGTTCCCGATTAGGAAAAAACTATACAGACAGAAACATTCTGCCTGGTACTGCTGTCCTCCTGACTGTGTTGCTAACCAACTCATCTCTAATTTTTAATCACTTCAGCCCCCGGCCTACTCTGACACTTCTCACATATGTAAAAATCTGCTTTTTTTTTGCTAGAAAATTACTTAGAACCGCCAAACATTATATTTTTTAAGCAGATGCCCTAGAGAATAAGATACTGGGCGTTCTAATTTTTTATGTCCCACGGTATTTGCTCAGCGGTCTTTCGAATGCAATTTGTTGGGAAAAAATACACTTCAGTGAATTTTAATGCACCAAAACACAATATAATACCCAATTGTTTGGTAAAATATAAAAGATGATGTTACACCGAGTAAATAGATCCCTAACATGGCATGCTTTAAAATTGAGCACGCTTATGGAGCGCCGCCAAGCTACGGTACATGGTTCTAAAGCCTTACGATTTTTTACCTTAAAGTGAATGTAAACCCACCACCCACCCAGTATAAACTAATGACACAGTATTAATGTATATATACATGCAAGCCTCCTGCATCTATCCCTACTTTTAAAATGCCCTTCCTGAAAGCACTAGCAGCTCTGTAAAACTCTGAAATCAGTGGGTGTGTCTGCGTTTGCTGGAGTTTGGTGGGTGGAGTTGTGATGTCACAAGCCTCCCCACCCACCTCTATACTGAGACATTGAGGAGGGAGGGAGGGGGGCGTGTAAAACTTTCTCTGCTGTGTGAAGGAGATAAGCAAATTGCTTGTCACTCACAGAGCAAGGGGCGGATCGACTGTGTATTTCCTTGTCAGTCAGACTTTTTCTTCCTGAAAAAAGATAAGCTCATTACTCACAGTTGGATTTACTCTTTGTGGCAAGACTGGGCACAGATGATATGACATGCTAAACTCTACCAGGCAGAATTATTAATTACATTTTTTTTTCGGGTTTACATCCACTTTAATAAATTCTATGCATCAAGGTAAAAAAAGTTCTGTGACACAGACTTCCCCTTTCACCCCCTTATACTTGCCTGAACTGCATCACGATCCAGCGCTGTGCATGAGAGCAGCAGCTCTCCTGGCTCTGTCCCTCCTCCCTGGGCAATATCGATAGTAGCGGGACCTATTGGCTCCCGCTCCTGTCAATCAACTCCAGTGACAAAGGGGCGGGGGCTGAGTCTGGCTGTGTCAATGGACGCAGCAGCGGGGCTCAGGAGCGAGCTGTTGCCCCCCATGGAAATCGGCTTCTTATTGGGGCCACCAGCAAGAGAGAAGGAGCCAGGAGCGTAGGGGACACCAGAAAAGGAGGATCAGGGCTGCTCTGTGCAATTCTATTGCACACAGCAGGTAAGTATAGACATGTTTGTTATTTAAAATAATAAAAAAAAAATTTCCTTAACAACCACTTTAAAAATCTCTATAGGCAACACTTTCTAAGCCTTTTACAGGTTGCCAGTTTTACCAGGGGGTCACCAAGGCATGGTAACAGCCTCTTTAGCCGAAACCGGAAGTGACAAAATACTAGTCTTTTCCAGTTTCTTAGACCATAGAGATGATCCGGGATGTATTGGTACTTGGTCATCTCTGTGATCAGCCAGTGGAAGTGCCAGCTTCAGTCTCGGGATCCCCAGTGGCACGGGAGATCCAAGGAAGGTGGCGGGAAGGCTTTAGTTAATAGCTATCCACCAGCTAGTTAGCCGATATGATCACTTTTAAATTAAAGCCCATTGCCAGTTGAAAAAAGATACTGGGATGATGCCTGTAGCTGCAGGCACCATCCTGGTATAACCCTGTCAACCAGATGATGTACAGGTACGTCGCTGAGCCAGTGACCTAAAAGAAGCACGTAGCAGATGAGGTCGGAACTCCAAACATGTAAACCTGTTTCACCTAGATCAGCAATAGGCACTTAGCAGTGGTTTTCCGTCAATACCTACTGGGCTATGAATTACTATAGAGGAGTGGCCACATACAATTCCTATTCGCTTCTTTTTTTCCCCCAAATAATTTTCTAATTGCATTGGAAATGTGCTCTGTGGTCACTTTAGATGCATACTGTCTTGGAGATAAATATGAAAATATTCTATTTACGCTGACTCAGGGATGGTCTGCCTGCTGAGTGGCACATAATTTATATCCTGGCATTCATCTCGGGCAGGTGGCTGCCCTGTTTATTAACTCTTTATGGCTGCCAATGCTAGTAAATTCCTTTTCTGAATGGCCAAGGCCCTAAGAGGTGCCAAGGCAGCATTAGAGGAGACCACTAATATAGACCAACCTATGCATGAAAACATCATAAAAGCAAGCTGGATAAATAATCTTTCATTCATTTAGAGCAGGGGTCTTAAGGAAAGGGCCAGTTTATTGTCCTTCAGATTTTAGGGGGCTGGACTGTGCCCCATCTTTGGAATTAGAGGGAGTAATAGTGTCCCATCAGTATCAGTGGGAAGAATAGAGTCCCATTGTTAATGTCAGTGGGAGCAATAGTGCCCCATAGTTGGTGTCAGTGGGAGGAATAGTGTCCCATTGTTGGTGTCAGAGAGAGGAATAGAATCCTATTGTTGGTGTCAGTGGGAGGAACAGCGCCCCATTGTTGGTGTCAGAGGAAGTAATTGTGTTCCATAATTGGCATCAGTGGAAGTAATCATGTCCCATTGTTGGTGTCAGTGGTAAGAACAGCGTCCCATCGTTGGTGTCAGTGGGAGGAACAGTGTTCCGTCGTTGGTATCAGTGGGAGGAATATTGCCCCATTGTTTGTGTCAGTGGGATGAATAGTGCCCCATTGTTGGTGTCAGTGGGAGAATAGTGCCCCATTGTCGGTGTCAGTGGGAGAAATAGAGCCCCATCGTTAATGCCAGTAGGAGGAAATGTGCCCCATCGCTATTACCAGTGGAAGGAAACATGCCCCATTGTTGGTATCAGTGGGAGGAATAGTGCCCCACCATTGGTGTCAGTGTGAGAAATAGTGCCCCATCGTTGGCGTCAGTGGGAGAAATTATGTCGCTTTGTTGATTTCAGTGGGAGGAATAGTGCCCCGAGGGCTGAATAAAGGCAAGGAAAGGGCCACAGTTTGGAAACCACTGATTTAGAGGTGTTCACATTTTATTACTGGACAGTATCTGATGAAAGGTCACATCAAGTGCCAATTAAGGTGAACCTTTTCTTTTGCCCACACATTGCAAGTAAAAGGTTCACATAGCCCACACTGCTGCAGTATTTACCCACCTTTTTTACTACCACAACAATCTGCTCTACTATTTTGACCAAGGAAAGAAAGCCCAGTGTATTGAACCGTTGGTTTAATGAAAAAAAAAAATCATGTATGGGCTGCTTAATATACCAGATCAGGAACTTCCTAGTCCTCAAGGGTGGAAAAACCGGTGTGCTCAGAGATTTTGTCAACTTTATCCATGATTACAAAGTGTAGTACTTTGGCAGTCTAGGGCAGGGGTCCTCAAACTATGGCCCTCCAGTTGTTCAGGAACTACAATTCCCATCATGCCTAGTCATGTCTGTGAATGTCAGAGTTTTAAAATGCCTCATGGGATGTGTAGTTCCGCAACAGCTGGAGGGCCGTAGTTTGAGGATGCCTGGTCTAGGGCAAAGAAATTGGGATACCCACTGACCCATGACTCTCATGAAACAGTTGAGAAGCAGGCAACTGGTGGACTGTAGGACTAGAATATGAGACAACTCCAGTGCCAGTTTCTGGAGACTTAGGATCCAACTGAATAGTTTTGACATGTGGACAGTCAGAAAAACAAAAAGGGGGAGACTTTGCAGACCTCTGTAAGCGCTGAGGCATGTGGGTGTTCTTGCCTCCACTGACAGTCTTGATAATAATACCAAGGGCCTGACAGAAGAGGCATTGTCATTTGAAGAGCATGTGGGTCAGATGCTCCTTGGATGCAGGATCCACAGACCAACACTTTAACCAGAGTGCTGTACACATGTGTATTCACAAAAGCCCAATGCGGCAGACATGCCCTGATGCTTGCTGCAGGCCATCATAGTTGAAGTGTAAAGCTCCATGCATTTGCTTCATATGCTCTATCAGTGAAGGATCCAATGGCACCATGGAGAGATCTTTCTTAAGGGCTTTTGACAATTCTACCATGGTTTGACAATGTAAAATCACTCCCAAAATACAGTGCAGGGGAGTGCTCACCAGCAAAAACTAGGTTTTAAAGAAGGTTTCCAATCGCTCATCATTAGGGTCTTTGTATACAGGGAAATCCCCTACTACCACAGTGGTTACCTTCAAAGGTGAGTCACTGATGAATCCACAGTGTGGATAGACAACTGTTTGACAAAATCACCTCCAAATGGGAACAAGTCTAGTAAACCTTTGGGGTGTTTAACTTCCCTGGCGGTAATCCTGAGTGTGGCTTGGGGTGGAATTTCAGTACCATTAGCGGTAACCCCGAGCCACACTCGGGATTGCATTGCTGGATCCAAGGCAGCATTACTCACCTTGTCCCCTGGATCCAGCGATGTCCCCCGTCGTGTCTGTGGGCTGCGTCCTCCGCCCGATGCCTCTGTGTGCCCGGCTCCATTCCCTGCGAGCGTCACGTCGCACGGGGGCGGAGACCGGCGGCAAATTCAAAAAGTGAAACACACATAACACATACAGTACACTGTGATCTGTAAGATTACATTACTGTATGAAATCATTTCACATCCCCTTTGTCCAGTGTCCTGCATGCACTTTTATATTATATATGTCATTCTTTCTGCCTGGAGACTTGAGAATGTCCATGGCACCCAAAAAGTGTCCCTTTACGTCAAAAGTGTTTTTTGATCACCTAGAAAACAGCGATAGTAAATAAGAATCATTTGCAGAATTGAGTGATACTGATTTTTGGCGAAATTTATCATCAGACACTGAAAGTAACGACAGCGACAATTCTGCAACTGCGCAAATTTCAGTGTTTTTGATTTGATTACATTATCGAATAAATGTTATTACTATTACGTTATTATTTTTGATAATTATTTTTAGTTATTTATTATATTATAATTTATGATTTTGTGTTTCAAACTTTATCTTACGCGGGATGTCTACTAGACTCTTGTTTGGACAGATTTAAGTGAGTTATTGCTAAGAATTACAGGCCTACAATATAAAACGCCAAATTTCCATGCAAAATAATGGCACTGCTTCCAGCACCAAAAATCTGAAATAATCATCCCGCCAGGGAGGTGAAAGGCATATCAGTATGTTTCCAATCTCTGCACAGGAAGACCTCAGTAATCAGGTACAATGGAAAAATCTTTGCAGTTTCAGGGACTCTAAAAGATCCAAAACTGGAAAAAACTGGTTCAGAGTGAAGCACGAAAATGGTCTCTTTCAACTTTAGAGCAATAATAGAAAACTGCAAATAAGAGTTCAAAGAAGAGCTCATCAGGTAAAGATTGGAGCAACTAAGAATCAGATATAATCAATGCGACTGATGGCTCCAGAGTCACTAAGGCCATGGGCAGTTCAGCTATAGAATCGTAAAGGAAAGACTTGAGAGCACACTTATAGACTCTACAATCAGAGTTAACAAGGAACTAGGTGATTCAGGTCACAAAGTCTTGCTCGGCTGCAGTGGAAACTTTGGCTGACAAGACACATCCAGAGGAGCTAGGAAAGACTAGAATATGATTAAAACAAAATAGGTTAACCGGATTCCACTGAATTGCAAGAAAGAGAGCATTGAGCATGTGGAACACTCAACCCAGCAAATTATGTCAGTCCCTTAAGCCTGGTGGACACAATGAGAATATCGGACCAATGATAGTCCATTTGTTTTGCATGTGGCATTCGGCCCGTGCGTATGCCCCTAAAAGAGGAGCTCCGGTCTGGGCAAAAAATTAAAAGTCATCAGATACAAATGTCAGGGACAAGATTGTTGACCTACACAAGGCTGGAATGGGCTACAAGACCATCGCCAAGCAGCTTGGTGAGAGGGTGACAACAGTTGGTGAGATTATTTGCAAATGGAAGAAATACAAAATAACTGTCAATCTCCCTCCGTCTGGGGCTCCATGCAAGATCTCACCTCGTGGAGTTTCAATGATCATGAAAATGGTGAGGAATCAGCCCAGAACTACACGGGAGAACCTTTTCAATGATCACAAGGCAGCTGGGACCATAGTCACCAAGAACACAATGGGTAACACACTACGCTGTGAAGGACTGAAATCCTGCAGTGTGCGCAAGGTCCGCACATGTACAGGCCCGTCTGAAGTTTGCTAATGAACATCTGAATGATTCAGAGGAGAACTGGGTGAAAGTGTTGTGGTCAGATGAGACCAAAATCAAGCTCTTTGGCATCAACTCAACTCGCCGTATTTGGGGGAGGAGGAATACTGCCTATGACCCCAGAAACACCATCCCCACCCAAACATGGAGGTGGAAACATTATGCTTTGGGGGTGTTTTTCTGCTAAGGGGATAGGACAACTTCACTGCATCAAAGGGATGATGGACGGGGCCATGTACCGTCAAATCTTGGGTGAGAACCTCCTTCCCCCAGCCAGGGCATTGAAAATGGGTATTCCAGCATGACAATGAACCAAAACACATGGCCAAGGCATCAAAGGAGGGGTTCAAGAAGAAGCACATTAAGGTCCTGGAGTGGCCTAGCTAGTCTCCAGACCTTAATCCCATAGAAAATATGTGGAGGGAGCTGAAGGTTCGAGTTATCAAACGTCAGCCTCAAAACCTTAATGATTTGGAGATGATCTGCAAAGAGGAGTGGGACAAATTAACTCCTGAGATGTGTGCAAACTTGATGGCCAACTACAAGAAACGTTTGACCTCTGTGATTGCCAACAAGGTTTTTGCTACAAAGTACCAAGTCATGTTGTGCAAAGCTGTCAAATACTTACAGTCAGGTCCATAAATATTGGGACATCGACAGAATTCTAATCTTTTTGGCTCTATACACCACCACAATGGATTTGAAATGAAACAAACAAGATGTGCTTTAACTGCAGACTTTCAGCTTTAATTTGAGGGTATTTACATCCAAATCAGGTGAACGGCGTAGGAATTACAAAAGTTTGTATATGTGCCTCCCACTATTTAATTGGCTGCTCAGCTGTTCCATGGCCAGGTGTGTGTTATTCCCTCTTTATCCCATTTACAAGGAGCAGATAAAAGGTCCAGAGTTAATTTCAAGTGTGCTATTTGCATTTGGAATCGGTTGCTGTCAACTCTCAATATGAGATCCAAAGGGCTGTCACTATCAGTGAAGCAAGCCATCATTAGATGAAAAAACAAAACAAACCCATCAGAGAGATTGCAAAAACATTAGGTGTGGCCAAATCAACTGTTTGGAACATCCTTAAAAAGAAAGAACGCACCGGTGAGCTCAGCAACACCAAAAGACCCGGAAGACCACAGAAAAAAACTGTGGTGGATGACCGAAGAATTCTTTCCCTGGTGAAGAAAACACCCTTCACAACAGTTGGCCAGATCAAGAACACTCTCCAGGAGGTAGGTGTATGTGTGTCAAAGTCAACAATCAAGAGAAGACTTCACCAGAGTGAATACAGAGGGTTTACCACAAGATGTAAACCATTGGTGAGCCTCAAAAACAGGAAGGCCAGATTAGAGTTTGCCAAACAACATCTAAAAAAGCCTTCACAGTTCTGGAACAACATCCTATGGACAGATGAGACCAAGATCAACTTGTACCAGAGTGATGGGAAGAGAAGAGTATGGAGAAGGAAAGGAACTGCTCATGATCCAAAGCATAGCACCTCATCAGTGAAGCATGGTGGTGGTAGTGTCATGACATGGGCATGTATGGCTGCCAATGGAACTGGTTCTCTTGTATTTATTGATGATGTGACTGCTGACAAAAGCAGCAGGATGAATTCTGAAGTGTTTCGGGCAATATTATCTGCTCATATTCAGCCAAATTCCTCAGAACTCATTGGACGGCGCTTCACAGTGCAGATGGACACTGACCCGAAGCATACTGCAAAAGCAACCAAAACGTTTTTTAAGGGAAAGAAGTGGAATGTTATGCAATGGCCAAGTCAATCGCCTGGCCTGAATCCGATTGAGCATTCATTTCACTTGCTGAAGACAAAACTGAAGGGAAAATGCCCCAAGAACAAGCAGGAACTGAAGACAGTTGCAGTAGAGGCCTGGCAGAGCATCACCAGGGATGAAACCCAGCGTCTGGCGATGTCTATGCATTCCAGACTTCAGGCTGTAATTGACTGCAAAGGATTTGCAACCAAGTATTAAAAAGTGAAAGTTTGATTTATGATTGTTAATCTGTCCCATTACTTTTGGTCCCTTAAAAAGTGGGAGGCACATATACAAACTGTTGTAATTCCTACACCGTTCACCTGATTTGGATGTAAATACCCTCAAATTAAAGCTGAAAGTCTGCAGTTAAAGCACATCTTGTTCACTTCATTTCAAATCCATTGTGGTGGTGCATAGAGCCAAAAAGATTACAATTGTATCGATGTCCCAATATTTATGGACCTGACTGTATTTCACTTATTAAAATGCAAATCAACTTATAACTTTTTTGAAATGATTTTTTCTGGATGTTTTTGTTGTTATTCTGTCTCTCACTGTTAAAAAAAATTGACCATTAAAATTGTAGACTGATCATTTTTTGTCAGTGGGTAAACATACAAAATCAGCAGGGGATCAAATACTTTTTTCTCCCACTGTATGCTGCATGGGCTTTGCATGTTCTCTTTATGTTCACCGGGTATTCCGGTTTCCTCCCACATTCCAAAGACATGCTGGTAGGGTAATTGGCTGCTGTCTAAATTGACCTTAGTACAAATATATACATGCATACTGGCTACGACTTATAATGTGTTTCCACCTTTGCAATCAAATTTGAGAAACACCCACTATATGCCATGCGTTCCCATTCACACAGCACATTACTTGAAATATTTTGTAACAACATTTTTCTTACCCTTCTAGTTGTTTCTGCAGCAGGTTTATTTATAGCACTCCATAGGCAGCTTCTATTGTTTAGAATAGCTTTCAATGTGCAATTAGGGGACAGACTGAGAGATAATTTATTTTCAAAAGTGCACTAAAGTAGTAGTGAAGTCTTAGATAAAAAATAAAAAAAAGCCCCCTCCCCCCTGCAAGTTAATGGCATAATGTGCTAGTATGCATTACATACTATCATATTATAACAGATATGCATGAAACGGATCCCTCCAGAGGTGTGCTGACACCGATACCAGGGCTTCCATCTTAACCTGGTCTTCCTTCATGGTTCGTAGGCTCAGGGTGAGCTGCAATGACGTCACTCCCGCGTATGCGCATAGAAGCCACGATCGTGGCACAACGTTCTGGTTTGAGGGCACATTCAGTGTGCCTGCCCTCAATACAGAGTGCAGTGCGCAAGTGCCGGTAACGACCCCGGCTGCAGAACTTGTGAATGTCTCCTAAATCTTCTTGCCCCCTAAAACTAAACAAGCAGTTAACCCTTGCAGTGGTGATGAAGCCCCACTTAAAGGGATAATTTCCAGATTTCCAAAGGGAGAACTGTAATCATTTGTTAGGACAAACCATGCACACATCTAGTGTACAATTGATAATGGGATCTGCCTGCACAATATAGATAGGGTTAATTATGGTAAATATAACAACCTAACCCCCTCCTTAATCACTTCAACACCAGACCTATTTTTTGGACTTGGTGCTTACAAGATAAAAACATTTTTTTTGCTATAAAATTACTTAAACCCCTCCAAACATTATATATATATATTTCTAACACCCTAGAGAATAAAATGGCGCTCGTTGCAAAACTTTATGTTGAACCGTATTTGCGCAGCGGTCTTACAAGCGCATTTTTTTTTTTTAATTCACTTTTGAGTGAAAAAACTAAGACAGCAGTAAAGTTAGCCCAATTCCCATATTGTGAAAGATAATTTCACGCAGAGTAAATTGATACCCAAAATGTCATGCTTTGAAATTGCGCCCGCTTGCAGAATGGCGACAAACTTTGCAACCTAAAAATCTCCATTGGCGATGTTTAAAAATGTCTACAGGTTAGCAGTTTTGAGTTACAGAGGAGATCTAGTGCTAAAGTTATTGCTCTCGCTCTAACGATCGCGGCAATACCTCACATGTGTGGTTTGAACACCGTTTTCATATGCGGGCGCGACTTGTGCTCGCAAGGACGGGGTGCTTTAAATTTTTTTTTTGCTTATTTATTTTACTTTTTATTTTTTAATTTTACACCCTTCTTTTTTTTAAAAAAAAAATTTGGATCACTTTTATTCCTATTACAAGAAATGTAAACATTCCTTGTAATAGAAAAAAACATGACAGGACCTCTTAAATATGAGATCCGGGGTCAAAAAGACCTCACATCTCATATTTACAGCTAAATGCAAAAAAAAAAACACCTCTCCTGCCACCGATAAAAGTGATTTAGAGGCGAATCCACCGCTAAGACCACTTTTATCAGACGCAGAATCGCCGGCTCTAAAAAACAGTATCTGAATAGTGCCTGTAGCTGAAGGCACCATTCAGATATCACTTCTCAAACTCAAGCACGTCATATGACGTCTGTCGGTATTGAAGTGTTTAACCACTTCAGCCCCGGAAGGATTTTTCACATTAGGACCAGAGCACTTTTTGCGATTCGGACTGCGTTGCTTTAACTGACAATTGCGCGGTCGTGCGACGTTGTACCCAAATGAGATTTGCGCCCTTTTTTTCCCACAAAGAGAGCTTTCTTTTGGTGGTATTTGATCACCTCTGCGTCATTTCTGATCGCCGCTATAAACAAAAAAAGAGCGACAATTTAGCAAAAAAAAACAAACAATTTTTCTTACTTTTTGCTAAAATCCAAATCCAAAAAAAAAAAGTATAAAAAAACATTTTTTTCATCGGTTTTGGCCGATTTATAATCTTCCTCATATTTTTGGTAAAAAAAAAAATCGCAATCGGCGTTTATTGATTGGTTTGCGCAAAAGTTGCCGCATTTACGAATGATGAGAATTCATTCCTGGGGTTTTTATTTATTTATTTTTTACTAGTAATGGCGGCGATCTGCGATTTTTAGCGGGACAGCGATATTGTGGCGGACATGTCGGACCATTTTGACACTTTTTTGGGACCATTGGCATTTATACAGCGATCAGTGCTATAAAAATGCATTGATTACTGCGTAAATGCCATTGGCAGTGAAGGGGTTAACCTGGAGGGGGCGCTCTAAGGGTTCCCTCAGTGTGTTCTAACTGTATGGGGGCTGGGCTGGCAGGGGGAGGGGAGTGATCACGGCTTCCATATACAGGAAGCCTGTGATCACCGCCCTTCCCCCTCTGTCAGAACGGAGATCCGTGTTTACATAAACGGACCTCCGTTCTCTCACTGCGGGGGGAGCCATCGTGGGCAGTCCGCCCTACCCGCTCCCTGGCCCCCCTGGAACACAGTGAGTGCGCGAGCGCGCCTTCGGCGGTGCACGCTCATGATACTAGTTATCGCGGCCGCCGTCAGGTGACGGCAGTTTGCGATAACGAGCCACTTTGTCGCCGTCATGCTGCGGCAGGCGATTGGCAAATGGTTAACATTACATAGAAGGGGAACACTAAGTAGTACTTTCGGGAATTACAAAGCAAGTTAAAGAGTTACTAAACCCAGGAGCCTGCATTCACTATATCGGGTCTCCCACAGTACACAGAATATGGAAATGCAATAGTTTTAGTAAATATAAACTGCTAAATACCTTTTCTCATCAGCAGTATATAGCAGTCATGTAACTTCTATCCATGTTTGGTTAAAGCTTTTAGGAGGAGTTTTCATTCTCCCATGATTATCCTATGAGGCTGCAGGACCCTCTGTCTGGACAGTGCTGATTGGCCCTGTGCTGATCACATGCATTATCCCAAGAAAAAAAAAAACCTCTCTAGCAATACACACCAAACTGAGCATGTGCAGCTTTCCCCTAGCTTCTGTTCTATCAATAGATGGATCGGGGACTGTGGATGAAGGGGAGGATCAGAGAAGACAGGATCTAACAGCTTTTTTTACACAATGCAGACAATTAACCCCTTAGGTTCCACAGTGAGTATAACAAGCATGCTTTACTGCATATACAGACTGGTTTTATTGTTGTGGGTTTAGTAACGCTTTGAATGTAAGCAGCAATTTTTAAATATTTTTTAAAAGTTAAGCTAAGTAAATGGAAACATGTAACAAATATAATTATAAAATAATAATTATCCTAATTTGAAAAAGCTAACAGATATCGTAAATCTTATTCATGAGCAGCAGCATAGCAATGCCTTTTGGCTTGATTTCCTTTAGAATTGCATAATATATATATATAGACCTTTTTGTATTCTAAGGAGCATGGCACACATCAATTCATTACTACGAGGCTGATTATATAACATGCTATCTGTATTGTGCAGGGGAACACTGCCCCTGGTGGTCAATACTGTCCTCCAAAAGTGTCACTATAGTATAGTGCATGATTTACCAAGCAATGTATATAATATATTCTTCTTATAGCCTTTTAATGATAAGCAGGGTGCTTACTACCAGGGATTAACTGGTTTAATACTGCAGCTTGGTGGTCATTGAAATTGCAAAGAAAGTGTTAAACTGGCCAGTAGATTTTTGGACAAACGTTTGTACAGAAATTCTCATCAGTACATTCGATGCCTTGACAAAATTTCGTTAGCTTTTGGCATTCAATTCTGGGATGAAGGGACTTTCTGAACAAAAACTGCCGTACACTGAAAGGTATTCGTTCAAGAAAAATTTTCCTTTCTGCCCCTTCAAATTTTTTTGTCACTTCAGTCAAAAACGTGCATTGATTTGACCCTGCTAAGGGTTTGGAAATCGAACAACCATTCCTGAAACAAAAACCTTCAAAACCTAGGGGTGGTTTTACTTACTTAACCACTGCGGACCACCCACCCCCCAAATTGTACTGCTGATGAGCGTCCCCTGTAGGCAAAGCAACGTACTGATACGTCACTGCTTGCTTCTGGGTCTGTTAGCAGATCCCGGCCAATGATTCATGCTTGGGACCTGCTGATCAGCTGTGTCCAATCACAGCCCTGAGCCCTGTGTTAACAATCAACACAGAGCACTGTCCAGGCCGAATTCCAATTGAGAATCTGTGGCAAGACTTTAAAATTGCTGTTCACAGACGCTCTCCATCCAATCTGGCAGAGCTTGAGCTATTTTACAAAGAAGAATGGGCAAAGATGTCCTCTCTAGATGGGAAAAGCTGGTAGAGACTTCCCCAAATAGACTTACAGCTGTAATTGCAGGGAAAGGCGGTTCTACAAAGTATTGACTCAGGGGGGCGCCATACAAATGTACCCCACACTTTTCACATATTTATTTGTAAAAAATGTTGAAAACCATTTATCATTTCCCTTCCACTTCACAATTATGTGCCACTTTGCTTAGGTCTATTACATAAAACCCCAATAAAATACATTTACGTTTTTGGTTGTAACATGACAAAATATGGAAAATTTCGAGGGGTATGAATACTGTTTTAAGGCTCTGTCAAAGAAGCACATAACATTTGGTGCAGCTGTGCATAGTAACCAATCGGCTTCTAACTTCAGCTTGTTCACTTAAGCGTTGACTATAAAACCTGGAAGCTGATTGGCTACCATGCACATTTGCACCAAATTCTGTGTGCTCCAGTTTTAGTAAATCCACCCCGGAGTTTGGCTAGCCAAGTCCACTTCGGTTTCCATACACAACTCTACGAAAATGTTGGTTTTATAGATGAACAATCATAAATGTGCGCAACAATCTAAATCCAGTTAGACATGTTCTCTGGTCTAGAGAAAACCATTCTATATTTTCTAATGGCTGAGCTGTTTACATCTATAAATAAAACTGATTAACAATGTTGGCCCAGATTCTGAAGCTGAGAGGACTAATAATGTGCAAATTAAGGCAGCCAATACATTCATCATTTGTTTTTGTTCAACCAGCAGGTTGCACGAAAAAAAAGATCCAATTCCCCCATCCACACATTTGATGTGGATAGGGGAATCCTCCCGCAGCACTATTGTGTTCTGATGGTGGGGAGCCTTCCCCATTGTCAGAATACAATGATCAGTGTTGCCGGCTATAGACACAGATCGAAAAAACAGACAGGATGGTTGTACAGAAGTCGATTGGTAGATCAACTGCTTTACAACCAGGGTCCCCATACATGGATCAAAATTCAATTGGCCCCTGCTGAACTCTTCTCCTAAAGCAGTGAGGCAGTTTGATGTGTATCCTTGGCCTGTCCTGCTTCTGGATCAATTGGAGTGCAGGGTTCATGAGTGTGTTACATACAGAGCTCAGGGATGTGCTGTGTACAGAGTGCAGGGTTCGGGAGTGTGTTACATAGAGAGTTCAGGGATGTGCCGTGCATAGAATGCAGAGTTCAGGAGTGTGCTACGTACAGAGTTCAGGGGTGTGCTGTGTACGGAGTGCAGGGTTCAGGAGTGTGTTACGTACAGAGTTCAGGGGTCAGGAGTGTGTTACGTACAGCGTTCAGGGGTGTGCTGTGTACAGAGTGCAGGGTTCAGGAGTGTGTTACATATACAGTTCAGGGTGTGCTGCGTACAGAGTGCAGGGTTCAGGAGTGTGTTACATACACACTTCAGGGGTGTGCTGTGTAAAGAGTGCAGGGTTTAGGGGTGCGCTATGCACAGTGTGAAACCCCACCCCCCCCAAAGCTTCCTCACAATTCTCTTTCCTACCTTGCCTGGCTCTAGTATCTCCCTGTGTAGGCGGCTCTGCCTGTTCTCTCTCTCTCTCAGATTATGGAGATATGTCCTGGCTGTGAGTGCATGCAGGGATCTGTTAGTTCCAGGATCCGCTGACAGAAATGCTGTCCCTTGTAAACACATAACGCTTCTGTGTTTACAAGTGACATTGTGTAGAAGGAGCTGAGGATGAGAGCCGGAGGTGGCGGAATGGAGTTTTGCCACGTTTCAGCTGCAGGAGGTGGTGGAATGGAGTTTTGCCACGTTTCAGCTGCAGGAGGTGGTGGAATGGAGTTTTGCCACGTTTCACCTGCAGGAGGTGGTGGAATGGAGTTTTGCCACGTTTCAGCTGCAAGAGGTGGTGGAATGGAGTTTCACCATGTTTCAGCTGCAAAACCCCACCCCCCAGACTGGCAATACTGCGGTCTACTTTGTCTCTTGTTTCCTACATCCAGAGTGGAGGCACTCTACAGTGCATCCAGAAACTATTCGCAGCTCTTCACTTTTTCCACATTTTGTTATTATACAGCCTTATTCCAGGATGGATTAAATTCATTATTTTCCTCAAAATTCTACAAACAATACCCCATAAGGACAATGTGAAAGACGTTTGTCCACAGCCTTTGCTCAATACTTTGTTGAAGTATGTTATTTGTTTTCCCATTTTTCTTTGCAGGACCTCTCAAGCTCCATCAGGTTGGATGGGGAGTGTCGGTGCGCAGCCATTTTTAGATCTCTACAGAAATGTTCAATCGGGTTCAAGTCTGGGCTCCGCCTGGGCCATTCAAGGACATTCACAGAGTTTTTCTGTAGCCACTCCTTTGTTATCTTGGCTGTGTGCTTAGGGTCGTTGTCCTGTTGGAAGATAAACCTTAGCCCCAGTCTGAGGTCCAGGGTGCTCTGTAGCAGGTTTTCATCAAGGGTGTCTCTGTATATTGCTGCATTCATCTTTCCCTCGATCCTGACTAGTCTCCCAGTTCCTGCCGCTGAAAAAAATCCCCACAGCATGATGCTGCCACCACCATGTTTCACTGTAGGGATGGTATTGGCCAGGAGATGAGCAGTGCCTGGTTTGTTCCAGACATGACGCTTGCCATTCAGGCCAAAGAGTTCAATCTTTGTTTCATCAGAACAGAGAATTTTGTTTCTCATGGTCTGAGAGTCCTTCAGGTGCCTTTTGGCAAACTCCAGGCGGGCTGTCGTGTGCCTTTTACTGAGGAGTGGCTTCCATCTGGCCACTCTATCATACAGGCCTGATTGGTGGAGAGATGCAGAGATGGTTGTTCTTCTGGAATTTCTCCTCTCCCCACAGAGAAATGCAGGAGTTCTGTCTGAGTGGCCATCAGGGTCTTGGTCACCCCCCTGAGTAAGGCCTTTCTCTCCTGGTCGCTGAGTTTGGCCGGGCGGCCTGCTCCAGGAAGAGTCATGGTGGTTCCAAACTTCTTCCATTTATGGATGATGGAGGCCACTGTGCTCATTGGGACCTTCAATGTTTATGTACCTTTTCCCAGATCTGTGCCTTGATATAATCCTGTCTCGTAGGTCTACAGACAATTCCTTGGACCTCATGGCTTGGTTTGTGCTCTGACATGCACTGTTGACTGTGGGACCTTATATAGACAGGTGTGTGCCTTTCCAAATCATCCCCAATCAACTGAATTTACCACAGGTGGACGCCAATCAAGTTGTAGAAACATCTCAAGGATGATCAGTGGAAACATGATGCACCGGAGCTCAAGTTTGAGTGCCATGGAAAAGACTGTGAATACTTATGTACATGTTGTTTTTTATTTTTAATACATTTTCAAAGATATCAAACTTTTTTCATGTTGTCAATATGGAGTATTGTTTGTAGAATTTTGAGGAAAATAATGAATTGAATTCATTTTGGAATAAGGCTGTAACATAACAAAATGTGGAAAAAGTGAAGAGCTGTGAATACTTTCCGGATGCACTGTTAGGGTCGGTTCACAATGCTTCGATATCGGATGTGATTCGCACCGCACTGCAGTGTGAGTCACATGCGAGCTCTGCGCGATGCAAATTCAGCCATAGAGATCATATGGCTGAATTTGCATCGCAATCGGAGCAAACTCGCACAGGACCCTTTTTTTTCACAGGGCCAGAATCAGAAAGCATGGTGATTTACACCATGCGATCCGATTCCTGTGCGAGTTTGCAGTTCGCACTGTGAAATGCAAACTGATTTGGGGGTGTCATTAGCTTTCTATTGACACTCCCCAGGGTTCGCATAGTGCAGTTTGAACTGCCGCCAGAGACAAGCAATGCGGGAACCCACAGTGGATTCCAAGGGTTCCCGCATTGCTGCAGTGTGAACCGGCCCCCAGGCTGCATTCACCCCGATGCGTTTTTTCATGCTTTTTGCAGAAATGTAGGGATTTTTTTTAACATGGGATCCTATGAAACCCGATCACATCAATGCATTTTTGTGCCTCTGAGTTTTTGGAAAGGGTCAGGAACTTTTTTTAAACGCAAAACAGTGATTTTTTGCATTTTTTTTGGTTCAATAGACTTCAATGGAGAAGCTGCAGAAAAGATTGTCGTGCTGCAATTGAGGCAACCTGCATCGCGGGACGCATGCCGCCCCAGAGTAGTTCCTGAACTATTTTTGGGCGACATGCATATTTAGGCGATAGGCGGCACTGATAGGCGGCACTGATAGGAGGTACTGATAGGCTGCACTGATAGGAGGCACTGATAGGGGGGACTGATGAGGTGGCACTGATAGGGGGCACTGATAGGGGGCACTGATAGGGGACACCGATGAGGTGGCACTGATAGGGGGCACTGATAAGCTGCACTGATGGGCGGCACTGATAGGGGGCACTGATGGCTGGGCATGCTGGCATATGTAGTTCCTGAGAAGGCAGGACATCCGTGGCGCGCTGGAGATGGGCAGGAGCTGGGAAATGGGAGAACAAGGAGCTGCCTACTGACCCTGGCCGGGGAAGCATGGGCAGCGCGATGGGCTCAAATGGTGACAGGACCCTGGGCAGCTGCCGCCGATCTGACACCCCCCTCAGACGCACACGGGGCGGACTGATTCCCCCGTGTGCAGTGCAACACTGCTACAGCAAGCCGCCAGGGACTGTGTGTGGGAGGCGGGGCTAGGGAGACACAGCACTGCACGTACCCCCTGCCCTTGGTGCACGTGCCCCCTGCCCTTGGTGCACGTACCTCCTGCACTTGGTGCACGTACCCCCTGCCCTTGGTGCACATACCCCCTGCTCTTGGTGCACATACCCCCTGCTCTTGTTGCATGTTCCCCCTGCCCTTGGTGCATGTACCCCCTGCCCTTGGTGCACGTACCTCATGTCCTTGGTGCACGTACCCCCTGCGCTTGGTGCACATACCCACTGTCCTTGGTGCACGTACCCCCTGCCCTTGGTGCACGTACCCCCTGCCCTTGGTGCACATACCCCCTGCTCTTGGTGCACGTTCCCCCTGCCCTTGGTGCATGTACCCCCTGCCCTTGGTGCACGTACCTCCTGTCCTTGGTGCACGTACCTCATGTCCTTGGTGCATGTACCCCCTGCGCTTGGTGCACGTACCCACTGTCCTTGGTGCACGTACCCCCTGCCCTTGGTGCACGTACCCCCTGCCCTTGGTGCATGTACGCCCTGCCCTTGGTGCACGTACGCCCTGCCCTTGGTGCATGTACCTCCTGTACTTGGTGCACGTACGCCCTGCCCTTGGTACACATACCCCCAGGGGTACGCGTGCCACAGGTTGAGAAACCCTCCTCTATTTGACAAAACGCAGACAGTGTGACAGCAGGATTAGCGATTTAGATAGAAACAAATGCAGATCTGGGAAGAGCCGGGCCGGCATGATTCTTTTCCTGTATTATGTGACATACACTAAATATAGCATGCCATCCCTGTTCAATATTCTGTGCCCTACAGCAGCTTCTCAGCGAAGGAAGAAACGCTTCCTGGTTGCCGCGGTGATGTCGGATGCTTCCTGATTTATGAACCGGCTTGATTGGATGGCGGGCTGAGTTTAAAGACTGCACTTGCTGTTTTCTTATTGGGCCAGACCTCTCGTTTGTCGCTAAGGGGAAAGCTAGAGCAAGAGATTCACAAACAACTCCGATCAACTGGAAGGAATAATGTCATTACACCGCTCCGCTGTACATGGAGACAGCAAGATTGGGTAATGCAATTCTCCGACTCTGGAGAAACATCGAAGGTAATTAGCAGCAATCTTGGATCAGGAGGAGAGGAATGGTGAAAGGACCAAAATAAGAAAAGTCTTCATAGCATAATCATTTTCTGGAATAACTGCAAATTTAAAGGGGTTGTAAAGGTTTTTTTTAAATAAAACATATGTCTATACGTACCTCCTCTGTGCTGATGGTTTTGTACAGAGTGGCCCCGATCCTCCTCTTCTGGGGTCCCCCAGCGGCGATCCAGGCTCCTCCTCTTTTTGAGTGCCCCCTCGGAGAGCCGCTTTCCCTGGGGTCACCCGGGTGGACACGCTCCCAAGTCCCGCTGCTGCGTTCATTGACACAGACAGCAGGACTCAGCCCCGCCCACCGCGTCATAGGATTTGACTGACACCAAAGGGAGCCAATGGCTCCTGCTGCTATTCATCTATCCAATGAGGACCCGAGACAGCGGATAGAGCTCCTGAGCTCATTGCTGTCGCTGGAACAATCGGGTTCAGGTAAGGAAAAGGGAGGCTCTGGGGGGGCTGGTGCATTACAGAAGGTTTTCCACCTTATATGCATAGAATGTGTTAAGGTGAAAAACCTCAAAGGTTTACAACCCCCTTAACATAATAGCATTCTATGCTGTACTAGAATTTTCTTTATTATTGCCCCTTTTTCTTTATTCTTGATTCTCCATTTTGCTTTCTATTACTCTTAAAGTGACAGTAAACTCAGGAAATGCAAAATTTGCTGACAGGCAGGGCCTTTATAACAGAAGATACCCTAGAGGTCTCTTGTGTCATAAATCTCCCCTCTGCTGTCAGCAGGTAATGTGATCTGAGCCGGACATGCGTAGTTCAGACCACATTTATGGCCCGCTCTATGTCCCACGGCCAGGGCCAGGACAAGGGGTGGGCAGGAGGGCCGGCTGCCCTGGGCGCAGTGGTGTCATGTGAGGTAGGGGGCGCTGCATTAAGAGTTCCTACCTACAAGCTGGCAGGAGTAGTGACAGCAGCTTCAAAGTAACAAACACACACTATATTACCAAAAGTATTGGGTCGCCTGCCTTTACATGAACTTTAATGGCATCCAGTCTTAGTCTGTAGGGTTCAATATTGAGTTGGCCCACCCTTTTCAGCTATAACAGCTTCAACTCTTCTGGGAAGGCTGTCCACAAAGTTTAGGAGTGTATCTATGGGAATGTTTGATCATTCTTCCAGAAGCACATTTGTTAGGTAGGGCACTGATGTTGGATGAGAAGGCCTGGCTCACAGTCTCCGATCAATTTCACCGCAAAGGTGTTCTATCGGGTTGAGGTCAGGACTCTGTGCAGGCCAGTCAAGTTTCTTCACCCCAAACTTGCTCATCCATGTCTTTATGGACCTTGTTTTGTGCACTGGTCCAAATCATTTGGTGGAGGGGGGATTATGGTGTGGGGTTGTTTTTTAGGGGCTGGGCTTGGCCTCTTCGTTCCAGTGAAGGGAACTCTTAAGGCGTCAGCATACCAAGACATTTTGGACAATTTCATGCTCCCAACTTTGTGGGAACAGTTTGGGGATGGCCCCTTCCAGTTCCAACATGACTGCACACCAGTGCATAAAGGAAGGTCCATAAAGACATGGATGAGTGAGTTTGGGGTGGAGGAACTTGACTGGCCTGCACAGAGTCCTGACCTCAACCTGATAGAACACCTTTGGGATGAATTAGAGTGGAGACTGCGAGCCAGGCCTTCTCGTCCAACATCAGTGCCTGACCCCACAAATGTGCTTCTAAAAGAATAGTCAAACATTCACATAGACACTCCTAAACCTTGTAGACAGCCTTCCCAGAAGAGTTGAAGCTGTTATAGCTGCAAAGGGTGGGCCAACTCAATATTGAACCCTACGGCCTAAGACTGGGATACCATTAAAGTTCATGTGCGTGTAAATGCAGGCGTCCCAATACTTTTTGATAATATAGTGTATGTGCTGGATGGAGATGAGAGTATTTGTGCTAGGGGGTTCGGGGGCAGGGGTTGTACTGGGGTACTGGGAAGTGGAAATTCAGGGGCTGCAGTGGTATCCAATTTATTTTAGGAGGCAAAATTTGGCAGAGGGGAGAGGATTTGGGCTGGGGGAGATTT
This sequence comes from Glandirana rugosa, assembly GCA_018402905.1. NCBI lineage: Eukaryota > Metazoa > Chordata > Amphibia > Anura > Ranidae > Glandirana > Glandirana rugosa. Next base: position 487,093 of record BLSH010084816.1, on the reverse strand, counting down.
GGGGGAATGTGCTGGGAGGGGTGATTTGGGGGGAATTTGTGCTGGGGGGGGGGATAGAGGATTTGTGCTAGGAGGGGGAGTTTACATTAGGAAGGAAGATTTTGAGGGAGGATTTGTGCTAGGAGGGAGGATTTGGGGGGGGGGGGGGATGCCTGCTCAGAAGGGAAATTTGAGGGGTGGAGGATTTGAGCTGGAAGAGGGGGGAATTTTTGTTTGGGGAGAATTCTGGCTTGCAAAGGGAATTTATGCTTGGGGGTATGCTTGCAGATTAGTGCTCAAATTTTTTGGAGATGGAAGGGAATTTTGCTGACACATAATGCTCACACATTTTGAGGAGGGGGAGGGCGTCATTTGGCATCTTTACCCCGAGCTTTAGACAACCTCGTCCTGGCAATGGCCGAGCCGACGTGACTCTCATGCACACGCACCGGAGTGACGCCACAGCTGCCTGGATATTTAAAGGAGTTGTAAAGGCAGATTTTTTTTTATCTTAATGCTGCCCACTGCCCGCCACCCTGGAGGACACCAGAGCCGCTGCTCGCTGCCCACCACCCTGGAGGACACCGGAGCCGTTGCTCGCTGCCCGACACCCTGGAGGACACCGGAGCCGCTGCCCGTGGCCCGCACCCTGGAGGACACCGCAGACCGCTGCTCGCCGCCTGCCACCCTGGAGGACACTGGAGCCACTGCCCGCGGCCCACCACCCTGGAGGACACCGGAGCCGCTGCTCACCGCCCGCCACTCTGGAGGACACCGGAGCCGCTGCTCGCCTCCCGCCACCCTGGATAACACTGGAGCCGCTGCTCGCCACCCGACACCTTGGAGGACACCGGAGACGCTGCCCGCCACCCTGGAGGACACCAGAGCCGCTGCTCACTGCCCACCACCCTGGAGGACACCGGAGCCGTTGCTCGCCGCCCGACACCTTGGAGGACACCGGAGCCACTGCCTGTGGCCCGCCACCCTGGAGGACACCGGAGCCGCTGCTCGCCGCCCGCCACCTTGGAGGACACCGGAGCCGCTGCCCGCCACCCTGGAGGACACTGGAACCACTGCCCGCCACCCTGGAGGACACCGGAGCCGCTGCTCGCCGCCCGCCACTCTGGAGGTCACCGGAGCCGCTGCTCGCCGCCCGACACCTTGGAGGACACCGGAGCCGCTGCCCGCCACCCTGGAGGACACTGGAACTGGAGCCACTGCCCGCGGCCCGCCATCCTGGAGGACACTGGAGTCGATGCTCGCCGCCCACCACCCGGAGGGCTCAAATCACACCGCAAAGATTTCCTATCCGAATCAAATGCTATGTCCCACACCGCACAAGTGTGATCCCAGGTTTACTGAACTACAGCAGAGACAATCAGGCCTCCCGCCCTACCGGACAAGGCTGCGTTCAGTGGCAGAGCTGTGTAAATCTCGGCACAGGATGGACAGAAATATAACTCTTTGGACAGATATTTCATCTGGGTATTTAGATGTTTTTTGCCCGGAGTTCAGCTTTAGCCCCTGAATTTCTGCAGAGAGGTAAATGTTGATTCTGGATTGGAGTTTGTATGGAGCTCAGGTTGCATTCAGGAAAACATCTGTTTGGGAATAGCGGCTTTCTCTGGGCTGGAATCGGTAATGTAATGAGGACAAGATTCATGCACTAGATATTGTTAAACAGAGAGAGCAGATTTGTTTCCATATTAAAAAGCTGCCAGAGCGAGCTGCTATGGAAACGCTGCAATATACACTGTACACAGGAACGGCAGGATCTTTTATTAGTCAGGCAGGGATGACACCTAATAAATCAGGATTTATTTTATACGTATTGGCTCCTTGTTATAGGATATTAATGGAGGAAATGCATCAAGACGACAGGCTTGTTGGGCATATGAAGGAGGAGGGAATGATTGTTGTCCGATACAGATACGCAGATTTGATTTCTCCAGTCGTTATTTTGTACGGTTCTTCGCCATTAAGGGTTTGTTTAGACTTGCCTTGAAATTTTAGATACAATGGATGCCAATTACCGCGATTATCACATGAAGTAACGCTTTCCAGACGTCTCCTCTCTGTTGATTGTCTATTTTATGAATCATCCCGGACACTAACGCTTTTAAAATGTACTGTAACCACCCTAGGGGGTGTGTTTGCGGCATGTTTGCAGGGCCATAGTCCTGATGTGTTTCGTCATGACTAAGCCCCAGTGCGAAACACGTCAGAGGGCATGGCCTGAGAATATCTATCTGAGGCCATTTCATATCCACATCTGCACTGTTGTCTGATACAGATAACGGTTGTTATTTTGTACAGTCCTTCCCCATTAAGGGTTTGTTTAGACTTGCCTTGAAATTTTAGATACAATGGATGCCAATTACCGCAAGTATCACATGGAATAACGCTTTCCTGACGCCTCCTCTCTGTTGATTGTCTATAGTATGGACCATTCCGGACAGTAACGCTTTTAAAATGTACTGTAACCACCATAAGGGATGTGTTTGCGGCAGGGGCGTAACTACAGGGGTTGCAATTGCAACCAGGCCCCGTGTAACTCCTTTGTACACCTGGATAGGAGGGATGGCGGGGGCGGCATTTAGAGGAACCAATCTCCTCCATTTTCCTCCTAATGCAGGAGATTGGTTCCTCTATATGCTGCCCCCGCCGCCCCTCCTATCCAGTTTACTTGTCTTCTGCTGTTCCCAGGGTTCCCTGGGTGCTTTCCTGGTTCCCCCCACAGAGCTGCTGTCTTCCCCCCTGCTCTCTCCTGCCAGGTGCTGTAGAAGATGTCATGATGGAGAGATGGGAACGGGTTGGTACATTTGTCATTTACCAGCTCCTTCCTTTTCTGAATGGACAGAGTCAGTGATTGGTACCAATTGGTTCATTCATAACTGAAGCATAGTAAACTGTTTTTACTATACTTCCGTTTCTGGGAGGCTTGGTACACAACTATTCATTTATTTGGTGGGACCGTAATAAAGGGACCCACAATGGGAGTAAAGGGCCCCAGGATCAGTGGGAAGGGCCCTGGCTAGGGGTCAGGGGGGCCCTTCATAATTTCTTGCACCAGGGCCCTGAAGGTTCTAGCTACGCCTCTGGTTTGCAGCACATTGACATGAATAGTGGGGTTCAGGGATCGGTAAAGTAAGCTGAATGCTACATGTCGTATAAACTTCAGCGCAATGAAATGCAAACACAACCATGTGAACACTGTGAGTTGCCAACTGCAATACATTTGACTGACACCAGGGTGGACTTGATTTAAATCAAGTCGATTTAAATCGGAGTTCCACCCATTGGCAATTTTTTTTTTCTGTTCACTTACCCGATTTATGCCTATATCTACATCATTTCCGGCTTTGCATTGGCTCCTGGGAGATCTTGGTTAGCTTGGCATGGCATTTTGCATTGGCGTCTATGGCTGTGCCATGCCAAGCTGTCCAAGATTGCACTGCACATGTGTGAGATCAGCAGGTGTATGCTGGGTAGCCAGCATGCATGGAATCCAGGAAGGAGGACACTGCGGCTTCAGATGCCCACACTGGAGATGGCCACGCTGTGCAGGAAAGTAAGGAAACGATGCTGCACAAATAAATGGGCATAGTTTACAGCATACCTTTGTTACATTGCACGAGGTATGGGTATTCTAGGGATATTTTTATCTTAAACATCATATTTCGGCCGGAACTCCGCTTTGAATCACAATTTAAGGCCAGTTGACACCTTAGAAACGCAGTCCAAAATGCGTTCCAGTTGCTTTTTTGCATGCGCATTTTTGAGGCTTTCCGGTGCGTTTTTGATGCTTTTTGATGCTTTCCGGTGCGTTTTCCCCCTCTTTTTCTATCCACCTTAAATAAGGACATGTGTGTTCCGGTGCATTTTTGGTGTGTTTCGGTGCGTTTCGATGCGTATTTGATGCGTTTTACCATGTTCCAGTACAGTTCAGTGCAGAAAAAATGCAGCATGTTCTACTTTTTTTTTCTGGAACTGTAACGCAGTGAAACTGACTGCACTGGTGTGAACTATTCCATTGAAAAACATATAACCTACTTTCCAATGCGTTTTTGATGCATAAAAAAACCCACTGGACCGCATGTGGTGTGAACTGACCCTTAAATCACTAGTAAAAAGATTTAAATCATAATTTTTAAAGGGCAACTGTCATCTCTGTCCCGCGGTAGCTCCTCCTCTGACCCGCTGTTGACTCACCGACAGTCCCAATCACTGTAATGGGACAGCTGGTGATGAGGCAGTGACACAACAAGGTGAAGGACATGGCGGGAACAGGTGAGTGGATGCCCGCTAACAGGCACTGCCATGATGGATCTGAACTGACAGGTGCTGTTTAAATGTAAGGACTTATTCTTCCTGGTAGTTAGAAACAAAATTAAGGTCTCCTATTTAGAATAATACGCTGTCAGGTTAGTAAAACAGCGATATCAGAACTGATTCAATCATACAGTTTGTAGTGTACATAGATTTGCAACACAATGGGATAAAGGAATATTCCTGAACTTTGTGTTATCTCATGGTTACTGTGAAATTGTGTGAATGCATCAATGCAGTGCATGTTATCTCCGCTTGCAGAGCTTGGATTCATTGAATGAGTTTACCAAAAATGTAAATATTGCAGAATATACAGCCTCATGCTACATAACTAAGCTCCATGTCATGCTGAATAAACCAAATTATGAATGTATATTAAATAGAAAACTATCTTTAGATAGATTTTTACTCCAAAATCATTTTATTAAAATAAATTTGATAAAAATCAAAAAAATCTGATTTAAATCAAAAAAACCCACTTTAAATAAAAAAAAAAATTGATTTAAATTTAAAAAATCTGATTTAAATGTAAAAAAATCTGATTTCTTTGATTTTTTTTTTTTTAAAAATCATTGATTTTTATCCACCCTGACTGACAGAGCTGCACTCCCGGAGCCCGACTGCAGTGTGGATATGGATATGAAACGGCCTCAGACAGATCTCCTTTGCGGGCCACAGCCCTGATGCGTTTTGTCATGACTAAGCCCCAGTGCGAAACACGTCAGAGGGAATGGCCTGCGAAGGAGATTTCTCTGGGGCCATTTCATATCCATAGCCACATCTGCACTGTGGTCGAGCTGGGAGTGCGGTGTCTTAATGGACAATGCATTAATCACTGGAGGATAAGTGAATGCACATGTTGGCACCCCTATCTCTGAGGACCAGAGAGAATCAACTCATCAGCTTTGAGAGCGCCCACTACTGGAGCACTGGAGATGTGGAGATACCACATCTAGCAAGGACAGAGCTGTTTTGCTTTGTAGCTTCTGTCTCTGGCTCCCAGCACTTGCCTGAAGCAAGCACCAGCATTAGGAATGCAGAGGGAATGCAGGCTGACACCCCCGACCTGCTGCTGCATTCCTCTCGCCGGTGCTGGCCTTGGGCAATGCAACACTGTAAAAATAATTCTTTTTTTAAAAAAAGAGCAACAGGGACATCCACAGGTCACATTTTGTCCAGTTTATCAAGAAACAACCACAATTTGCTCAGTGTATGGCCAACTTTAGACTACAGTTGGCCATAGATGGATCTAAAAAAAAAAAGTGAACGATTCCCCATTTCACACATTTCAGGTGGATGGGAGAATCCCCTGCTTCGCTATGGTATTTTGGCAGCAAAACTCCCCAACTGCCAGAATACACTGATCAGCACTGTAGCCAACTGACTGCAAGTGCTGATCGAGCAAAAAATATACCAACAGTCCTGTTTGGCAAGGGTCGATCACTAGAATCACTCTAGATCACTATGGAATGGCCATACATGGATCAAAATTCCACCGGTTCCCAATGATTCCTGAATTTCGTTCCACATATGGCCAGCTTTATAGCATTGTGTAAGGCAGGGGTGCTCAACCTTTTAAAGAGCGAAGGCCACTTAAAGTGATAGTAAACGATCACCTTGTAAAACTACCCAATCAGTTTAAAATAGAAATGAAAGGCAAAACACCTGTGCATGGATATAAAAAAATATTATAAATACCTTTCCTCCACTTTTTTATAAGTGATCACATACGCTCTGTTCTCAGCTGCATAAGAGCTGGTAGGAGGAGAAGCAGCAGCACACTGAGCTTCCCAGTGAATGGCTGTGGGCTGTGCAGTGGGGGGGGGGGTCAGGACAAGTCTGATCATTGGAGGAGAGTAGGCTGAGTTTGCAACATAGCTAGAGAACTGACCACGGTGTGCTCTCCTGCCTAGTGAGGTCAGTTTTTAATAGGAAAGCAGAGGGATTCCCTCCATGCTTTGCAGCTTTTCCTTCCTTTTTAAGGACTACATATCCCACAGTACCTTGCTGTCTGCAAGCAGTGATTCTTGTACTGACCCCGCCTCCTTAAACTTCTCCTCTCAGCACCTCTGTAGTACAGAAGGCAAGCTCTGTGAAATGTGTGACACAGCAGTGCTACTCACAGGGCATAGTGACTCAGTGTCATAGAATTCTAGGAAGTAAATGTGTGGGGATCTTTACAAAGTAAGTTTACAAACTACAAAATCATTCAGATTAATAGGAGTAAGGTAGAAAATAATTGAAATTCAATGTGGAAATGAATATATGATTTTATATTTTGACCATAGGTACACTTAAATTAAAAAAAGTAGCCCAGCATGTTTAAAGTGGAAGAAAAGGCCAAGTATAGCTTTTCTTAAAAATGCCCCTCCCCCCTCCTCTTACCTATCCTGCCTAATCTGTATAAAAAGATCTGTGTACTTACCTATTTTTAATTCACTCCGGTCCAGTCATGTGGTCCCACAGCTCAGGCTCCCCAGTGTCACTAAGTGGCTGCTGCAGGGGAGAGGAGGGAACGCCAACAGTGACTGGGCCATGGGTGACATCACAGCTCCCAGAACTCGAAGGTTTTGTCGAGTGCTCCAGAGCTGTGGGATCACGGGACATGACCGGTAGGGGGCTGAAGGTAAGTACACAGATCTTTTTTAATATGATATTATTATTATAATGTAAGAATATTATTATTCAATATTTTTATATATTTTTGCTGCATCTACCTAGGTAAGTATGATTGAGGGAAAAAAAAATCCTACACTTTCCTTTTAAATATAAAAATCTGTTTCTGCTGCAACATTCACCTCCCCTCTGGAGCTGTCCACCACAGACTCACTGCATGGTGATCCAGTGCCAATCTTCCTCTCTTCCTTGGCATGTATCATCCCGTCCTTGGGGGGGGGGGGCTTTAATTAGGGAGGATATTGGGTGGTGATTTCTATAAACCTGGGGTTGGGTTTTAAAGAGTAACTCCACTTTTGTTGAGAAAAAGAAGAAAAACATTCCCCTCTGGGTGATCTATTTACATTTTAGGGATTTTAACAAAATTTGCTGCAGAGTCCTATCTTTTGTTATTTTGAATTGCAAAATGAATTGTGATTTTTAATCACTGATCAGCTGCTGCACTTGCAGGGTTCTAATGAGGAAAGTTTCAGGGTCTGCATCCCTGTAGACATGATTTCCTTTTGGGAATATCTCAGCCAAAAATGTGATTTGAATCTTAGTGCAGACTTCTGGGAAAATCAGTGAGCCAATCACACAAGCAGGAAATTACATATCTGGGGGGGGGGTGTACCATACACCATCTGTGACCATACGCCATATGACCAGGTGTGTCATATTGCATTTTATGGAAAATTCTAGAGCTGAAGATTGAAAAGGAACGGTTGTTCTTAATAAGATTATATTACAATATGGCTTGTGCCGCAATTGTATATGCTATATCAGTGTTTCTCAAACTTTTTTCAATCAAAGCACCCTTTAAAATGATTGAAAGTCTTGAAGAACCCCATTCTAAAATGTAAAAACCGATTCTAATAGTTTTACATAATGCAGCAACATCCATAAGGAGGATACCCAACAGTGATTTTTTCTAACAAAGCAAATGCACTTTTGCACAATGGTACTGACTAGAATTCTGATGTTTCTCTTCTCCCTCTATTTCTCTTCATCGGTCAGCTAATGTGACCCCAGTGCTGAGGGAGAGGGGCAGAGAAGGGTCAAAAAGGATACTGTGGAGGCAACAGATATCCTGCTTATCAACTGATGACATCATTGGTTGTTAGGATGCCAGTGTCGAGAAAGTCGTAATGGAGTATAATGGAAACCCATGGCTTTAAGTTACTAAAAGGCTTCATCCACCTGCTGGCTTGTATACAACTTTTTAATCAATTTTTAGTTATTTTGCCAAGGCACCCCTGAAGAAGCCTCTAGGCACCCCTGAAGAAGTTTCAAGGCTCCTCTGAAGAACTTTCAAGGCACCCCTGAAGAAGCCTCAAGGCACCCCTGAAGAAGCCTCAAGGCACCCCTGAAGAAGTTTCAAGGCACCTCTGAAGAAACCTCAAGGCACCCCTGAAGAAGCCTCAAGGCATCCCTGAAGAAGCCTCAAGGCACCCCTGAAGAAGTTTCAAGGCACCTCTGAAGAAGCCTCAAGGCACCGCTGAAGAAGTTTCAAGGCACCTCTGAAGAAGCCTCAAGGCACCCCTGACGAAGCCTCAAGGCACCCCTGAAGAAGCCTCAAGGCACCTCTGAAGAAGACTCAAGGCACCCCTGAAGAAGTTTCAAGGCACCCCTGAAGAAGTTTCAAGGCACCTCTGAAGAAGCCTCAAGGCACCCCTGAAGAAGCCTCAAGGCATCCCTGAAGAAGCTTCAAGGCACCCCTAAAGAAGCCTCAAGGGCACCTCTGAAGAAGCTTCAAGACACCCCATGGTGCCTGGGCACCCTGGTTGAAAAAGGCTGTGCTATATATTTTTTTTCGTTGCAATATTTTTTTCCCTTAATAGCGGAGTTACCCTTTAAATACCAGGCGATCTGTGTAATATGAAGTAATAGTGAAATGCCAGCTGCATGAAAAAGCCCTGGTCTCTCTGGAAGCGATGGATGTGAGTTGTTAGTGACATTTCGGCACATTACAATACAAGTATCTTTACTGAGACGTGTGATCTTGGCTTGGAATGATTTTTGGCAGTTAATGTCAGAGCGTCCGGGGAAATGTGAAGAGGTTTAATGATCAGGGGATAAGAATAGGGAGCTGCTGCACAGCCAAGCACAAGATTCCACATTGCCGGGCTAATTAGCAGCTGCCACCGGTAAAGATCTGTCTGAGAATAATCATCTCTACCCAGCCAACAGTGTGCTGGAGCCTGAAGAGTTCACAATGAAAGAGAAAATAATGGAGACCATCTTTATCATTATTCCTCAATAAAAAGTTCTCAGAATCCAAATCAACCAATTGCATTCTCGTCTCGGTCTCAGACACGGCAGCCCTGTTCACATGCACTTGGTTATTGTATTTTGCATGTTGTACTTTGCCTGATGATATAAAGCTGGGTGCACTCTAATCATATAGTGCTGCTCCATGATGGCCCCGCACACAATTTATACCACGGGTGCAAGCTGCCATTGCAGCTTAAGAAGGGGCAATTGGGGTCAAAATGTGGCTCAACCATGCAACAACGCCCAGTGGCATAGCGTGGGGGCCCCTCAACCACAGGTCTAAACTTAACCTTAGAAATTCATTCATTTGGGTAAAATTTTCCATTCACCTGCTTGGAATTTTCTTGTTACTGTGGTCAAAAAAGAATGCTGATTTGACCCCATTAACAATTAGAAAATTAAATGAATGTTCTTAAAACAAAAACATTTTGAACACGATTCTACTAGTGTATAGCCAGATTAAGAAAAAAATGACAAAAGAGGAATGGACACCTACCTGAAGTTTTCTGGGTACTCGGAAATGGCCATATCGATGACATCAACGGCGTGTTTATACTCTTTTTGTGCCGATAATAAAAGGGCCAGGAGGTGCAGACAGCTGAGGTCATCCTTACAGAGCCGGAGTGCTTCCTGTAGATGTTCTATTGCATCTGATATCTGTAAAGACAAAGAAGATGTAGCTACTACATCATTGTAGAGTATGTAGTATCACCTTATAATTCCACATCTATACTCACTACAGCTCTACTGTAAGCAGTAAGGTCCCTGTATATATCGAGGTGTGTAATACAGGCTTTGTGTCCTCTCACCCATAGCCCCTGGACACCAGTTTGGCTAAAGGTTGTAATGGTGCAGGGAACTCTGGGAAGGTGACCAGTACAATACCATACTATGAAGAAACCTAATAAGGTGAATGACAGGCTAAATTGTAAGTTTGCATATGGTATTAGATATTTGAACATATATTTGCAAACAAAATGCAAATTGAAGAGACAATTCCCAAGCAAAAAAGTGGAATTAACCCACCTATCCTTTATAGACACGGAAGCTGCCATCCTAGACTCTGTTCAATCTGTAGTACTGCAGATGTGACCATTTATAACACCATGGCACCATGACCTTCACCATGACACTGTGACCATATATGAAACCATGGCACCATGACCATCACCATAACACTGTGACCATATAGTGTCACAGTACCACTACCAGCACCACGGTACCACAGTATATACCAGTGTCACAATACCACTACTAGTACCACGGTACCACAGTATATACCAGTGTCACAGTACCACTTCCAGTACCACGGTTCAACAATATTTACCAGTGTCACAGTACCACTACCAGCACCACGGTACCACAGTATATACCAGTGTCACAATACCACTACCAGTACCACGGTACCAAAGTATATACCAGTGTCACAGTACCACTTCCAGTACCACGGTA
>BLSH010084816.1:435807-448861 GCA_018402905.1 Glandirana rugosa | reverse complement strand
TGTCTTCAATAGCACATGGTTAATTGTCTCCTCTGCTTGCCAGGTCCCAGGGGTTTAATTACAGCTCAAGTTTACCACACATGAGCTACCACAAACAGTTTATGTTTTAGAACAAATATATTCACACAATTTCACAGTAACAAAAAGTTAGCTTTGAAAATTACATCTAACAGTGCTTTTATTAATAATGTACAGACAAAATATGTATTTAAATACAAAATACCAAGATTTATTTCTTTCAAAGGTATGGTAAACCTTCCTATCTGCACCTTGCGTTTTCCACCTATATAAGATGTGCAATGATCATGCAGTTTCATTGTGTCATTTGTTGCCCAGTCTCAGCACTTTCTGTTTGTGTTCAAATATGAAGCATGTTGCATGGCACCGTACAGGGTAATGCATGACCTTTGTTCGTAGTATGAGAACAGACACTTCCTGTGAAGAAACTACATATCCCACAATCCCTGGGTCTCTCAGTCTAGTGCTCATGCAGGTGAGAGCTACACAGTAATTAGATCTGACACATAGACAAAAAGGCAGAGCATTCACAGACAGACAGAGAGCTCACTTGTGTAGAGTGTTATCGCATTAGCACTCTCACATTTGTGATGCAACACAGATGGGATGGTAAGGTATGCATTAGGCACTTTGTGACCCTGATCAGGAAATTGTCCTAACCCCTTGGCACAAAGAGACCAGCTAGCTGAATAAATACATGGACAGAGGGGGTTCAATCAGCCATGACACTTCAAACAGCAGCCACAACAAGTAAGCCCATTGTTACAAGGTAAGGCAAACAAACAACACAAGCAATATACCTTCATTAATACCTAATTAAAACAAAGATATACGTTTGGTGAAATATATCAGGGATCTAAACAGACCCCTGATGTCTCACTTTTGAGACACAGAGAAACGGACTTAGGACAGATTCATCAGTCCCTTTCCCTGCAGCCTCAGCTGCACCGAATGAATGAATAGGAATAGCTCTGTACTGAGCTTCCCGTTTATTAATAAACAGAAGCATAGTAAACACAGTTTACTATGCCTCAGCTATGAATGAATTAAAATAAAAATAAAAAAACAGTACCAATCACTGACTCTATTCATTAAGACGAGGAAGGGGCCAGTAAATTACACATTTACTGGCCCCTTCCCTGCTCTCCATCATGACAGATTCCCCACAGCAGCCTGGAGGAGGTGGGAGGGGGAAACCTGGCAGTACTGCGGGGGAGTGAGGGGGGCCAGGGAAGCACACAGGGGCCCAGTGCAGCAGGACAGTGGAAGGGAGGAACCAATGCCCTCCATTTCCCTCTTTCAGCCACTGAATGTCTGTGGGAGGGAGAGTAAGAGAAGAGGGTATTCAGCGGCTACATGGAAGGAATCGGTTCCTTTACATGCTGCCACCCCCGCCCTCTTATCCAGGTGTACAGGTGGGTCGCACAGGCCCCCCTCTACATATGTCCCTGCCTTTACCCCTTTTTTCCTTCTCTTCCTTTGCCTCCAACACCTTTACTGGGTGTGTGTATATATATATATATATATATATATATACCAATGATCCAGTGTACCTATGGGATCCCCATTCCCCAAACCCCTCCCTGATATTACTAATAAGAAAAAAACTTGTGCAATATGTTGACATAGCATAAGATATAAGACCGATAATACCAGTGCATGGGAGCCAGATATGGTCTCAGGCTGGTTAAGTATATCCCCCTTGTCAGGATTGAGGGTGTACCTTTACTGTATATACCAGCTAGCTCAGTTGGAGGAAAAGAAAAAAAGACAACTCCACACAAAAAGTTTTTTTTTTCTCTGGATTTCAGTGTTGAGCCTATCTGCTATGGCTTTCGCAAAGCCAAATTATGGTGTTACGCTAATCAGATAACTGGGGAATCCCACTGCAATTACCTGGATTTGTAGGAAGGGACGAGGACACAGACTACTTTGAAGAAACCTGACCAAAGGATTCTCAAAGAAATAAGAAGCTGGCAGATTATTTAAACCCACTGACACTGACTCAAAAGTGACGGATAAGTAAAGTGGACCTGAATTCAAAAAGTGTAAATTTGCTGTCTTTTAGGGAACATCAAGAAACGTTTATTGTGCTTAAGCAGAACCTTTTTGCCCGGAATTCCTCCTGAAAAATAGTAGTGCCTTTCCCGTGTCGTGAATCTCATAGTAGTAAATCTGTAGTATAAACTTATAAAAGGCACTGTGCCTCCAATTGATGGTCTTACAAGATTTGGGGTGAGATTTGGAATGCCACTAATATGCTGCTGACTGTTCTCCTTGCTGGAAAGAAAGTTTTACCTTTGGATCTGCAGTGGAGGATCTCCCTGCTTCTACTTCATTCATTTTGTGGATTTATGCTTCCTCCAGGTCTATTGCTACTTCTTGAAGATTACCACGATGGGGCAGCTCTGACACAAAAGTGTAGCACCCTCTAGTGTGCTACTAGTGTGAGTGCAGGAAAATTTACATGCTGACTCGAGTCTTAATCTGTGTCAGGGTTGTTAGAGTTCAGGGCTAGATGACTCATGCAGGCAGCTCTCTGCTGTCTCACCCCTGGTTCTGAAAAGTTGGAGAAAGTTCTGGAAGCTGGAGCCCAGATGCTAGGAGGATTGTTCCACATATTTAGGGGAACTTAGCCAATCCCCAGGCAGTAGGCCTAGCAAGGGACTAAGTGAGCCCTTAAATATGGAGTCAGGGGAGTCGGTGAAAGATGGAAATGGAGTGCTGAGGGGACTGTCGGTGGCCCTTGAGGCGAACCCCCTAGTCTGGGGGGGAGGGTGCTCTGCCTCAGGCTGGAGCTCACGGCTGCCTTGGAAGGATCCTGACAACAGGAGAGGCTTGGAAGGAGTCTTCCCCGAGAGGCAGCGGGAGCAAGGAGGACAGTGTGAGTACTACAGCACAGTGCAGGGACTGACAAGGGGAAAGATATCTCTCTGTTTAGTGCATTTAAAATGTATTTGCACCATAGACATGGACAAGCATTACAGGACTTCTTTACTCAATGCAATGCACACATACAGGAACAGGAAAAAGGACACAATAGATGTCTAAATATACATAGCTCTACTCAGAACAATAAAGAAGAGAACATGTATTACAATGCTTCCCCCTACTGGATGGAGAGCAGTATAACACACTAAATACATAACAGTCCTTCCCCCTAGACCTCAAAGTCTTTGAGATAACTGGGAGGGTGAATATTTCTCCTTGGACGCCTAAGGACCACTGTTTGAGACAGATCACTGGGATCCTCAGTTGGGTGCAATTCTTCTTCTTGTGCTGTGTCGGAGGGACTGAGAGAAACTGGCTCTGTAACAACATTTCCTGGAGAAATAGCACCTGTATCAGCCAATGATTCACCATGATCTGGTATCACTTGGTTCCCAGTACCAATATAACCAGCAGCAGATACGATTTCACCACTTCTTTCTTGGATCTGATCAACGTGCCTTTGTAATATTCTACCATGAGTAATTTGTACTTTGTATGACAAAGGTCCTGTAGCCACAAGCACCTTTGCCGGTATCCAACGAGGTCCAGCAGCATAGTTTTTGACATAGACAGCACTGTCAAGCTCAAACACTCTCACAGATACATTAGAATTTTTTTTCAAATGCAATTATTGCTTTTCTTGTAACTCTGGTGTCAGATCAGGGTTTAAAAGATCCAAACATGTTTTTAGACGACGGTTCATTAGGAGCTCTGCTGGGCTACAACCAGTGCTTGAGCAAGGTGTCACAAGTTATTGCAGAAGGAAATTTGCAAGTCTCTGATTCCGACCTCCTTGAACAATTGTCTTGAATGAGTCTTTGGTGGTCTGAACCATACGTTCAGATTGACCATTTGATGATGGGTGAAATGGTACAATCGTAACATGTCCAATAAGATTGCTTTCCATAAAGGTTTTGAATTCTGAGGAGGTAAATTGTGCTCCATTATCAGACATGATTGTATCTGGCAACCCATGTGTAGCTAACAGCCTCCTTAAAACTCTTATCACAGTGGCTGAGGTGGGGGATGTAACTGATAAAACTTCCAGCCATTTTGAGAAGGAATCAACAACTAAAAAAAAAACATCTGTCCTTGAAAAGGCCCTGCAAAAATCTATATGCAACCGTGACCAAGGTGACCTAATCACTTCCCAGGGATGTACTGAGGTTTTAGGTGGAGCATGACGGGTCGATTGACATGGTACACAGTTCTTTACCCACTTCTCAATAATGTCATCCATTTTAGGCCACCAAACATAACTTCTGGCTAATGATTTCATGCAGACTATTCCAGGATGACCTTCGTGAAGAGCATGCAGTCTTGAGCTTGTCCTGCCTTTCGAATTACCACTATGTTTCCCTGTAATAAGCAACCTATATAGGCAGACAGTTCATGTTAGCGCGCTAAAAATGGTTTGAACTTCTCTTCAACTTTTGATTTGGGCCATCCCCTCCACACCCAGTTGAGCACACAAGCCAGCACGGAATTTTTAGCAGTCATACCAGCAATGTCGCTGGCATGTAACTGAGGGTTTGGAATGGATTCCAATATGAGAACCTCAGACACAGGAGGGACAAGAAAATCAGGAGAAATCAAAGACAGCCGGCTCCACCCATCAGCATGAGTGATATTCTTGCCAGGACGATATTCGAATGTTGATGTCAAAGGCATTCAGCATGAGTGACCATCTGAGCATTTGTGGGGAAAGAATTTGAGGAGTGGGAGTACTTCTGGTGAACAGACCCAGCAAAGGCTTATGGTCCGTTACAATGGTAAACCTCCACCCATACAAATAGTCATGAAACTTTTTTACCCTGGACACAATAGCTAAATTCTCCTTGTCAATTTGAGCATACTTCCTCTCTGTCGTAGACAAGATCCTTGAATAGAATGCTATAGGAGCCTCAACACCAGTTTCCAAAACATGACTAAATACAGCTCCAATGCCATATCGAGAAGCATCACAGGTAAGAGTGAGTGTTTTTTTTTTAAATCATAGTGTACAAGTACACTGTCAGAAGATAACAGCTTTTTGCAGCATTCAAAGCTGTAGAATGAACATCAATCCACTTCAATGGAACATCTTCCTAAACAAAGTTAAAAATTAAGTAACCCTAGGAAAGCTTGCAGCTCTTGTTTGTTTGTTGGGACTGGAGCTTTATGGATCGCTTCAACCTTAGAATGAGTTGGATGAATTCCGTGTTCATCAATTCTGTATCCAAGGAAATCCATGCTGTTTACCCCAAAAACACACTTTTCTTTATTAAGCTTGAGACCAGCATCACGAAAACGTTTCAAAACAAGTTGTAGTTGTGAAGCCAAAGACTGAATGCAATCCGCTCCAATAAGAACATCATCAAAATAAGGTATTACACCTGGAAGTCCAGATGACCGGTTGTCTATTAAATTCTGGAATACAAAAGAGGAATGGAGAAAGATTGGGACTTTAAATGAAGCCCCAAAGTCCCAAAACCCTTAAATTTGCTTTTTTTGCAACTGTACCAATTTCTGGAATATGCCAGGAGCAGTGGAAACTCCAAACTGCAAACGTTTTGCTCGGAAAGCTCCTTTGTGTGTTATTATTGTTTGTGCATCCACAGCGTCGTCATCCACAGGTAATTGTTGGTAAGCTTGTGCCATATCCAGTTTGGCGAATACCTTCCCTTTTGCTTATGTAGTCAGAATTTAATTTACAGCTGGAATTTGATAGGGATGTTCCTGCAGTGCTTTGTTGATTGTATATTTATAGTCAGCACAAATTCTAACGTCACCATTTGGCTTCAATACTGGAACTATTGGGATACACCACTTAGGATGTGTTACAGGTTCAAGTATACCTTGTTCCACAAAGCGTGTAATCTCAGCATCAATTTTTGGTCTGAGAGCTAATGCAACTTTGTGCGGTTTCATACGAATTGGGGTTACTGTAGGGTCTAATTTGAAAGAAAGAGGAGGGCCTTTATACATGCCGAGGCCTTCTTCAAAAACGGCGCTAAAGTCCTCTATAACATTCTGTAGAGTAACTAGAGATACGTTATGAACTCCTGATAATGAAATTCCAAGGGGTTCAAACCACTCTCAAACTTGCTCTTTGTCCCTTATTAATTATTAAGCGAAAGCATCCTCTGAAATTTCCATATTTCACTGGTACAAAGCAAGCACCCTTAACTTCCACAACTTGTTTGTTGTAGTCTACCAACTGGATATCACAGGGTGCTATTGAAGGAGCATTGTGAGGCCACAATGAGGTAAATGTTTCTTCTGAAATAAAGGAATATGCACACCCTGAATCTACTTCCATTTTGCATGGAACATCTTGTAACACAATCTCGGTGTAAATCTTCAGTCCTGATGAAGAGTTTTCCACCTTATACACATAGTCCTTTGCATAAACACCTGTAGAGGTTTCATCATTCGTAAAAAACAATTAGCGCATTAATGGAGTGTGCTGCCATTGGTATTGTATTCACATTTGTAGATTGATCTTTAGTCTGACAGACTGTCTGTATGTGACCTCTACGTTTGCACATTTGACAAACTGCATTTCTAAAATGACACTTATTATGCCTGTGTTTCCCGCCGCAGCTGTAACACTTCCCTGTAAATGGAACTGCAACATCAGTGTGTGGTGGAAAGTCCTATTGCCACTCTATTTATATCCGGTGAATAATCTTTGCTGGAGGAAGATTGAATTTCTTTTGAATGAAGGTATGCAGCTTCATATGCGAGCACTTCTTCTGCAGTAATAAAAGTTAAGTTCTGTTTGACTAGAAGTCCCCTCTGCAGTGCTTCATCTTGTACTCAGTCTCGGGAGAGCACGGCCTTGATATTGATGCTCGTTCCCCTCTATAACCAGGTACATACTTGTCATTACTAGCGATTCTCTTTTAACATGTGGTAAATTGACCGACCCCATTTTATATGTGGTTGTACTCCCTTTTGGCTCCTTATATGCTCATAATTGACCAGGTAGCCTTTTATAAGACACTGATCTTTTTACCTTTCTAATGACATACTACTCTCTGTGTAACACACACTATCCATTGTTATCTCAGTACGTACTTTACATTTATTTTTTTATCATGAATTTAAATTACTATCCAAAAATTTCCCTTTTTGGTTACAGTTATTACTGCAGTCCATTTCCAGTGTGGCCACCTGGCGCCTCTTGTGGTGCACAGTGATACACTTTTGGGGGTGCTTGAACAGGCGCAACTGATGCTGTGCGGCCCCTCTGCGGCCTCTATTTCCACAGGTCTTTATGTGCAATAATCTACCTGCTGTTGCTGTGGGCGCTTTTTCTTGGCACTGGGGTGAGTGATCTAATGTGTTTTAACCTCATAATCTGGATTGTTACTTTTACACTACATGCATGCATTTGTTTATGTGTATTCAATATTGTATGCTTACAATGACTATGCTTACATTTTAGACATTTGTATTGTCTGACCAGCACTATCCTCTGAAGAAGGACATAACTATGGCAGACAGTTCCGAAACATGTCAGGATCAATCATGAAGCCCCTGCCTAGCCTACAATTAGCTGGGGCCTGCATGGCATGCTAATTGGTCATCCTTTTTTGTATTGTATACCTATTTCCCTTTCATTTTTGCCAATTATAATGTACTGTGATTTCCAATCGAGGTTCTTACCTTGTTTTATATCCTATGTACTAATAAAATCTGTATTTTATCTTTAATTAATTTTCTACTCTACTTTCATTGTGCCTTAAAAGTCCAGGGGGTTCCATACATTGGCACTAGGTGCATAACAAATTCTCTTCATCTTGTACTCCACACATTAGCTTGTCCCTTAGCAAGGATCCTAAACTGGCACTAAAATTGCAATTTTCAGATAGCTTAGGCAGTTCTGCAATATATTCTGTAATGCTCTCACCCGGTTGTTGGTTTTGTCTGTTGAAATGGAAACGCCTCACTGTTTCAGATGGAGTGGGTGAAAATTTTTTTTTTTTGCAGTGCCAGTATGTCCTCATATGAGCAGTCTTTTGGTTTAGCAGGAGATATCAGTGAGCGGGCAATATCAAAAGTTAGATCCAATAACACTCAGTAACACAGCTTTTTTCTGCAGAGGATCGACCACCTTATTAGCTTCCAGGAAAAACTCTAACCTGTCAGCATAAGAGTCCCATAAGGATGGATTAGCCACATCAAATTCCTCCATGTGTCCCAGAGAAGACATGCTGGAGATATTTATAGATGTGTCTCTACAACACAAGTTCTGATTCTTCACTCAGGCTGATTTCCTGTTGTTTCTGCAGTGTCCATTCACTGAAATCCCACCCTCGTCGCCAGTTTAGTGTATTTAAAATGTATTTGCACTGTAGACATGGACAGGCATTACAGGACTTCTTTACTCAATGCAATACACACATACAGGATACAGGAACAGGAAAGAGGACACAATACACCCTGTTCCAAATTATTATGCAAATTTCTGTTTCAGTGTCACAAAGATTAAATATTTTGTTTTTCAGTTTAACTCATGGATGGCATTGTGTCTCAGGGCTCTTTTGATCACTGAAAACAATCTCGGACACCTGTGATAATTAGATTGCCAGGTGAGCCCAATTAAAGGAAAAACTACTAAAGGAGGGTGTTCCACATTATTAAGCAGAGCACCATTTTCAAGCAATATGAGGAAGAAAAAGGATCTCTCTGCTGCCGAAAAGAGTGAAATAGTTCAATGCCTTGGACGAGGTATGAAAACATTAGATATTTCACGAAAACGTAAGCGTGATCATCGCACTATTAAGAGATTTGTGGCTGATTCAGAGCACAGACGGGTTAGTGCAGATAAAGGCACATTGAGGAATATTTCTGCCAGATCCATGCATTGGATCAAGAGAGCAGCTGCTAAAACACCATTACATAGCAGCAAACAGATATTTGAAGCTGCTGGTGCCTCTGGAGTCCCACGGACATCAAGGTGTAGAGTCCTCCAGAGTCTTGCAACCTTCCATTCGGCCACCACTAACCAATGCTCACAAGCAGAAACGGCTGCATTGGGCAGAAAAATACATGAAGACTAATTTTCAAACAGTCCTGTTCACTAATGAGTGCTGTGGAACCCTGGATGGTCCAGATGGATGGAGTAGTGGATGGTTGGTGGATGGCCACCCTGTTCCAACAAGGCTGCAATGTCAGCAAGGCGGTGGTGGAGTCATGTTTTGGGCCGGAATCATGGGAAGAGAGCTGGTCGGCCCCTTTAGGGTCCCCGAAGGTGTAAAGGTGACCTCTGCAAAGTATGTGGAGTTCCTGACTGACCACTTCCTTCCCTGGTACAGAAGGAAGAACTATGCTTTCCGTAATAAAATCATCTTCATGCATGACAATGCACCATTTAATGCTGCAAAGAATACCTCTGCATCAATGGCTGCTATGGGGATACAAGGAGAGAAAGTCATGGTGTGGCCTCCATCCTCCCCTGACCTCAATCCTATTGAGAACCTTTGGAACATGCTCAAGCAAAAGATCTATGAGGGTGGGAAGCAGTTTACATCCAAACAGGAGCTCTGGGAGGCGATTCTGACATCTTGCAAACAAATTCAAGCAGAAACTGTCCAAAAACTCACAAGTTCAATGAATGCAAGACTTGTGAAGCTGCTATCAAATAAGGGGTCCTATGATAAAATGTAACATGACCTGTTAAAATGTTTAAAAAGTTAAAATGTTGTTCAAAGTTTGATTGAAACTGCTTTTGATTTCAGTAAATATGCTGCAAACACAACAAATGACAATTTTCAGTTCTTTACAACCTATAATATAGCAGAGGGATGATTTTTTTTAAAAAACGCCTATTGACACCGACGCTCACTAACGCTCACTGACGCCAATGCATAACGCCGATTTTTTTTCCCTGACGTCGGGCCTGACGTTTTGTTTATTTTTTAAGAAAAATCCGTGTGTATGAGGCCTGAATGTTATTAAAATTACCTTTCCTTTTCAATCTGCAGCCGCTGTAATTTTCCGAAAATGCAGTGAAATATGGCTACCTGGAGTTGTGCTGTACACAGACTGTGTACTGACCACTCCCCAGAAACATAATTTCTTGCTTGTGTGATTGGCTCACCAATTTTCCCAGAAGTCTGCCTAAGATACAGATCAGATTTCAGGCACCCCCTGCAACAAAAATGTAATTTTTGGAGAGATAATTTCAATAGGACCACGTCTAAAGGAATGCAGGCCCAGCAGCTTTCCTTATTAGGGCCCAGTAGGTCCCATAGCTAACAGATAATTATGAAACCACTCCCATTAGATTCACATAGTACAGAGGCACAGAGGGATTTCTTCAGAATAATAAAAGGAAGGAATCTGCAACAATGTTTGTTATAATCCTTGCAATGTAAATAGATCACCCAGAATGGGATTTTTTTTCTCAGCAAAAGTTGAGATACGCTTTAAATCTTCCCTAACCTTTCCCTGGGAGATCTCAAGAGAGTTAGTCAGGTAGATTGGTTAAGAGAGTCAGTCAGGTGGGCTGGTAAAGAGGCAGCCAGGTTGGCTGGTGGAGAAGCGGCTAGGTGGGTTGGTGGAGAAGCGGCTAGGTAGGCTGGTGGAGAAGCGGCCAGGTGGGCTGGTGGAGAAGTGGCCAGGTGGGCTGGTGGAGAAGCGGCTAGGTGGGCTGGTGGAGAAGCGGCCAGGTGGGCTGGTGGAGAAGCGGCCAGGTGGGCTTGTGGAGAATCAGCCAGGTGGGCTGGTGGAGAAGCAGCCAGGTGGGCTGGTGGAGAAGTGGCCAGGTGGGCTGGTGGAGAAGCGGCTAGGTGGGCTGATGGAGAAGCGGCCAGGTGGGCTGGTGGAGAAGCAGCCAGGTGGGCTGGTGGAGAAGTGGCCAGGTGGCCTGGTGGAGAAGCGGCCAGGTGGGCTGGTGGAGAAGCAGCCAGGTGGGCTGGTGGAGAAGCGGCCAGGTGGGCTAGCATTTGATGTAGTAGTAGAACTGAGATCAGTGTCTACAAGGGAGTTGGATGCAGTTCACGACACAATGTGCTACTTTCTAAGGGACTGAGAGTCCCTAACCTGTAAGGATCTGTTGCTGACCCAACAGAGACTATTAGCTACTAAAGAGGAATCAATCAGAGCTGTACGGACCAAAAAAGAGGAGTCAATTGGAGTTGTACAGTGTAAAGGAGAAGAATCAATTGGAGCTGTATATAAGGAGGAAGCTGTCCCTGGTTTTGTTGCTGCCAAGTTGGGCATCCCACAATTCCAATCCTCATCCAAGTTATTACCCTGCAAAGCCCTGCCGCTCTACAAAGATGGGAAATTCTACACAGAGATGTATTAAAGAACACAGCATGGTAAGCCATTAGAAAGAATGCAAATATTCAGCTGAAGGGAGTTTGCTGGAAAAATACTGGTGACTAATCATTTGCCCGATTGGGCACACCTTCCCCAGAACAGGTCCTCTTTAAAGCGGTTGTCTACCCTTTTTGTTTACTTTTACCTACAGGTAAGCCTAGAATAAGGCTTACCTGTAGGTAAAATGAATATCTTCTAAACCTGTATGGTTTAGAAGATATTCCCTTTCCAATGTAATAAATCGTTACGGCGCATGCGTCGTGTATGTTCCGGCGCATGCGTCGTGTATGTTCCGGCGCATGCGCCGTATATGTCTCGGCAAAAGCCAGCATTAGTTCCGGACCCTGCCGGGGAAAGCGAGCCCCGCGCGTATGCGCGGGAGTGACGTCTCGCGGCTCCGGCCAGTCACAGCGCCGGAGCCGCGTACCCGGAAGCAAGATCCGGGTGAAGATGTCCGCTGCCACGGAGGGGACCAGGCGGCTCGGTCGGATCTTCGTTCAAGGTGAGTATTTCATAATGAGCTAGTATGCGGTGCATACTAGCTCATTATGCTATTATCTTGCAGGTTTTTATTAAAAAAAAATAAAAAATTGAGTAGACAACCGCTTTAATGGTAAAATAGCTTTTTTCTTTTTATGCACAAGCAGAGAGAAAAACAGCTAAAGAGAGAGGATATTACCATCAGTAGCTTGCAAGCTGTACACCAGTCCCAGTGCCAGGAATCCTTTTGCAAGTGACTCTCCTGCTCCATCTCCCATGTCTGTCACTTGCTTCGCAAATCGCTCCCCTTCTTCCAACTGCAATACAGGAAAGAAACCAGAAATAAACATGTCAGCTGCAAGTGCGCTAAGGCATCTGTTGTATACATAGCATTTAAAATAGCATTATTTTAAATATACAGAACCAACATCTTCCAGAGCTCTGCGCAGTTGGGACACGCAGGGATACTATAGAAAATGTATAATGTACATGAATACAATGACAGAAATAGGGATCAATGGAGGAATTTAGCCTCAATTAATTTTGCAGCGAACTGATAGATTTCACCTTTGCCAAACTATAGTCATAATTACAATGTTACTAAACTCACAACAGTAAAATCAGTCTGTATATGCAGTAAAGCCTGCTTGTTGTACTCACTGTGGAACCTAAGGGGTTAATCCTCTGCATTGTGTAAAAAGGCTGTTTGATCCTGACATCTCTAGACTCCCCGTTCTTCCCCTGTCCCCAATCCATCTCCTGACAGTACAGGGCCGTGGGGGCACTCTGCACATGCTCAGTTTGGTGTGTATTGCTAGAGAGTTTTTTTCTTGGGAGGGTGCATGTGATCATCACAGGGCCAATCAACACTGTCCAGACAGAGGGTCAGGGGTCCTGCAGCCCCATAGGACAATCAGAGGAGAATGAAAACTTCTACAAGCTTTAACCAGACACTGATAAAAATTACAAGACTGCTATATGCTGCTGATGAGAAAAAGGGATTTTATTATAACTTACCGTAAAATCCTTTTCTCCGAGTTCACTGACAGACGCAGCTCTTCTTGACTTTGTGGGTTTTATGTTCGTCTTACCAGGAGTTAGGGTGCCGGGACATGACAGTCCTCTACCTAACCCCTGTCCCCTTCTTGCCCCTCAGATCTCTACAGTCCTAGTTTGTCGGAAAAATGTGTTACGTCTCCTAATTGGGGAATCCAAGGTGTCACTCATGTTGTTCGTCCGAAATGACGTA
>BLSH010084816.1:418058-431462 GCA_018402905.1 Glandirana rugosa | reverse complement strand
CGCCCGAGCGCTAGAGGGAAAGCCCCATAGACTAAAAATGTCCGCGGCTACGGCAAAATGGCGGCGATCCGCGGCAAAATGGCGGCGGTCCACCGCAAAATGGTGGCCGAAGACCGCATGGCGATGTGGACGAGAAGGCTGAGCGGAGGTACAGCGCTGGGCAGGGGGGTGGGGATGGGGGCTGGCAGGGGGCAAGATGAGAGGCTGATTCCCACCCGGTGGCTACCCCGGACAGCTACAGGAGCAGAGAAAAAAATCGCATTTGCGGACGTCGGGCCCTCTCACTCCCCATGTGGGGAGGGAGGCAGGGCGCTCACTTACCAGTCCGACGCCACGGTAGCCACCCGGATGCAGACTTTCTACCCTTGGCGGGGGGTCGCTGCAGGCCCAGGGTCACCCTGCCGAACGAATCGGGAAGGGGACCAAAATGGAGGATCTCGCCCCGGGCCACCCGCACAGAACGGGTAAGATGCGGCGGGTCCCTGTGTTGGGGCCGGCTTCGCATCATGTTGGCCAGGTCGGGGAAAGTACAGAGCACAAAGACCCTCGATGCCCCGACCGGCTTCTTGATAGCAGATCATCTTGATTGCAGAAAAAAGAAAAAAGAAAATAAAAAAGAAAATGGTCACAATAGGACCGCAGTTCCCATAGGGAAGCCAGGTCAACTCCTTGCAAACTAGGCATTGAAACTGGAGAGTCCTTTGTGAGGGGGGGTTTTAATGTAGGAAAGGAGGACGGCCCCCAGGGGAGGGGCCAGCTGAATTCTTTCCCTGCCTAGTTAACTCCTGGTAAGACGAACATAAAACCCACAAAGTCAAGAAGAGCTGCGTCTGTCAGTGAACGTAGGAGAAAAGGTGTTTAGCAGTTTATATTTACTAAAAGAATTGCTTTTTCATGCTCTGTGTACTGTGGGAGACCAGATATTGTGAATGCAGGGTCCTGGGTATAGTAACACTTTAAATGTCACCATGTACATTGGCTTAGGTGAAGTTTACTTGGAAAAAACCTTGTGCTTTTGAACCAAATCAGGTGATCACCCTGACAGTGCTGAGTCAGCAAAGTCAACCCTAACACAGTCACCAGTGCTGACATTGTGATTACATGGCTCTGTTCATCAACGAAAGTTAGCATTAGGGTGTGTCTGGTCCACAATATCTAATGTCAGGTAACCAACTAGTAAGGCATAAACACAAGTTCAGGGGAGTTGAAAGAAACTTCAGTTGCCCCAAGGAGCCATTTAAAGCCCCTGGTAACCTTAATGTAACGTCCCTGGTACCCTTAAAAGCTATAAAAAAATAAATAAATAAATAAAAATATACAGTGGCTGCGCACCCCTACTGAAGTAACTAGCCGTAGGTTAAACGCAGAGATGAAACAAATCCTCCTACATATGTTGTACCTGTTTATCTGCAGCTCTCAACCTACAGCCCCTTAAAGAATGCATTTTACATGGAATTACTTAGCACCAGAAAGAAGGGGGTGGGGATCTGAGGTCACACACTGCACAGCATGGAGCAGAGACCTGAGTGTAATATGAGACCTAAGTGGAGGGAGGGGATACACCCCCCCCCTCCCACCATCAGTCTCATAAGGAAACATGCACAGTTAAAACTGTCAATAACCTGCTGTATGCTGGGGCAGGGGATGGGGAGACATCTCCTGGATTTGTTTTTGGTGAGCAAAGAATGTCAGAAGTGATTCATGAAAATGACAGAGGAGTGAGACAGCAGACAGAAATCATACTAGGTGCTTTGAATCAAGGCAATCACACACTATAGAAGGATATGCTTTGTTCATTTTTCATTTCAGAGCTTTACAACCACTTTAATTTCACCTTCCCCATTGATGGCTGAAAAAGTTTAATTATCTACAAATTTTGGCAAAGAAAGAACTCCCAATTTGGCTCGTGTCAATGGTTTTTGGGCAGTGAAGGGCCAAAATAGGCACCACATCCCAATTAATTTACAGAAAAAAGCGGTACATACAACTGGACTTTAAAGGTGCCAAATAGAAAATTACTGCCTATCACAATAGAGAAAATTCAATCGTTTTTTATTTGTTCACAGTTAAAATGATAAAAACTTAGCACATCATCATGCAATTCATACAACAATGCAGCTACTTCTGCTCTACATGTTTCGCCCACATGAGCTTCTTCAGGAGACAAATGCCTATCCAGACAGGAATAACCCTGCCTAAAAGACCTTACAGTTGAAAGTAGAAGAGATAGGTAAAAAATCTATTGCAGTGCGGGCAGACATTATGTGGTGGACTATGAGTTTTTGTATAGCTTTAGGTTGTGTGGTCTAAGTTCCCACATGCACCTTGTTTAACCACTTCCCGCCGGGGGAACGTCCTCTGCTTTCAGTGGTTATAACGGAATGATGTCTGCACATACAGGCATCATTCCAGTATGGATCTTTTCAGACGGCGATTATCTAGCAGAAGTGATCCGAGTCACTAATTAGCCACTCAATCACTTCTGAGGGTGGCAGAAAGGGATCCTATAACCCTCCCGGGGCCTTCTCTCCTGGGCTCTACCCTACTATTGCGTAGGCCGAGAGTGATACGGCTGGCGGTGACGGCTGCAATGTACAGAGAGAGAGGAACTGACGTTGTTCACCTCTCTCTCTGTAACCCCAGAAACCGGGAGGGACGAGTTGTGCCATCACTTCCAGTTCCTCCTCTTTGTTTACCTGGCCACCAGCGGCCAGGAAAGCAGCCGATCAGATCCATCTGTGCCTGATCAACTGATGGGATGCTACAGGAGAGATTTGGGGTCTAACAGACCCCAGATCTCTCCATAAAGAGGACCTGTCATGGCCATCCTTTGTTTTGTGATAGCAATAAAGTTAATCCAAAAATGGAAGTGTAAACATTTTTTTGTATAAAATAAATAATGATAATAAAAAAAGTAACGCGCCCTCATCCCACCATGCTTATGCGCTAATGCGAACACTTATTTTACTCCCGCATGCATATGTAAATGGTGATTGCACCACACATGTGAGAAATTGACGCGAACGTCAGAGCGAGAGCAATAATTCTAGCACCAGACCTCCTGTGCAACTCTAAACTGGTAACCTGTAAAGTAATTTAAAGTGTCACCTATGGAGAATTTTAAGCACCGTAGTTTCCATTCCATGGGCAGACGCAATTTTACATGTGTGACATGTTAGGTATTCTTTTACTCAGTGTAACATCATCTTTCACATTATACAAAAAAATGGGGCTAACTTTAGTGTTTTGTTTTTCTTTCATTTATGAAAGTGTTTTTTGTTTTTTTAAAAAATGCTGCGCAAATACCGTGTGACATGAAAAATTGCAACACACACCATTTTATTCTATAGGGCTTCTACTAAAAAAAAAATATATATATATATAATGTTTGGAGATTCTAAGTACTTTTCTAGCAAAACAAGTAGATTTTTACATGTAGGAGCGAAGTGCCAGAATTGGCCCAGATGCCAAGTAGTTAATCCTCAAAGAGTGATAGAGGGCACGAGAACCAATTAAAGTGATTTTAAAAATAACAAACATATTATACTTACCTGCTCTGTTGCAGTGGATTTGCACAGAGCAGCCCAGATCCTCCTCTTCTCGGATCCCTCTCCAGTGCCCCTGGCCCCCCCTCCTGTTGAGTGCCCCCACAGCAAGCAGTTTGCTATGGGGGCCCCTAAGCTGAGCTGAAGCTCCCTGTGTCCATTCAGACACGGAGCTGTGGTTTGGCCCTGCCCCCTCTCTCTTCTGATTGGCTTACTGACTTCGATTGACAGCAGAGGGAGCCAATGGCGCCACTGCTGTGTCTCAGCCAATCAGGAGGGAGAGTCCTGGATGGCTGAGACACTCGTGGACATCATTGGTTTGAGATGGGGCTCAGGTGGTGCTGGGGAGGTTGCTGCACACAGAAGGCTTTTTTCTTAATGCAGAGAATGCATTAAGATAAAAAAAACCTTCTGACTTTACAACCCCTTTAAAGATGCAAGGTCTATGAATTGAAATGCACACAAAAGCCTGGGAGTAAAACAAAGACTAAAATTAGAGAAAAGTGCAGTATGCTGCCTGACAAAGCTCACTCTATGATGTTATATGGGCTGGGTTTTTTTCACCTATCATGCAGTTGTTTTGAGGCAAAGCGGATTCAAAAGAGGCTTGACGCCTGCATTACCATTGTGTACCTTCAGGAAAAAGATGTACAATGGAGCAAAGCTGCTAGAGTAAAAGAAACCACGTAAGTGAGGAATCTCTAATGTGCTGCTGATGAAGTATACTGTATTAGATGAATATAATATGTGAAGCTGTGTTTAGGAGTTAGCTACATGACAAAAAATAAGTTATATACCTCTAACACCATGGGGTAGATTTACTAAAGGCAAATAGACTGTGCACTTTGCAAGTGAAGTTCTTCCAGAGCTTAGTAAATGAGCAGAAGCTCTGCTGGTTTCCATCATCCAATCATGTGCAAGCAACAATGCTTTTTTTTTTTTTAATTTTCCTTGCACGTGATTGGTTATTCTTTGTGTAGCCAATGGCCCCCTTAGGGGTGGCTGGTAGTTGTGGTTCACCTGTCTCTCTGCCCTCAATCACACACTTTTCCGTTCATCCTTAGTCACTGAATAGGCCGGTACTTTGTTTTTGTTATTTTATTGAGGGTTTAAACTTGGATATGGTAGGGACGACTGTGGGATGACCAGTACATTAGGATATAGGACCATTCTATATACACTCCTTCTTCCTCCAGCACTGACACTTGCTGACTGTTACTCTGCTGCACAACACTTGCTTCCTTACTGTTAGGCCTGAAGGGAAATTTATCCAGCCTCCATTACATCTTCCTCCACCCCTGCTAGCACGTGGTGAGGCCTGCACTTCCTTGTTTTCCTTGTCAGCAGGACCTCTGGACCGCCCTTCATAGGCAAGGGCCACGGGCCCTCGATTGTAAGGTCCTAGATTGTATTGTTAGTGTAGTGTTAGTGTCAGTGGTGCCCTGCTGATTTCCTGCTATGTCCCATGCATATAAATACGCCATTACGTTGGCTAACTATGAAGGATATAAGGGTTCTGAAGACCTTAGAAAGTGGTTGATAATGGTAGTCCTCCAAGAATGGGGGAGCATGGGACACAGCTATCACGACTTTCCTCTTATTGGCAAGATAAAGCAGGGTAACAAATATGTTCCACTCAGCCAACAGACTTTTCCACCAACAGAAGTCTCCAAAGGTCCTCTATGGTGGCCTTTATAACCCATAAGCAGCCAATATCACCCACATTGCCAGGATTAGGATATTGGATTTGCAATGTTCTTGTAATCTTAAAGCAAACCTGTCAGTCATAATAAAACTTTATCGTGGCTAAGAGCAGACACTACAAGGTGCTTGTTATCACTATAGTAGGAAAGCCAGCCATTCTTTGTGGGGTCTATTTATCAATGTTTTCATCCAAGTTTCACATTACTCCCACCAAAGGTCCACCTATTGTCTAATAGAATCCTGTGTGAAAATGTGTGACTCGGGTGAAAGACCCCTTGTGTGCCTTTATAAAACCAGTTTCACTTTGTTACTAGAGTGTTGAACTTCAGGACTAAAGCACACCAACTACCGTTCCCCTGCCCATTCCGAGTG
Source organism: Glandirana rugosa (assembly GCA_018402905.1). Classification (NCBI taxonomy): domain Eukaryota; kingdom Metazoa; phylum Chordata; class Amphibia; order Anura; family Ranidae; genus Glandirana; species Glandirana rugosa. The sequence goes on along the minus strand of BLSH010084816.1, from coordinate 425,841 downwards.
CCCTTTTTAGCTATTAAGGCATTCTCATTGAATGGGGGAATGGCAGTTGGTAGGTCTTAGTTCCGATGTTGAGGAATTCAGGTCCATAATGGCCAAATGAAATTAGTTGGAAAGAGATGCAATTCTCTGGTTAGTACAGATAGAAGCAGGTATCTTCTGGTATCTCTATATAGAGAGGGTTACGATCCCACTGCATCAGCACTAAGGGAAGTGAAAGGTAGCAAAGTTTATCCTTCTTCTTCCACAAATATGAGAATTTAAGAAACATAGAATTATCATAATCAATGAAAAACTAATTTAAACAATAACCATATAAATATCTTACACAACTGGGAACCATGAATAGAACATTTTTATTGATCGCCGGACTGCACTAGCTTAAGAGATGTTTTTGGTGGAGCTGAGATTGGTGGGGCGTCCGGAAAAGGAGGCCCTGTATTGTAACTAAATACACAACTAAACACTGGTGATGTTGGCATGCCAGAATGCCTTACCCTCCTTATATCATCTCTTAACCCCCTCAGCCCCCCCCCCCCCACCACCACCGCCACCGTCTCTTCTTTCCTTCATTCTTTTTCTCCACTTAACTTGTTTTTGAAAGTCATAGACCTACTGTTGGAATATCCTTTGACTCAAATACTATATGTAAAGATCAAATTGCAAACCTATTAACCTCCCTGGCGGTATGATTATGTCCGATTTTTGCATCTCAAAGCGGTAAATTGTTTCGCATAGAAATTTGGCGTTTTATATTGTAGGCCTGTAATTCTTAGGAATAACTCACTTAAATCTGTCCAAACAAGAGTCTAGTAGACATCCCGGGTGTGATAACATTTGAAACAATGAAATCATAAATTATAATATAATAAATAACTATAAATAATTATAAAAAATATTACTATAATAATATAATAATAATAAAATGTATTCAATAAAGTAATCAAATCAAAACACTGAAATTTGCTCAGTTGCAGAATTGTCGCTGTCGTTACTTTCAGTGCCTGATGACGAATTTCCCCACAAATCAGTATCACTCAATTTTGCAAATGATTCTTATTTACTATCGCTGTTTTCTAGCTGATCAAAAACCGATTTTGACGTAAAGGGACGCTTTTTGGATGCCATGGACATTCTCATGTTCCAAGGCAGAAAGAATGGCATATATTATATAAAAGTGCATGCAGGGCACTGGGCAAAGCACTAGGGACAAAAGGGATGTGAAATGATTTCATACAGTAATGTAATCTTATAGATTACAGTGTACTGTGTGTTTGCTGTGTTTCACAGGCATCGGGCGAAGATTCCGCCTGAGGACACAGCGGGGGGACATCACAGGATCCTGGGGACAAGGTAATTAATTTTGCCTGGATCCAGTGATGTGATCCTGAGTGTGGGGTTACCGCTTTTGGTAATGAAAATTAACCCCGAGCCACACTCGGTATAACCGCTGAGGAGGTTAAACCACACATAGACATTGTTTGTTCATTTTATTGGTATAATTGTTAACCAAATGTTATCTACTGCTGTAATGTACACCTTTTCAATGGCTTGGTAACACAAACTGGAAATCAGTCAATCACATGGCAGCAACTCAATACATTTAGGAATCTAGACGTGGTGGAGACAACTTGCTGAAGTTCAAACCGAGCATCAGAATGGGAAAGAAAGGGGATTTAAGTGACTTTGAATGTGGCATGGTTGTTGGTGCCAGACGGGCTGGTCTGAGTATTCACAAAACTGATCTACTGGGATTTTCACGCTTCACAGAGAATAATCCGAAAAAAGTATCCAGTGTGCGGCAGTTGTGTGGACCAAAATGCCTTGTTGATGTCAGAGGTCAGAGGAGAATGGGCAGATTGGTTTGAGATGATAGAAAGGTGACAGTAACTCAAATAACCACTCATTACCACCAAGATATGCAGAATACCATTTCCGAACACACAAATACATTGAACCTTCAAGCAGATGGGCTACAGCAGCAGAAGACCAAACCGGGTGCCACTCCTGTCAGCTAAGAACAGGACATTGAGGCTACAATTTGCACAGGTTTACCAAAATTGGACAATAGATTGGAAAAACGTTGCCTGGTCTGATGAGTCTCAATTTCAGCTGCATCATTCAGATGGTGGGGTCAGAATTTGGTGTAAACAACATGAAAGCACGGGTCCACCCTGCCTTGTATGAACAGTTCAGGCTGGTGGTAGCGGTGTAATGGTGTGTGGGGTATTTTCTTGGCACATTATAGGCCCCTTAGTACCAATTGAGCATCGTTTAAAGCCACGGCCTACCTGACTATTGTTGCTGACCATGTCCATCCCTTTATGACTGCAGTGTCCCCATCTTCTGATGGCTCCTTCCAGCAGGATAATGCACCATGTCACAAAGCTCCAATCATCTCACCAATGGACAATGAGGTCACTGCACTACAATGGCCTCCACACTCCCCACATCTCATCCAATAGAGCACCTTTGGGATGTGGTGGAACGGGGGATAGACATCATGGATGTGCAGCTGACAAATCTGCAGCAACTGTCTGATGCTATCATGTCACTATGGACCAAAACCTCTGAGGAATGTTTCCAACACCTTGGTGAATCTATGCCATGAAAAATTACGGCAGTTTGGATGGCAGAAAGGAGGCCAACCCGGTACTAGCAAGGTGTATCTAATAAAGTGGCCGGTGAGTGTACACAACAATAATCAATTAATATAAATTTACGGTTCCAATCTATATGTGTATTAGATTGTTCAAAATTGTGCTAAACTAAGTTCTAGTGTATCTCTATTTATGTCTAAAAAAAAGAAAACTGAAACAGAAGAAAGAAGAGTTTGTAAGGCCACTGTGGGAAGAGATTGTTGGGTAAAAGATGTCCCCCCTAAGGAGACTTCTGGATCATTTCCTATAATAATAAACTTCCAAAAAGCTATTTTAATGCCTGTTAACTGCTTAGTAAACACCTACAAACTGCTTTATAAGAGTTTACATAGCACTTTATAGGCACTCTGATGGACTATTATTGGACTCCAACCACACACCAAAACTGAACGTGTTAGCTTCTTGGCATTCTTTTGCTTGTTGAACCATTTAGAAAAAATAAAATTATTTTTCAGAAACTCAGTGCAAACAAACCCTAAAGCTGGCCATAGAATGTCAAACGAAAAATTCTCAAGAAAAGTCTAAGAAAAATTTGTACGGAATTTCTCAGAACAATTGTTTGTTCAAAAGATTTTGTTTGCTTTTCACATTTGATTCTGGAATGAATGGACTTTACAGAAAGAAAACCACATATACTGTAAGAAATTTTCCAATCTGCTCCATTGAATTTTTCCGGTAACTGGTCAAAAACAAACGTTGATTTGACCCACTAATGGTTAGAAAAATGTACAAACTTTCTTAGAACCTTCTTTTCCCCAAGAATGTTCACAATTCCACCTATCTATGGCCAGCTTAAAGTGGTAGTAAACCCTCCTATCATTTTCAGCCAAGGAAGCTGCCATCTTGGCCTCTGTTTAATCTACAACTGCCATGATGCTACACATGTGATCAGCTATGACACCAGCCATTGGATGGTTTTTACAGTATGGTTTAGAGCACAACCAATGGGAGTGTTACATTTCCGGCACATGCCAGAAATGTGACTGGTTTTTAACCTGTTAAATGCATGGGTTTACTACCGCTTTAAGGCTGGAGAAAATGCAGAAGAGCATCCAGTGATGTCTTCTTCAAATAGCCATCTTGGCAATAAAGGTGGCCAAGGCAAGGAACAATATATTATGGTTCCTGTAACAGACAAACCCAATTTGTTAAGGTGGGCAACTTACCAGGTCTCTTCTGGAATCTTGCCCCATAAGCCCCATTAGCCCAGATTGCCATTAAATACTACCAAATGACTGGACCTCTCCTAACCACTTCAAGACCGCCCACCGCCGAAAGGCTTCACTGCCGGTTTCCCTTCCCACGAATGGCGGTGGCAGCTACCCGGGAGCCGATCCGAAAATCGGCTGAGGTGCCGACATCGCGGGAAGTATTTGTAGCTGCTGACTTTTAATTTTTTTTTCCCAGATGGAACACCGCTTTAAGTAATTTTCTCTTGATCTAATGTAATGGATCATGTTAGCTTTCCATCTGAATTATCCAATCAAAGTTTAGATAATACCAATTATATAAATGTGTTTCTTTGCTTCTGCTATTGCCATTGTCACTATTATTACTTATATTGTTACATATAATTGTGGAGTAACTGTGGGGGATATTTAAGAAAACTGCACTCAGAATCTCAGAAGCATATTATGTAATATTAACCTCTTGTTGCCCACTTATTAACCACCTGCCGAACGCCCTATAGCAGTTTTACTGCTACTGGGTGGCCGCGATGCGCATATATATATATAGATATATTGTTTGTGCTCTGGTCCAAATCATTTGGTGGAGGGGGGATTATGGTGTGGGATTATTTTTCAGGGGCTGGGCTTGGCCCCCTTAGTTCCAGTGAAGGGAACTCTAAAAGTGTCAGCATACCAAGACATTTTGGGCAATTTCATGCTCCCAACTTTGTGGGAATAGTTTGGGGATGACCCCTTCCTGTTCCAACATGACTGCGCACAGTGCACAAAGCAAGATCCATTAAGACATGGATGAGCAAGTTTGGGGTGGAGGAACTTGACTGGCCTGCACAGAGTCCTGATCTCAACCTGATAGAACACCTTTGGGATTAATTAGCGCAGAAACTACGAGCCAGGCCTTCTCTTCCACATCAGTACCTGACCTCACAAATGCACTTCTGGAAGAAACATTCCCATAGACACTCCTAAACCTTGTGGACAGCCTTCCCAGAAGAGTTGAAGCTGTTATAGCTGCAAAGGGTGGGCCGACACAATATTGAACCCTACAGACTAGTGCCTCGTACACACGGTGCAACGGTCGTACGACTGAATGGCCCAAATCGTATGTTGACTGTTGTATCTCGCGTACTAACATGCACTAAACGATCGTACGACCAAGCCGAATGTAGTGACGTGTTATGAATGTATAAAGAGAAAGTTCAGGTGCATGTAATTAGCGTCCGGCCATTCCTGACTTCTGGACATGCGTGTTTTGCACAGTACAACTTGTTGGACCTACTTCTCTGTACACACGATACAACGGTCGTACGACCGCTTGTTGGTACTACAAAGTTTTCTATTCTGCTCATACAACTTCTGTTGTACAACCGTCATACGTCGGCTGTTCTAATCGCGTGTACTAATGGTCGATTTAGCATACAAAGGTCGTACGACCTGTTGTATACGATCGTCGACCTGTGTGTACGAGGCTTAAGATGGGGATGCCATTAAAGTTCATGTGCGTGTAAAGGCAAACGTCCCAATACTTTTGACAATAGACAGATACACACACAATATATAATAATATATCTAGAAAATAATATAAATATAAATACATATATAGACAATATAATAATACATTGGATATGTTAGAGCTTGATCTTAGGCTGGAGTTGCACTTCCCAGTCTCTGCAGACATTGGCATGCATGTCTCGGTAATATAAGCACGTCGCCTTTATCTCCTTCGTTCAGGTTGCACTGTACAGAGACCACAAATACATAATGCATGAATAACTGTCGGCTTTAAATCTGTTTTACCAAGAGACTGTTTTGTGCTGTTGTTAATTTCTGCAGAATCCGGCGTGTAGGTAAAGAGAAGTCAGCGTCTTCCGGTGTCCTCGTTTCACCTGCTCCCCACATGTGTAGCCCTTTCAGGATCCTCGGTGTAAAATCCGCAACAATAGCGCACCTAGGAACATCGTGTACGCCAGATGCACATTAATGTGGCCGCGATGGAAACCACTAGAACTGGAGCATGAAATCCAGGCATTAATTCACCTTTAACAAGCAAGCATCATTAGAAGTCCAACCTGCAGCCTTCCTGCCGTGAGAAAACTAAGAGTTGCCTTATTGTTATTGGCTGCACCCATGGAAGGCTTCTAAAGAATCCTGCAATTCTGTCTTTATTAAAAAACACATTGTATAATGTGAGATCTTGTACGTGATTTTGTGCACTGGGTCTGGGGCACACGTGGGTGCGTCTGTGATTGGACACAGCGGGAGCCAATCAGCGTGTCTGGCGGATGCGATGTCCACCAGGACCCGCCGATTGTTCTCAGGAGAGGCAGAACTATGTAAACAAGGCAGACCGCCTTTCTGTCCGAGGGGAAGATGGAGATCTTGTGTTTCTGATAAGCAGGAACACGGATCTCTGTCTTCCCCCACCACCTCCATAAAGTTAGAAAGCACTCCCTAGGAACACATTTAACCCTTTGATCGCCCCTGTTAACCCCTTCCCTGCCAGTGTCATTAGTACAGTGACAATGATTTTTTTAGCACTGATCACTGTATTTGTGTCAATGGTCCCCAAAAAGTGTCACTTAGTATCCGATTTGTCCGCCGCAATGTCGCAGCCCCACTAAAAATCGCTGATCACCGCCATTACTAGTAAAATAAATAAATACTAAAAATGCCATAAATCTATCTCCTATTTTGTAGACTTTATAACGTTTCTGCAAATCAATCAATATACGCATATTGGGATTTTTTTACCAAAAATATGTAGCAGAATACATAAACTGATGAAGAAATTAGAATTTTTACATTTTTTTATTGGATATGTTTTATAGCAGAAAGTAAAAAATATTGTTTTTTTTTTTTTTCAAAATTGTCGGCCTTTTTTGTTTCTAGCACAAAAAAACAGAACAAAACAGAGGTGATCAAATCCCACCTAAAGAAAGCTCTATTTGTGGGGGAAAAGGGCATCAATTTTGTTTGGGTAAAAAGTCGCACGGCCGCGCAATAGTCAGTTAAAGTAACGCAGTGCCGTATCGCAAAAAATGGCCTGGTCAGGAAGGGGGGAAAACCTTCCGGGGCTGAAGTTCCTTCTGAAAATTTTGGAAGAAAGCTGTATACTAACCTTTAGATTATCGTACGATCACTTTGAAAGCAATATTTTTTGTACGATTTCCTGATTGTGTGTAAGTGCCTTAAGTATTGGGTCCCTTATGGTGGCCCTTGATCTTTGAATAACAGTACTTATTACTAATTATGGCATGTATTTTAAAATTGATGTTCTACCTTACAGATATTTATATATGCATCTACTCCCGAGGAAGGGAACAGAAATTCACGAAACGCGTTGAGTTTTAGGATGCATATTTTAATTTATTCATTTGTAACATTTACATTTGATATGAATTGCACCATTGGATTACTACAAATCAGCTTGACAGTACTGTCTCTTTTGTATGCTATCTTATGAGAACTGTACACATTTGCTAATAGATACTATGTATCCATTGGTTGTGTGTGTTGCACCTCATTTAAAGTCCCAGGGCAAATTTATGTGTTTGCAAATATAGATGAGAATTACGTCTGCTTGGCCCAGCCCCCCCCCCCCCTTTCAATCTTTTAGGACATGTCATACGTCCCAGGAGGCTTCAGGGCCAGTCCCGCATTAAGAGTAGATATAAACGTTTGTGTATGTAAACGGGACCCTGAAATTTACTCCACGTTGTCTGTGTTGGTTACCCATGTGTCATATATGTAGATAATCGTTTACACATGTCAAGAGTATTCTATCGTATGTTTTCTCTGTCATGACAGTTCCACTAAACATCATTAGAGTACCACGTTAAGTATAGTTTACATTTACAATGTTTACTTATTTAATTTTATACGTAGGATTTTGAGTTGCACAAAGCACTTAAAGACAAGGGAAGGAACCCTCATCTACGT
>BLSH010084816.1:373723-408692 GCA_018402905.1 Glandirana rugosa | reverse complement strand
CTGCCACTGTAGTGTTCTCTGCCCCCCCTCCAAAAAAAACAAAACTTCCCCATCATGGTGGGTATACTTCTCCTGAAGGGGTCTTGACAGTCTGGGTTACTTGGAATGGACCACAGGCCTGGATCTGTGGCTAACTACATTCATTGTATCATGTACCAAGGTGAGCGCCGAACGCTGGATCCAGGGCCCAAAGAAACATTACAGACTGGACCCGCTGCTGTGGGGTCTGGGAACAGTACCCAAGATGTACAGTAATGGTAACCAATCTGGAAAATACTACTACTACTACAGTTAACTGAAGTAAAATTGCATTGGATTAAACTTTTGTGTCTTTTCAGAGTTAAGCTGCCTGTAGGTGGTGCCAAGTAAGCAGGTGAACATACTGTCCAGACAGATTGGGTCTAAGGAGGTATGTCAATGCATAAAGCGGCAATTGCAAAAGAACATTTTCTGTTCTAGGTGCTTCAAATGAACTTTTAGCGATGTTATCATTGAAGCAGAAATCCAACTTTTGCGCAGAGTTGTGGTGCATTAATGCGTGTTAGGTCTTGTTTGAACACGTGTTGTGTTAACACAACCCATGAATCATGAATTGGCTGCCAACACTTAAATGGACAGAAAATATATACATGACCCTTATTCACACCACAGAACACCAAATACTCAAAATGCATGTTTTAGTGCATTGTTCTCTATTGTACATTTATTGTATGGCACTACAACATGATGCACATAAAGCTGTGCGCTGTGCCCACTTGCTTCTACTAACATAGCGCAAAAGGGGATTGGGCCAGTTGGCTTGAATTACACTGGTGTGATGGAGACCATGATTAAGCCCTGTGTGGGGTGAAATGCGTTGGAGCGGGAGTTGAACAGTAGAGACTATATGTTGTAGATCCTCAACTTATTATGTATATTAACCACCTCCCGCCTGTGCTATAGCCAAAAGATGGCTACAGCGTGGGCCTTAATTGCCGGGAGGGCGTCCATGTACTTCCCCCCCGAGATCACGTCACTTGTGCGCCCCCAGCAGGGCGCATGCGGCGCGCTCTGTGATCAGCAAGTCAATGAGACTCGGCTGATCACAGATCAGAGTAAAGGGCTGATGGGCCAATGACAGCTGATCATGTGATGTAAACCAAAGGCCGGTAATCAGCTTTTTATTTCCTCATGCGTGAAGAGAAATATAACACACCAATCACCGGCTTCTGTCAGAGGGACATCAGTCCCGAACAGGGAAAGCCACTGCTGCTATGCATGCCCACCAGTGCCAGTTGCCAGCGCCCACCATTGCCACTTACCAGTGCATATCAGTGCTGCCTATGAGTGCCCACCAATGCCACCTACCAGTGGCACCTAATAATACCCACCAGTGCCACCCATCAGTGCTGCCAATCAGTGCCTCATCATCAGTGCCACCTATCAGTGCTGCCTATCAGTGCCCGCCAGTGCCGCCTATCAGTGCCACCTATTAGTGCCCTTCAGTGCTGCCCATCAGTGCCACCCATCAGTGCCATTTCTCAGTACCACCTATCAGTGCCCACCAGTGCCACCTATCAGTGTCACCTATCAGTGGCTATCAGGGCAGCCTATCAGTGCCCATCAGGGAAGCCTCATCAGCGCACATCAGTGAAGGAGAAAAATTACCTGTTTTCAAAATTTTATAACAAACTATGAAAACTGTTTTTTTTTCAAAATTTTCGGACTTTTTTTGTTTTTTTTAGCAAAAAATGAAAAACCCAACAGTGATTAAATACCACCAAAAGAAAGCTCTATTTGTGTGAAAAAAAATGATAAAAATGTCATTTGGGTCCAGTGTTGCATGACCGTGCAATTGTCATTCAAAATGTGAGAGCGCTGAGAGCTGAAAATTGGTCTGGGCAGGAGGGAGGTTTAAGTGCCCAGTAAGCAAGTGGGTAAAGTTGGTTTTACTTTAAAGCAGAGTTCCACCCAGTTAAAAGTCAGCAGCTACAAAAAGTGTAGCTGATGACTTTTAACAATCGGACACTCACCTGCCCCAGGCTCCAGAGTGGCGGTCGCCCGAGGGCTCGCTCTTCTCTCCCTCCCCTCATGGCGCCGACATCACAAGTGTGGGCGACCGGCTTTGGCTCCAAAGCCAGGCGCGCACTGTGCATGCGCGAGTCGCGCTGCGCCTTGTGAATATCTTCTGGACCTGTGATGTGTCCCAGAAGATCGCTGGGTGGGAGGGGGGAAGGTGAACCTTGCTTTGTGTGCTGGTCCAAATAATTTGGTGGAGGGGGGGGTTATGGTGTGGGATGGTTTTTCAGGGGTTGGGTTTGGCCCCTTAGTTCCAGTGACCCTTCTCCTAAGGTGTCAGCAAACCAAGATATTTTGGACAATTTCATGCTTCCAACTTTGTGGGAACAGTTTGGGGATGGCCCCTTCCTGTTCCAACATGACTGCGCACCAGTGCACAAAGCAAGGTCCATAAAGACATGGATGAGCGAGTTTGGGGTGGAGGAACTTGACTGGCCTGCACAGAGTCCTGACCTCAACCCCATAGAACACCTTTGGGATGAATTAGAGCGGGGACTGCGATCCAGGCCTTCTCGTCCAACATCAGTTTCTGACCTCACAAATGTGGTTCTGGAAGAATGGTCAAACATTCCCATAGACACTTCTAAACCTTGTGGACAGCCTTCCCAGAAGAGTTAAAGCTGTTATAGCTGCAAAGGGTGGGCCAACGCAATATTGAACCCTAAGGACTAAGACTGGGATGCCATTAAAGTTCATGTGCGTCTAAAGGCAGGCGTCCCAATACTTTTTGTAATACAGTGAAGATTCATCTTTTTTTTTTACACAGGTTAGTCAGCATAGATGTTATAAGGGGGGAGGGGACAGTTCTAAGACTAGCTAGGTTGAGGCTGGAATTTTACTTCAAAGCCCATTTAAACCTTAAATTGGTTGTCAACCTGTGACAACCACTTTAACCTACAGGTAAGCCTATAATCAGGCTTACCTGTAGGTTTCCTGCATATCTCCTAAACCTGCACGGTTCAGGAGATATACAGTGTACTGCATGTGCCAACGCCATCGGGCACATGCGCAGTGAACACACAGCCTCCGTGCCGTTTCTTCACTGAGCTCGTGCTGCGATTGGCGGCTCCCACGTGCGTGTGCGGGAGTGACCTGACACGACTCCAGCCAGTCACAGAGCCGGAGTCCGCGACCCCAGAAGGAAGAGGGGCGGAAGATGGACGCGACCTGGAGCATCGACATTGCGGGCTTCCAATGCAGGTAAGTTACACATAATGGGCTAGTATGCGATGCATAGTAGCCCATTATGCTTTTACTTTGCAGGGTAATAAAGAGGAAGTAAACCCCATCAGGGTTTACTTCCTCTTTAACTTTAATTCAGCAAAATATAGTCCATGTTTTCAATGTCTTAAAGTTAATTTTGTTTCTAAAGAAGCCACAGTCTAGGTAGAAAAAACTGTCCCCTACCAGCAGCTGTACGGGGGGACCCTTGCTTTGTATGTGGAAGCAGTGGTCTCTCTACAGAGGTCCGGCACACCCCCCCGAGTCAGACCTATCGCTCTACAATTCACAAACCTTATACTCCCTACCAACTGGAAAGCTCTGATTTTGCAGGGGGCATCTTGGACCTCTGCAGAGGGATTACTGTTTATCCACAGAGAACAAGGATTTCACTGTGCATCCTGCTGGCAGAACACATGCTTTTCTACACAGGCTGTGGCTGCTTTAGAAAGAAACCAAACTGTAACGCATTTAGCTGAATTTTAGGTTCATTTGGGTTTTAAAGCTGAGCTGTAAGCTGATATAAAAGACACAAATGAATGTAGCTTTGTAATTATTAGAACATTAATAAATTATTTTTTAAATGCAAGCAATGTAAGTACCTGAATCTGACCTGGTATCAGCCTCTTGCAGTCCCTGTACAGCAGAGCACGAGTGTGAGAGGAAGAAGCAGTAAAAGAAGCCAATCAGTTCAAGTGCTGACAAGAAGCATGCTGATAGGAGGAGAAAGCAGAGTAGCAGAGAGATGAGTAATGACCATCAGACTGAGAACATCTAGTGGCAGAAAAAAATGTACTGCAGGGGAAATCTCTGGAGTAACCACTTGCTGACTGCTCTATAAAAGACTTACTGCTAAATCGTGATTCTGAACTTCTGGGTAAAAGGCATGCGCGCGCTGCTTCTGCTGTGATTAGTCACAGCAGAAGCTGATCAGCGGGTGCCGGCCAATGGATGTCCGCCGGCATGCGCTGATTGTCAGGGAGAGAGGCTGGATGGAGCTCTGCATATGTAAACAATGCAGAGCTCCATCCTGACCGCAGGGATGTGATGGATTTTCTTTCTCTGCAAAGCAGGGAAAAAAACGAATTACATCCCTTGGTGAAAGTCGCACACATTGTACACACAAACACCGGCTAGGCACACAATTAACCCTTTAATCACCCTAGATATTTAACCCCTTCCCAGCCAGTGTCATCAGTACAGTGACAGTGCATACTTTTAGCAGTGATCACTGTATTGATGTCACAGGTTTCCACAAAGTGTCAGTTAGTGTCCAATTGTCTGGCGCAATATCTCCGTCCAGCTATAAATTGCTGATCACTGCCATTACTAGTATAAAAAAATAAATTAATAAAAATTCCAGTATATATCCCATAGTTTGTAGACGCTATAACTTTTGCGCAAACCAATCAATATACACTTATTGCGATTTTTTTTACCAAAAATGTGTAGCAGAATACATATTGGCCTAAATTTATGAAGAAATTAGATTTTTTACATTTTGTTTTTGGATATGTTTTATAGCAGAAAGTAAAAAATATTGTTTTTTTTTCAAAATTGTCACTCTTTTTTTGTTTCTAGCACAAAAAAACATACATAAATTATGCCTATTGTTTTTTTTTTTTTTACCAAAAGTATAGCAGAATACAAATTGGCCAAAATGTATGAAGAAATGTTTACCGTATATACTCGAGTATAAGCTGAGTTTTTCAGCACATTTTTTATGCTGAAAAAGGCCCCCCCTCAGCTTATACTCGAGTGAGGGTCCCATATCGCTCATCTTCGGGCACCTGCGGGTGGTCCGATGCCGCTTCTATGTGGACCTTCTCCAGGGCTTGCTCCTAAAAGTCTATGTATGTGCGCTGAACAGTGTACATGCATAGACTGATTGGCTGCCCAGTGACTGCCAGTGATTGACTTGTCACTGTGCTGTGGGCGGTCCTGAGCGGCTGACTCCTGACTCGAGGATGAGGAGAGGAGAGCACTCAAAGGTAATGTGCTGCTATGTAATGGCTCCCTGTTGCTGTGTAATGGCTGAGTCCCTGTCCCTGTGTAATGGCTACAATACCTGTGTAATGGCTGGGTCCCTGTGTAATGGCTCCTTGTCCCTGTGTAATGGCTGAGTCCCTGGGTAATGGTTTCATATCCCTGTGTAATGGCTACAATACCTGTGTAATTGCTGAGTCCCTGTGTAATGGCTCCCTGTCCCTGTGTAATGGCTGAGTCCCTGTGTAATGGCTCCCTGTCCCTGTGTAATGGCTTCCTGTCCCTGTGTAATGGTTACAATACCTGTGTTCTGGCTACAATACCTGTGTAATAGCTCCCTGTCCCTGTGTTTTGGCTACAATACCTGTGTAATGGCTCCCTGTCACTGCATTCTGGCTACAATACCTGTGTAATGGCTCCCTGTCCCTGTGTAATGGCTGAGTCTCTGTGTAATGGCTACAATACCTGTGTAATGGCTCCCTGTCCCTGTGTAATGGCTGAGTCTCTGTGTAATGGCTACAATACCTGTGTAATGGTTGACTGTCCCTGTGTTCTGGCTACAATACCTGTGTATTGGCTCCCTGTCCCTGTGTAATGGCTACAATACCTGTGTTCTGGCTACAATACCTGTGTTCTAATTTACCAGTAGCTGCTGCATTTCCCACCCTAGGCTTATACTCAAGTCAATATGTTTTCCCGTTTTTTTTGTGGTAAAATTAGGTGCCTTAGCTTATATTCAGGTCGGCTCTGGCTTAGAACCTTCCACTCTGACTCTCCTATAACTGCTGCTATCTGTAAACTTTAGACAAGCAGATCCTGTCCTCCTCACGCTGACTCATACAATAAGATGGCCAGGCGAAAACAGACACTGCACACCTGTCTGCAGGCTGGGATAACGCCTCATTTCTATTTGTTATATGTACCCATTTACATAGCATAACTTTAAAAAAATATTTAAAAGTTGGTGCTTACCTTTTTACATGCTGCAAAATGATACTTAGCGTTCCCTTTTATTATATGTTAAGGAAGGGGGCTGTGAAGTTTTTGTGTTTACCATAATTAACCCTGTCCTTACTGTGCTGGTCTATCTCATTATCAGTTGTAAACTAGATAGACACACTGTCTGTCCTAACAAAGGGTTAAAGATCTCAAGGCTTGTGTGATACATTGTTAATGCACCTTTTAAAAACTGTCCTTCACTCTGACCCTTAGGGTACTTTCACACTGGGGCGATGTGGGCACCAGTGGTAACGCGCCGCTCCTTTTAGCGATGCTTTACCGCTGTTATAGCAGCAGTTTTCGGGAGGCAGCAGGGCACTTTGAACCCCCAAGACGGGGTTAAAAAGTGGTTAAAAGTGCACGTGTTGCGGCACTTCTGAAGCACATTTCAGGGGCTTCGGAAGTGCTGCCCATGCATTTCAATGGGCAGGGATGGATTGGGAGCGCTGTATACACCGCTCGCAAACCGCCCCAAAGATGCTGCTTGCAGGAAATTTTGTAGCATCCTGCAAGTGCACCGCCCCAGTGTGAAAGCACTCCGGCTTTCACATTGGGTTGCAGGGGAGGCAGTTTTCAGGCGATTTACGTCTGAAAACTGCCCCAGTGTGAAAGGGGTCTTAAAGTGTTACTAAACTCACAACAGTGAAATCTGTCTGTATATGCAGTAAGGCCTGATTCACACCTATGCGTTTTTAGTGTTTTTTGCGGATTAGAATTAGTCTGCCTATGTTACGCCCCTTGTTACCATAAAAGTACAATTGTAATATTAATGTGATACCCACGTAATCATGTGTAAAAAAAACCTTCAATTGCATCATAATAAAACAGAACAGTTATTTGGAAAGATGCTGAGGGTATCTTTTGTGTCTGTTCCCTACTGCAGTAGTTATTATTAATTTGGAACCACTAATCAATATGTGGATAGGAGTTGCCTATCTATAAAATAATCCAGAACAATAGGAAACCATGTTAGATGGACTGTAGTGCAAATCTGCAAAATGCAAAAAGCACTAAAAATGCATAGGTGTGAATCAAGTCTAAAGCATACTTGTTATACTCACTGTGTAACCTAAGGGGGTTATTCCTCTGCATTGTGTAAAAAGGCTGTTTGATCCTGTCTTCTTCCACTGTCCCTAAATCATCTGCTGATAAGACAGAACCTTTGGGGGCACTTTGCACATGCTCAGTTTGGTGTGCATTGCTAGAGTTTTATTCTTAGGACGGTGCATGTGATCAGCACAGAGGGTCAGGGGTATTGCAGCCTCATAGGACAGTCAGAGTAGAATGAAAACTCTTCCTACAAGATTTAACCAGACACTGATAGAAGTCACAAGACTGCTATATACTGCTGATGAGAAAATTTATTTAGCAGTTTATATTTACTAAAATGATTGCATTTCCATGCTCTGTGTACTGTGGGAGACCAGATATGGTGAATGCAGGGTCCTGGGTTTAGTATCACTTTAAAGCTCCTTTCAGGCAGGCTTGTCCGTTTACGGACTTCGCTTTGCTCAGCAGGGATCGATCCGCTGATCCCCCCTGAGCAGGCGGATGACAGGTCCGTCTCCGCTTACTGTGGAAAATAGGGTTCCCATCCGTCTGGATTTCACAGACAGGATCGGATCGGATAGCGGCGGATGTCAGCGGACACGTCACTGCTAACATCTGCCGATCCATAGGGCTGAATGGAACATCCGATCAGGTCCGCCTGAAAAACTGACAAGCGGAACCGATCGAAACGCGTGTGTTAAAGGGGCCTAATTTATGACGTCATGGAAGACTTCCAGGGGACAGGCTGAAACAGCCTAAATTTGATCCATCTATGGGCAGGCTCCAAAGATCAACTTCAGTACAACCAGACTGTCTTATATATTTTTTTTCGTTCGATCACTGCCGGTGGCTATAGCAGTGATCATTGTATGGCTGGGAAATCTCCTGCTGTCAGAACACAATAGCTCCAAGAGAGGGATTCCCCCATCAACACCGACTGTATTGATGGGGGAATCAAGCAATGGGCTGAAGGAAAGGAAATTGCACAATGTATGGCCTGCGTCATGCTGCCGGAGTCACAGGATCCTTCTTTTTGCTGTTGGCGAGGCAGAACGCAGCTCCCTGAGCTGTTATTTTGTGTTTCCACATTAATCCGTTAAAATGTTCTGCTCCTAATAAATGCGGCTCCAGCACCTCCCTCTCCAGATGTAAATTCTGTACCTATTTTTAAACACCACGGTAGCACACAGCGGAGCCTCATGCATTATGTAAGCCTCCTTCCTCCGGCGGACTTACCCAGTGAAGTGGCCCAATGCAGACCTTGGCAGCGAGGAGCAGAAGAGTTGGGTCCGTGGGGCGCAGCTTGCTGCACTCTCTCAGCACCGACACAGCATAGGAATACTGGAGGAGGAAAGGTGGCAGAGGATTAGGATTGCCAGCATGAATCATTATTTCTACAGATTCTCATATATGGATCTCTGTGAGTGAATAGAAAAATGATGTTTTTATACTGCTACTCTATTCCCAGCTTTTTTACAGAGAATACTGAACACTTCCTATAAGCCAATTACCATTACTAGTATGTTTGACTACTTGACCTCCAGGAGGTTTTACCCCCCTTCATGACCAGGCCATTTTTTGCGATACGGCACTGCGTTATTTTAACTGACAATTGCGCGGTCGTGCGGCGCTGTACACAAATACAATATTTGTCCTTTTTTTCCCCACAAATAGAGCTTTCTTTTAGTGGTATTTGATCCCCTCTGCAGTTTTTATTTTTTGCACTATAAACAAAAAAAAAAAAAAAAACACATTTTTACTTTCTGCTATAAAACATCCAATAAAAAAAAAATTTAAAAAATCGAATTTCTTCATCAGTTTAGCCTGATATGTATTCTGCTACATGTTTTTAAAAAAATCCCAATAAGCGTTTATTGTTTTTATGCAAAAGTTATAGCGTCTGCGAACTATGGGATATCTAGACCCACAAACACATAACGCATGCAAAACATAGTTAAATGCCTAGCAGCGCTAACATTCCTATAAGCTTAAATAGTGCATCCACAATCACTGTATTTTAAATAAAATATATGCACATAAAATTAAAATTGATAACAATGACAGTTGAATTTAAGAGTCCATGTGAGGCATCTATGGTGGGGGTCTTCATATAATGTTGTGCACCATCGCCACACCCCGTGAGAGTTCTGGGGTTTCCCCCTATTTGGAGAGACTCACCAAATGGTAGCCCCAACATATATCTCAAAAGCGATCCCTCTTCAAAAGATCCACCCCTCCATCCACCACAATCAACAGTGGTTGAACACAGTGATGAAGTGACGAAGTGATGATGAAACGCGTCAGTATGACCACGCGGCTATGTGGAGTGATTAAGTGTTAAGCCTCATACTTACGATCGTCTCAAATCGTATGTTGGATAATGTAACTTGCATACTGACTGCACTACACGATCGTACGACCGCAGAAAGAACGTTCAGGTGCATGTACTTAGCATCCTGCCGTTCCTGACTGTGGAGCATGCGTGTTTTGCACAATACAACTTGTTGTACCAACTGCTCTGTACACACGATACAACGGTCGTATGAGCGCTTGTTGGTACGACAAAGTTTTCTAGTCTGCTCATACAACTCCCTTGTACGACCGTCGTATGTCGGCTGTTCTAATCGCGCGTACGAACGATCGATTTCGCATACAACGGTCGTTAGTACAACCTGATGTATACGATCGTCGTCCCGTGTGTACGAGGCTTAAGACATTCCTCGCCCCGGGAACACCGAGGATCTCGGCTGACTGTGTTCAGCCTCTGTTGATCGTGGTGGATGGAGAGGTGGATCTTTTGAAGAGGGATCGCTTTTGAGATATATGTTGGGGCGTGTATTTACCTACCATTTGGTGAGTCTCTCCAAATAGGGGGAAACCCCAGAACTCTCACGGGGTGGGGCAATGGTGCACAACATTATATGAAGACTCCATCATAGATGCCTCACATGGACTAGATCGTTCGTATGCGCGATTAGAACAGCCGACATACGACGGTCGTACAAGGGAGTTGTATGAGCAAACTAGAAAACTTGATTGTACCAACAAGCGGTCATACGACTGTTGTATCGTGTGTACAGAGCAGTTGGTACAACAAGTTGTATTGTGCAAAACACGCATGCCCAAAGTCAGGAACGGCCGGATGCTAATTACATGCACCTGAACGTTCTTTCTGCGGTCGTACGATCGTGTAGTGCAGTCAGTATGCAAGTTACATTATTCAACATACGATTTGAGACGATCGTCGTCCCGTGTGTACGAGGCTTAAAACATCACTCCACATAGCCGTGTGGTCATGCTGACGCGTTTCGTCATCACTTCATCACGTCATCACTGTGTTCAGCCTCTGTTGATTGTGGTGGATGGAGAGGTGGATCTTTTGAAGAGGGATCGCTTTTGAGATATATGTTGGGGCGTGTATTTACCTACCATTTGGTGAGTCTCTCCAAATAGGGGGAAACCCCAGAACTCCCACGGGGTGTGGCGATGGTGCACAACATTATATGAAGACTCCACCATAGATGCCTCACATGGACTCTTAAAATCAACTGTCATTGTTATCAATTTTAATTTTATGTGTATATATTTTATTTAAAATACAGTGATTGTGGATGCACGATTTGTACAAGCTTATAGGAATGTTAGCGCTGCTAGGCATTTAACTATGTTTTGCATGCGTTATGTGTTTGTGGGTCTAGATGTGTTATTTATTAATAGTAGCGGCTGAACACTGAAGGCTGGTGATTGCCACATAGTTTCCAGCTGTGTGTGGAATCCCAGTCTATGAATTGACTGACCGACCAATAGCGCTGATTCCAGACGGTTTTGCCTCTATAGAGGAACACAGTTTTTGGATTTGATACTAAAACTATGGGATTTATTTATGGTATTTTCATTTATTAATTTTATTTACTAGTAATGGCAGCGATCAGCGACTTGCAGCGGGACTGCGACATTGTGGCGGTCAAATCAGACACTAAGGGGTTGATTTACTAAAGCTGAAAAGTGCAAAATATGGTGCAGCTCTGCAAAGAAACCAATCAGCTTCCAGGAATTGTTGTCAAAGCTTGATTGAACAAGCTGACGTTAGAAGCTGATTGGCTACCATGTGCAGGTGCACCAGATTTTGCACTCTCCAGTGTTAGTAAATCAACCCCTAAAGCCTCGTACACACGGGACGACGATCGTATACAACAGGTCGTACTAACGACCGTTGTATGCGAAATTGATCGTTCGTATGCGCGATTTGAACAGTCGAACATACGATGGTCGTACAAGGGAGTTGTATGAGCAGACTAGAAAACTTGGTCGTACCAACAAGCGGTCATACGACCGTTGTATCGTGTGTACAGAGCAGTTGGTACAACAAGTTGTATTGTGCAAAACACGCATGCTCCACAGTCAGGAACGGCCGGATGCTAATTACATGCACCTGAACGTTCTTTCTGCAGTCGTACGATCGTGTAGTGCAGTCAGTATGCAAGTTACATTATCCAACATACGATTTGCGACGATCATCCGTATGATCGTCGTCCCGTGTGTATGAGGCTTTAGTAACACTTTTTACCAGTGACTCCAATACAGTCATCAGTGCCAGATGATATGCACTGTCACTGTACTAAAAAATTAAAAAGTCAAATTTATGAATCAATTTAGGCCAATATGTATTCTGCTATATGCTTTTGTTTAAAAAAAATCCCAATAAGTGTATATTGATTGGTTTGTGCAAAAGTTATAGCGTCTGCAAACTATGGGATATTTTTGTGGAATTTTTAGTTATTTATTTATTTATTTTTCCTAGTGCTGGCGGCAATCAAGAGACTTATAGAGGGGCTGTGACTTTGTGGCGGATACATTGGACACATTTGATACTTTTTGGGACCAGTGACACCAATACAGTGATCAGTGCCAAAATAAATGCACTGTCACTGTACTAATGGTACTGGCAGGGAAGGGGTTAACATCAGGGGTGATCAAAGGGTTAAATGTGTGCCTAGGGAGTGTTTTCTAACCGTGTGGGGGAGGGGGGCGCTTTAGCTGTGGGAAGACACAGATCTGTATTCCTGCTTAGCAGAAACACAGGTTTTTTGTCTTCCCTTTTCACAGATCGCCATTCTGCCTCTGTCGGAAATGATCAGACCCACTGATTGGCTCCCCCCATGTCCAATCACAGCGGGAGCAGGTCGGCGATGGGCGTGCGCGCCGCAGACCCAGAAGTGCAGAATCACATACCTGTACATGATTCTGTGCACAGGACCGCCACCCCACAGTAAATGTACGTGGATCGGTCAGAAAGAAGCTAATGACTGTGAAATATAACAGGAACCCTTTAGGCTCCATTCACACTTGTGCGACTCCAAAGTCATGTGATTTTCATTGCTACTTTATATTGCAATTTTGATGCAACTTTGAATGGGTGCGACTTGGATGCGACTGTGGCTGTTGACTTTAGCTTTGACTGTTGCAAAACTGTCACAATGATAACACTAACCACTTGAGGACTGCCCACCGTAGATATATTGCGGCATGGTGGCGTGATCTGACACTTCAGGGTCTGGGGTGCGCACGAGCGCTACCGGCAGCCTGCTCCCGCTGTGTGTGGCTCAATGTCCGCCGGCACCCACTGATTGTTCAGTAAACAGGCAGAACAGCTATCTCCCTATGTAAACAAAGCAGATCACTGTTCTGTCAGTAGGGAAGGCATGGATCCTGTGTTCCTAAAATGCAGGAACATGGATCTATGCCTTCCCCTAGTAAAGATTAGCTAGGCACACAGTTAACCCTTTGATAACTAATGTTTCCATCCAGTGTCATTAGTACGGTGACAGTGCATATTTTTTAGCAATGATCACCGTATTAGTGTTCCCCAAAAAGTGTAAAACGTGTCAGTTAGTGCCCAATTTGTCCACCGCAATCTCGCAGTCCCGCTATAAGTCGCTGATTGCCGCCATTACTAGTAAAAAATAAATAAATAAATAAATAAAAATATCCCGTAGTTTGTAGACGCTATACCTTTTGCGCAAACTAATCAATAATCACTTATTGCGATTTTTTTTTTACCAAAAACGGAATACATATGGGCCTAAATTGATTTTTTTTCAATTTTTTTATTGCATATGTTTTATAGCGGAAAGTAAAAAATATTGTTTTTTATTTTTTCACAATTGTCATATTTTTTTGTTTATAGCACAAAAAATAAAAACCATAGAGGTGATCAAATACCACCAAAAGAAAGCTCTATTTGTGGGGAAAAAAGGACAACAATTGTATTTGGGTACAGTGTCGCACAATCGCGCAATTGTCAGTTAAAGTAACGCAGTGCCGTATCACAAACAATGGCCTTGTCATGAAGGGGGGTTAACCTTCCGGAGTTGAAGTGGTTAAGTTAGCATATGTACTGTCCTGACTGGCTGCATGCCCTTGTTCAGGAGGGTGATCGGGGGGCAGGGGGATTAGAACACCTGCCAGTTTTTACTGCTGTCTGTGTCCCCATTAGAGAGATTCTATTTGTCCTGTTGACTGTTATCACCGAAAGTCAAAAGTTAAAGAAAACCCCAAATTTTGGGTTGTCACTAGAACAGGGGACACTAGTTTTAGTGAGAACCAGGTATTTCTTCTCACTTCCTGTTTTGGCTATGAGACAGGAAGTGAAGGAAAATCTCCCCAATAGAACACATTTTTTTTTTTTTTTTTTAGTCCTTGCCATAATAAATAACAATAAACTGTTCTAGATTCTCTATAAAGGGTTTTCAAGGATATTTATCATCACATAACAAAGGAACTGCAAGGCAGGCTGCTTCTTCTCCTCCTCAGCTTGGAATTTAAGCATATCTGTGGTCAAAATGCTAAATTATATACTCATTTTCACATTCTATTTTAATTATTTCCAGCTTACTCCAATTACTCTGAACAATCCCGAAGTTTGTAAATTTACTTTGTGTATTTGTGAAGATCCCAGGAGGGAGCCTCACTTTTCCAAATGGAAGTACCCGTGTGTCCCTCAGAACGGTGTCTGTGCGCAGCCCCTAGGCCACACAGCAGAGCAATCCTGTGATGGTTGTGATCCTCGGATACAGCCAAATACATATCGGGATATGGGTGCTGTGATCCCCCCCGATCAAGTGATGGCTGCCAAAGAATAACAACATGGCAGCCTATTGCATTAGCCAATGTGGGATGCCTGCACTCCCTAAGAACATTAAAAATTGTATATTTGTGTATAAATGATCATATGAGATATGGTTGCATCCTGGCAATTCTCAACGTGTTTCATTTTAGACAAACATTTCATCAGGAGCGGGATGTATCCAGTAATCTACAAAAAATATATAGGCACTGGTAAGGTCTAAATAAGACTCCAAGGAAAAAGCAAAGGTGTTCTCGTCTAGTTACTTACTTAGGACTTAAATTAGGAGGTATACAAAGCTGCAGCTGAAGGAAACCACTGTGACGGCTGTCAGTCCCGGGAGCTGAGAGAGCCATTCTGCTCAGGGAGGGAACGCCCAAGCATGAGATCCCCAGGAATAAGTTTCTCCAAAGGACATTGGAGTGACATGGTGTAATAGGACTACATGAAAGTCTGTGGAGAAATAAATATACTATATGTGCTAAATGGGTACTCAAGTGGTAAAGTGGTGCACATAGACAGGTGAAGACCAATGTCAAGAAGAAGTGGAGGAAAGAAAAGGAAGAAAGGGACAACAGTGTTCCACAGAAAGGTGGACCTAGGGATCCAGAGGCCATAACCAGCCCAGTGAATGTGTATTGAGAGTGCTCACAAGGCAGCCGTATATAAATATGGGTGAATAGAGCCATAGAATGTGCCATTGAGTGAAAGATACAAGATAGACCTAATAGTTACCAAGTGTGTCTATGGGGCTCGAACCCCAGGTGTACTGCCTGAGACATAGAAGTGCTTAGAAGTGTAGCCAAGAAAGTAGCTGGAGCATCCAGTCCACCTGCAGGTGGCTCCCAGCTTCATGGTGGCCTAGAAATAGGAGGCGGGACGACCACTTCCGGGGGGCACAGCCCCCCGTAATACAGCTGAGAAAGAATCAGCGTGCAAGTTATGATGACAATTGGCGCCCAGCATGCAGCGTTCCAACCTGATACCTATGCGCAGCCGGCAAACCCACCCGCTCCTCCGCCCCCCAAACTGATGGGAGGGAGGAGAGGGGAGGGCACCGGTTGTGCATCGTAGCTCCTGGGCATCTAGCACCCAGGAGGTCCCATAGGAGCTGGGCCACACATGGCTAGTTGCTAGTGCTGCCATGTAAACACAAAAAAACACATGTAGATACTTAAAAAACAAGCAAGTTGGTAAGCCACACAGGGCGCACCAGTAACTGGGTGTAATGGTGTAAGACTGTACTATAAATGGCCAGGTACCTCCATTCCTGAGATTATTCAAAAAAGAGGGGGGGGGGGGCAGGGATGGAGACATACATTACCCATGTATACGCCTCATTTAAAGTCCCAATTGTTTTTCCCTCCTCCTCTTTTTTGAATAGTCTCAGACCTTTGCTTTTTCCTTGGATGTTGGAGGTCTTATTGGTCTTATTTAGACCTTGCCAGTGCCTATATATTTTTTGTAGATTACCGGATGCATCCCGCTCCTGATGAAGTGTTTGTCTAACACGAAACACGTTGAGCATTACCAGGATGTAACCATATCTCATATGATCATTTATGCACAAATATACAATTTTTAATGTTTTAATGGAGTGTATGCTTCCCACATTGGCTAATGCAATAGGCTGCCATGTTGTTATTCTTAAGCGTGTACCTATATGAATTATCTGGACCATGTATTTATATTTGTTTTTTACTGCACTGATGGACTGCACTTCTAACCGTTGATTAAGTGTACAGTGGCTCGTAATAGTATTCATATTGAGTGTGATTCTATACCCTCTGTATGACAATAAACAGACATAGTTACTTCACACTTGTTAGCTTTTTTGTTGCCATCTGCCTCACTCAAAGTCTCAACTCCTTCTCCTTTTTATGTTCCAAAAAGGGGTAATTTAGGGGATATTTGTACTTTTTTGGCATGTTAGTGTCTCAAGAAATAAGATAGGCCATCCGCACATCAGATGATTGGCACCATAGCTTGTAGACTCTATAACATTCACACAGACCAAATAATATACACTGATTTGGGTTATTTTTTTATCAAAGAAATGTAGCAGTATAAATTTTGGTCAAAAATTATGAAAAATTACTTATTTGCAAAATTTTATAACAGTAACTAAGAAAAATGCATTTTTTTTCCAAATTTTCCTTTTTTTTTTCATTTGTAGTGCAAAAAAGAAAAAACCCAGTGGCGACTAAATACCACCAAAAGAAAACTCTATTTGTGGGGAAAAAATGATAAAAATGTCATTTGGGTACAGCGCCGCACGACCGCACAATTGTCATTCAAAGCACGACACCGATGAAAGCTGAAAATTGGCCCTGGCAGGAAGTGGGTGAAAATGCCCTGTATTAA
Source organism: Glandirana rugosa (assembly GCA_018402905.1). Classification (NCBI taxonomy): domain Eukaryota; kingdom Metazoa; phylum Chordata; class Amphibia; order Anura; family Ranidae; genus Glandirana; species Glandirana rugosa. Next base: position 391,888 of record BLSH010084816.1, on the reverse strand, counting down.
ACACTTGCCTACTGGGCACTTAAACCCCCTTCCTGCCCAGGCCAATTTTCAGCTTTCAGCGTTGTCGCATTTTGAATGACAATTGAATGGTTATGCAACACTGTACCCATATGAAATTTTTATAATTTTTTTCACACAAATGAGCTTTCTTTTGGTGGTATTTAATCACCCCTGGGGTTTTTATTTTTTGCTAAACAAACAAAAAAAAGCGAAAATTTTGAAAAAAAAAAACATTTTTCATAGTTTGTTATAAAATTTTGCAAACGGGTAATTTTTCTCCTTCACTGATGTGCGCTGATGTGGCTGCACTGATGGGCACTGATAGACTGCACTGATGGGCACTGATAGGCTGCACTGATAAGGCAGCACTGATGGGCACTGATAGGTGGTACTGATGGACTGATGGGTGGCACTGATGGGTGGCACTTAAGGGCACTAATAGGTGGCACTGATAGGAGGCACTGATGGGCACTGATAGGTGGCACTCATGGGCACTGGTAGGTAACACTGATTGGCAGCACCGATCGGCACTGATAGGTGGCACTGGTGGGCATTACCATGGGATATGTAGTCCTTAGAAATTGAGAAGAAACTGCAAAGCATTCAGGGAATCCAGGAAGCTGTGGAAAGAGACGGCCAGCAGACAGGCAGCACTCACGACATGAAAGGAGATTGTTCAAGCTAGCTTATATTGGATTGTCAAAAATAACTACTGTTTGCATTGTTATTACAATGATGATGTTATAAAAAGAAAATGTAAACTGGGACTATAAATTTCCTTTAATTTTATTACAAAGATTGATGAAATCTTCTATCTATCAAACTACCATAACATTGTGTCAGTGGGGACAATGAAAGGGAATGCGCTGACCCCCACCCATCTGCTTTACTTACTCCCTCCACCCTCTTCTATCTTTACTATGACCACTTCCAAAGCTTCATGGCCTCAATACACAGAACTCTGCACACAGATCTAAAACTGCCAGCAAATTAAAGCTGGAAATCCCTGGACAAATATACTTTTAATAGAAAAAGAAGAATCTCCAGCTTCCTGTGAACAGAAGTGACTTCATTTTACGGAGTTCTAATTGAAAATCATAGCAGATCCACCAAACCGGTGATACAATGATCTCTAGTGTTATGTTTATTCAACTTCCTTCACTGATCGGTATTTAAAACAGAACTAAACTCTCTCAATCAACATTGCCTATTTTTAACCTCTATGCTGCTAGCATTAGTAAATAGATTACTGTTTTACTCTTTTTTTTTTTTTTTTTTTTTTTTTTACATTTCTTCAGTTGCTTCCTGGTTTCTTGCCTAGGCCAAAATGATTTCATACATCCCAGGAGTCTTCATGGGAGGAGGGGCTTTCTCAGCTTAAAGCGGTAGTAAACCCTCCCCCTCTGAAGCTTCTTTTTTAACTATTCCATTAAATTAAAGTGGATGTAAACCCTCTTCTATACCCAGCGAAGTGAACAGCCTCAGATTATACACAGGGATGAAACAAATCTCCCTATATAAGTTTTACATGTATATCTGCTGTCTCCGCTTTATATAATCTTTATAAAGTGTGCATTGTGTTACAAATCGTTCTTCCTGTTTTAGCAGTGGGTGTGGAGTCTTGGCATACACTGTGTGTAAGCTGATTGGAGGAAAGGCGCCCCCCCCCCTTCCATATAGGCAGAGGAATGAAGAAACTTGCAGAGTTGTACTGTAAATAGACAAGCTCTCTCTTAATCTATCTCAAAGCACCCTCCCCGACACAAATTTCCAGCTGCTGTTATCTCTTGTGTCGGAGAACTTGTAAGAGGAACGGAGCAGCAGAAAGCAATGGCACTTAGGGCCGTGGAGAGAGATAAGTAAACACTGCAGATATATGTGCTCAGGTAAGAACTTAAAGTGGAAGTAAACAGCATTCATGAAATCTGACCTGAGCACATATATCTGCAGTGTTTACTTATCTCTCTCCACGGCCCTAAGTCCTGTTGCTTTCAGCTGCTCCTTTATTTTTGAGAAGTTTGAAAATGTGTCCCTCCCGGGATAAGCCAGCACCATCTTAAAGTATAACCAAAGGGAAAACGTTTTCTTTATTTTTGGATATGGTGGAGAGGGATTAGTACCCCTGTCAGTTTTCTTGCTGTCTTTGCCCCCGTTAGGGAGATTCACCCTCTCTATATATTCTGTTTCCCATTATCATTGAAGGTAAAAGAAAATACCAAATGTAGGGTTGTCCCCAGAAAAGTAATAGTTGGGAAATCTTCCAATGGGGACATTAGTTCTGGTGACCTGGAGTTCCCCAAGAAATTCCTTTACTTTGCAGGGATTTCCTCTCACTTCCTGTTTGGCTATGGGACAGGAAGTGAAGGGAAATCTCCGCAATGGGAAGCAGATGGCGAAAAAAAATAATGGACAGGGGTTATAACCCTGCCTTGCTCTATCTAAAATGAAAAAAAAAAGTTTTGCCCATAGTTCTACTTTAATGTTTAGGCCAAGTGCAATGAACCACTATCTCAAACCTAGCGACACAAGTTTGTTTCTGCTGCTCAGTCTCCTCTTGCCTTTTAGGCCTCATACACACGGACGTTTTTTGATGCCGGCGTTTTCTGGCGTTTTTTGCAGCTCTCCATGTTAGTCAATGGCCCCATAAAAACGTCAGCGTTTTTGAGCTGTAGGTGGCGTCGGTGTTAGTGAACTGAAACTAGAACCCACAGCCATCGCGTTCTGAGGCTGTAACTTTTTGACGCCGACGCCACAAAACGCCAACAAACGCCACCTAATATTGTACCGGCGTTTTCCGGCGTTTTTTGACGCCGACGTTTTTAGGTTGAAAAATAGCAGAGGGATGATTTTTTTAAAAAAACGCCTATTCACGCCGACGCTCACTATTGCTCAAAAACGCCAATGCATAACGCCGAAAAACGTCGACTTTTTTTCCTTGACGTCGGACCCGACGTTTTGTTAATTTTTTTAGATACGCCCGTGTGTATGAGGCCTTATTGCGCATCACCTGCATTTCTGTTCTCTGGTTTGCTTTCTATTATTATATGCTAATCCAATTCCAACTTTTAGAAGCATGTTTGCTAGTTAAGTGAATGGTGCCAATATAGACTCAGAGCACATTTTCAAATTTAGCATCCATAGTCCCAAATGACCCCACCCTACAGCACAGCACAGTAATCAGCAAACCATGTAGGATGATGCGATACTCCAGCTGGACTGCAATTCTCTGATAAGCTGAAAAAACTACACAGTTATGGAGACCACATAAAGGATGCCTCAATTCTAGCAGTAATTGTTTCACATGATCCATGTGGAATATGACTCATTTTGGTGACTGCACTGGGTTATGAACAAGCTGTGGGGAAAATATGTTGTTTTGTAATATTTAACCCTTCCCAGGAAAGCTGATGATGATGGGTATCTACGAGGGCTGCATGCAAAAGTGGCCATGGCTTTTATTACCTTGTGTAGGTCATTCACATTTCACGTTGCTGGAGTAACTCTTCCTCTTTAATAACTTTATTTTTTCTTCTTCATTTTCATTGCAGGTAAATAATGGATTACAAGCAGAAGCAATGTGCTGTCATTGAGGTCTTGATGGAGGAAGGGTGCAGGCTGACATTGAAGGTCTCCCACAGCATGGCTGGTCTTTAATGTTGGTTTGACCTCCTTTAACCACTTCAGCCCCGGAAGGATTTCCAGCTGTAGGACCGGAGCCCTTTTTGCGATTCGGCACTGCGTCGCTTTAACTGAAAATTGCGCGGTCGTGCAACGTTGTACCCAAACAAAATTTGCGTCCTTTTTTTCCCACAAATACAGCTTTCTTTTGGTGGTATTTGATCACCGCTGCGTCATTTCTGATCGCCGCTATAAACAAAAGAAGAGCGACAATTTTGCAAAAAAACCCAAATTTCTTACTTTTTGCTAAAATCCAAATCCAAAAAAAAAATATAAAAAAACATTTTTTTTCATCGGTTTTGGCCGATTTATATTCTTCCTCATATTCGTGATAAAAAAAAAAATCGCAATCGGCGTTTATTGATTGGTTTGCGCAAAAGTGGTCGCGTTTACGGATGATGAGAATTCATTTGGGGTTTTTATTTTTTTATTTTTTTTTACTATTAATGGCGGCGATCTGCGATTTTTAGTGGTACTGCGATATTTCAGCGGACATGTCGGACCATTTTGACACTTTTTTGGGACCATTGGCATTTATACAGCGATCAGTGCTATAAAAATGCACTGATTACTGTGTAAATGCCATTGGCAGTGAAGGGGTTAACCTGCAGGGGGCGCTCTAAGGGTTAACTATGTTCCCTGGGCGTGTTCTAACTGTGGGGGGACTGCCCTAGCTGGGGAAGGGAAGTGGTCACAGCCTCCATGTACAGGAAGGCTGTGATCACAGCCCTTCCCCCTTCACAGAACGGAGGTCCGTGTTTACATACACGGACCTCCGTACTTTCACTCGGGGGGGCGGCCATCGCGGGTAGCCGGCGGCAATCGAAGCCGCCGCACCCGCTCCCTGGCCCTCCCCGAACACAGTGAGCACGCGGGTGCGCCTCCGGTGGCGCGCGCGCGCTCACTGTGCACGATCTGGCGGCCGCCGTCATATGACGGCGATTCGCGTTACGGAGCCACTTTGCCGCCGTCAAATGCCGATCGGCGGTCGGCAAGGGGTTAAACTTCCTCATCCATCTGTGTACATTGCTCTTGTCAATGTGTCATCTCCGTAAACCTTCTGTAGTCTTCTGTGGATGGCGGACACCCTGCATCTCTCCTTCATCAAGAACTCAATGACGGCGCATTGCTTCTGCTTGGAATCTATTATTTACCTGCAATGAATAAGAAGATGAAGAAGAGTTACTATAGAGGAAGATTTACTCTGGCCGAGATGTGAAATTTGAACAACCTAAGTTAAATTAATAAAAAAAGTTATGCACACTCAACTCTTCCACAATTTCTTTTATTGTATGTAAGTGTCCATTTACATGGGATGCTATATCAACCTCCCCTGAACGATTTTTTTTGACAGCTAGAAGCCAGCGTCTAAAACGGCCATTTTGCCGCGTTTTGCATGCCGCGCTTAGCGGCGTTTTGACGCGTTTGCGTCTAGGAGCGTTTTTCTTTTTTAGGAATGGAAACAGCTGTAAACGATACAGTTCTAGATGCGAGTTACCGCGTTTAGCGGCGTTTACAAGCTGTTTGGCATTTCAAATGCCTCTGAACTGGCGTCTGAACCCATTTTTTTGCGTTCCAAAAAAAGCCTTTAAACTCAACTGCCTGGAAACAACCTTAAACGAACCTGTGTACATGTACTGATAAGATAACCTAGAGGAAAGTTCAGGGGCAGCTGACAAAAAATGCCCAAATGCCTCAAAACGTTTGTTTACCAGTAGCAGTGTAAATGAGGCCTAAGGGTCCCAGTGCCCAAAATCCTGACTTTTTTTTATTTTATAGGGATACAATAGGTCGGCTTAGATAGAACCTCTGTAAACTATTTATTGCAAGCTATTTGTCCATTCTAAGGGGATTAATTGTCTTTTTTTTAAGGGTGTCATACCCTCTATGCTCCTTTTCTCTACTCTCTACCCGCTGTCATATCCTCTATGCTCCTGTCTTTCTTCTATATAAAGTTTGCTGCCATACCCTCTATGTGCCTCTCCTGTATATACAGCTCACAGTCATACCCTCTACACTCCTCTCCTATACATACTTCTCACTTTCATACTCTCTATGCTCTTCTCCTGTTATACTGCCTACCGTCATACTCTCTATGCTCTTCTCCTGTACATACTACCCGCTATCATATCTTCTACATATCTGTATATATTGCCCGCTGTCATACCCTCTATGCTTTTCTCCTGTATATACTGCCCACTGTCATACCCTCTATGCTCCTACTGTCTGCTGTCATACCCTCTATGCTCCTCAGCTGTACATACGGCCTACTGTCATACCCTCTACCCTCCTCTCCTGTACATACTGCCCACTGTCATGCTCTCTATGCTCTTCACTCTTGTACATACTGCTCTCTCTTATACTCTCCATGCTCTTCTCCTGTATTTACTGCCCACTGTCATACTGTCTATGCTCTTCTCCTGTATTTATTGCCCACTGTCATACTGTCTATGCCCTCTACACTCCTTTCTTTTATATACTGGGTGCTCTCATACCCTCTACACATCTCTCCTGTACATACTGCCTACTGTCATACCCTCTACATGTCTCTCCTGTACATACTGCTCACTGCTTCTCTTATGCACAGCTATTCAAAGTGCACAATTTACACAGCTTTTCTGATCCTTAGTAGGCAGGGAGTGACAATCTGATGTCACACTGCACAGCATAGAGCATCAAGCTTAGTGTAATCTGAGACATGAGTGGAGAGAATGGACCACCCCCTACACAGTCTTATAGGGAAACATGCACAGCTGAGGCAGTTAGTCACAGGCTGTAGGCAGGAGCTCCCCACTCCCCACACCCTTGGATTCTGCATAATATGTGAGCCTGCATTCACATAGGGACGACCCGACTTCGGCGCGATTTCGCTAGGCGACTTCAAGGACCTCAGGCGACTTTACAACTCAACTTTTGCCAGGCAACTTTGCCTTGACCAATCAGAGAAGGGAGGGAGGGGGCTGCCTAAAAATAAATTCTATTCTTTTAACTGTAAAGTCTCTTCCATGTAGATGGGGATCCGACTTGGAGGCGACTTCTATTGAATCCTATGGCCACAAGTCGGATAGAAGTCGCCTAGAAGTAGTACAGGAACCTTTTCACAAGTCGCCTTGAAGTCGGAGTGACTTCAGTCCTGTATATTAATGTCAAGCGACTTGGGGCAACTTGCCCCTATATGAACAGGCACTAAGAAATGAGGCATGCAGATAGCAGAGGAAGGAGGCAGTAGACACCATATGCTCTGGATTGAGGCAAGTACACACTATAGTATACTATGCTCTGTTCATTATTTCATTTCAGAGGTTTACAATCATTTTAATCTAATATATTTTACTGCAAACAAAAAAAAAAAGAAATAAAAAATGCAAGTCCTAAAAACTCCCTTTGATATGCTATGAATGAAAAGGACAGAAAATAAACCCCAAATGCCCTCGATGGTGGAATAACTACATATAAATAACTACAGAGCTGTAAATTGATATTGTTCTAAAGAAAAGATTTAAAGACTTGTTCTGCAGATAATACGACAGCGTGATCTCATTTGCTCAGGGCTTGCACATATTCATTACTGGCACTTTTTACCACTTTGTTAAATCTATACAAGAATTGTCCGATGGTTTAAGGTCGGTTTTGCTCAAACGAGGATATAATGAATATACACAGCTGGAGATCTTCAAAGTCCACGCTGCATCACATCTTTCATTGAGATCCCATCTATAAATAGTTTATTTCTTAAGCTCATGCTAATAAAACAAAAAAAAAGGGTTTCTCCATGAGACTTTTCTTTCACACGCTTCTCTTCATGTGCATGAGAAAAAAAGACAAGGACACTGACCGATGCCATGAGGACCTGGAAAATGCAAACTAGAGACTGGGGGATGAGCAAGAATGGGACGACTAATGGCTGAAATTGTCTGAAGGAGTGCAAGCCTCCAGGAACCAGATTCTCCCACTCATATTTCTATTTTAGTGTGAATGTGTTTGCTATCAACATTGGAAATCAAGAGGACGTGTGTGTTCACCATTACTAAAAAAACTGCCTATATGCAGAACGAGTCCAGAGATGGGTAACAAAAATGGTGAAAGGTATGAGGGATAAAACATATCGAGAGCGACTTCAGAAACGTAACCGCTTAACCACTTCACCACCGAAAGGATATTAGGACCAGAGCACTTTTTGCGATTCGGCACTGTGTCGCTTTAACTGACAATTGCGCAGTCGTGCGACGTTGTACCCAAACTAAATTTGCGTCCTTTTTTCCCCACAAATAGAGCTTTTTTTTGGTGGTATTTGGTCACCTCTGCGTCATTTCTGATCACCGCTATAACCAAGAAAAGAACGTCAATTTTGCAAAAAAAAAAAAAAAAATATTTCTTACTTTTTGCTAAAATACAAATCCAAAAAAAAAATATAAAAAAACAAATTTATTCATCGGTTTTGGCTGATTTATATACTTCCTCATATTTTTGGTAAAAAAAAAATGCAATTGGTGTTTATCGATTGGTTTGCGCAAAAGTCGTTTTTACAATTTTTTTTTCTACTGGTAATGGCAGCGATCTGCGATTTTTAGTGGTACTGTGATATTGGGGCAGACATGTCGGACATTTGTAATACTTTTTTGGGACCAATGACATTTATACAGCGATCAGAAATTTAAATATCCACTGATTACTGTATAAATGTCATTGGCAGTGAAGGAGTTAACCTGCAGGGGGAGATCTAGGGGTTAACTGTGTTCCCTAGGCGTGTTCTAACTGTGAGGGGGCTGGGCTGCCAGGGGCATAAGAGATCTAACTGATCCCAGTGACAGGGATCAGTAGATCTTTTAAATGCCCACTGACAGAGCAAGGAACCGCCGTGTTTACATCGGCGGTTCCCCGTTCCTTCTCTCTGCCAGGTCATCACAGCTCGCCGGCGGGAATCCGGCGTACATACTGCAGCAGTATATGTACGCAAGCCGGTACGGAACCGGTTAAAGTGTTACTAAACCCACAACAGTAAAATCTGTCTGTATATGCAGAATAGCATGCTTGCTATACTCACTGTGTAACTTAAAGAGGAACTGCAGTCTCACATAATTTGTAATAAAAACATCTTTGCAATTCCGAAGATTCCCTCCAACCACTTTGCATATTATTTTATATATACTGTGATTCTGTACTTGCCAAATTTTCTGCAGAGATTTCCCTCCACTAAGTCTGGCTGCATCCATTTTAAAGGGGTTGCAAAGTCTTCTGGTTTTTCACCTTAATGCATTCAATGCCCCCCCAGAGCCCCCCTTTTACTTGCCTGAGCCCAAACCGATCCCGCGCCGGGGACGAGCCTCATCCCTCTAGCTGCCGGCTTCGGCCCTCATTGGATGAATTGATAGCAGGGGAGCGATTGGCTCCCCCTGCTGTCAATCACGTCCAGTGAGACACGGGAGGGGGGGGGGGGGGGGCGAGTCCCGCTGTTTGTGTGAATACATGCAACAAAAGGGCTCGGGAGCGTGTGACAATAAGGGAAAACGCTACACTTCCTGACACGTCACTCGATTCAGAGGAGGAGCCCAGATTGCCGCCAAGGGACCCCAGAAGATGAGGATAGGGGCCACTCTGTGCAAAACCACTGCACAGAGGAGGTGAGTATAACATGTTTGTTATTTAAAAAAAATAAAAAATAAAACGGGAAGCTTTACAATCACTTTAACTGTGGGCAGCTGATGCTGCTGCCTGTTCACTTCCTGGATTTACAATTTACACAGGCACACACCTCCAGCTCTGCAGCTCTCATTGGCCTTCTTATGACTCACCCCCCCCCTTCCTGGAAAAACTCTCACGAGAGTGAGAGAGAGCTGTGCAAGATGTCAAATGCCGAGGCATTTTTCCAGCCAAGAAACAGGAAGTGGGCTGTATAAGGTATTTACTGGCAGAAAAAAAAAGTTTTACTATCCAAAGTTAAAACAATAAGAGCAGAGGATTTAATACAGGGGTCCTCAAACGAAGGCCCTCCAGTTGTTCAGGAACTACAATTCCCATCATGACTAGACATGTCTGTGAATGTCAGAGTTTTACAATGCCTCATGGGATGTGTAGTTCCGCAACAGCTGGAGGGCCGTAGTTTGAAGATCCCTGATTTAATAGATGGAAAGGTGAAAAAAATGACTGAAGTTCCGCTTTAAGGGGTAAATCCTCTGTATTGTGTAAAAAGGATGTCTGATCTTGTATGGCCAGATATTCCCTTCTTGCCCTGTCTACTATATTAGACTCTACTCTACTATACTATACTACATGCAGGCAGTGTGGAAAGGTTGCACATGCTCTGTTCGATCTTCCTACTTCACATAGACAAAGACTGCAGTGCATTTCTAGAGGCAGTGATTGTTTGTTTGTGAACTGAGCATGTCATTGGAAAAGCACAAATCAGCTCTGGCCAGATTGTGGGTGAAGCGTCACCGATGCAAAGGAAGTTACATCATCAGAGAGTGAAATCTCCTCCTATATGAACACAGTGGAAGCTCTGGCTCTTTGCAGTTTATCACCTGACTGCAATATACAGATAAAAAAAAAGATATATAGCAGCAGTATTTTGATAAAAAGATGATTTAGAAGCTTTGTGCACTGTGGATGGGGGGTTAATTGTTTTTATATTGCTGGGTTTAGTAACACATTAAAGTGGTTGTAAAGCCGCCCCCCCCCCTTCACACTACCGCACAATAGTCAGTTAAAGTAACACAGTGCCGTATCACAAAAAATGGCCTGGTCAGGAAGGGGGTAAAACCTTCCGGGGCTAAAGTGGTTTAAAGTAATTGTACAGGTGAATAAAAAAATCGGAATTGCACAAAGTGGCCGCAAACGTCATCTTTTCAGGTCCCTGTCGGCGCTCCTGGTCCCTCCACTCTGTCCAGTGTCCCCATGAAGGCAATCGCACCCGAGCCCCAGTGCTGCGTCCATTGGGTGTCGGTCCCCCCGGTCACTGGCTTTGATTGACAGCACTGGGAGCCAATGGCATGAGCCAACATGCACAGCGCAGGACTGAATGAGGGCTCAGGTAAGTAAAAGGGGAGGGAGGTGAGGGAGGATGCTGACACCCAAACATTTTTCACTTTAATGCAAGGAGTGTATCAAAGTGGTTGTAAACCCCATTCAAGAAACCTAGGCACATACAGTATGTAGCGTTACCCCCGCAGGAGCCGCTTAAGTATGTTCAGTCCGTTACTCTGCTTCCCAGCCTCTCTGGCACACGTGGCAATAGTGTGAGTGCAAGGATCAATGAGAAACACACGTTATTATAAAACACAGAAATTGTCTTTACTGTAGTATTTCTGTGGATAAGTAATAACCATTGGCAATGTTCAAGGAATGAAATAGAAGAACATTAACTGAAGTTATAAGCAATATAGCTCAATAGTACATTTAGGCTGCTTTCATGGGATTCAGAACCTTAGAACAACCCCAATAGCAGAGCAAACACTTTAACCACTTCAGCCCCGGAAGGATTTCCCCCTTTAGGACCAGAGCACTTTTTGCGATTTGGCACTGCGTCGCTTTAACTGACAATTGCGCGGTTGTGCGACGTTGTACCCAAACAAAATTGACGTCCTTTATTTCCCACAAATACAGCTTACTTTTGGTGGTATTTGTATCATTTCTGATCACCGCTATAAACAAAGAGTGACAATTTTGCAAAAAACCCAATATTTCTTACTTTTTGCTAAAATACACATCCAAAAAAATATGTAAAAAAACAAATGTATTCATCTGTTTTGGCTGATATATATATTTCCTCATATTTTTGGTAAAAAAATTAGCAATGGGCGTATATTGATTGGTTTGCGCTAACGTTGCCGCGTTTAAGAACGATGAGAATTAATTTATAGGGTTTTTATTTATTTATTTTTTACTAGTAATGGCGGCGATCTGCGATTTTTAGCAGGACTGCAACATTGTTTGGACATGTCGGACACTTTTTTGGGACCACTGACATTTATACAGCGATCAGAGCTATGAAAATGCACTGATTACTGTATAAATGTCATTGGCAGGGAAGGGGTTAACACTAGGGGGGGATCAAAGGGTTAACTGTGTTCCCTGGATAGTGTTACTAACTGTATGGGGGCTGGGCTGAGTGGGGGAGGAGAGTGATCGCCGCTCTCATATACAGGGAACATACGATCACACTCCTCCAATTGTCAGAAAGGAGATCCCATGTTTACACACACGGATCCCCTGTCTGTCACTGCGGCGGGAACGATCGCGGGTAGCCAGCGAACATCGAGTCCACCCTACCTGCTCCCTGGCTCCCCCTCTACACAGTAAGTGCACGCCGCGCGCCCACGATCTCCCAGCCACCGTCAGGTGACTGTGGTATGCGATATCGAGCCAAGTTGCCGCCGTCAAGCCATGGCAACTGGTTAATAACAATAAAGTCACAAAAATGGCAATCTGCACCAGATTGGTTACCTTTACTCAAGTTTGGCTCTATGAATCCAGGTAGGAGGAGAGCAGAAGACTGACCCTCTCTTCTGTCTCCTGGCACCACAGGCCCAATAACAAACACTGTAATCAAAGCAACAGTCAATATCTTAGCTTCCCAGATAAGCTGTCCCACACACCCACTGCATATACAGGGCCCTGGATATGTGTGTGCGAAGATGTATGGTAATAGTAACTTCAGTCCCTTTGAAGTTAAATGAGTCTTGGCATCTTCAGCTAGCCACTCTCGTTGGTGCACTTAAATTCCTGGGTAGCAGGTCCAAATAACATAACTGGCCTGGCCATTAAAGAATGCAAGATTTTCCTCAGCAGGGTGAAAGGACAATGACCTCTGCATACAGTGTCTTTCTATCTAATTGGCCTTGTATCCTGAGGCACTACAAGTGTCAGCAAGATGACTACCAGCAATGATGTCTGTATACAGGGTTCAATATAACTCCGTCTGTGCAGTGTCCTTGCTTCCTGCAAATGGGCACAGCCCTCTCACCCAATCCTGCGATCGGTCAAGGCCCAAACAAACTTCTTGGGACAGGCAGGCTTTCCTGATGGCGACTGGTTACCTCACAGTGAAGCGCTTCTCTGTCGGTGTAGGTGCGCCTGGATGTGCACCTGGGATCCCCCTCTCCCTAAAGCTGGATGTCACGACCGGTCCCAGAGGCCTAAGATCGTGTGGTAAAATGACCTAAGAGGCAGTGCCCCTCTCTTAGGTCTTTTCTCTTCCTCTGCCATGCTTTCACTAAATCCTCCTCAGGGAATCAAGATGGAGTCTCTCTCCTCCTCAGCCCCAGAGCATGCTGGACTTGTAGTTCCATACTCCATACAAAGCTATGGGGCCGCTTGGTAAAGAGACTTCATATTTCAGAATGCCTTGCAGCACTTCCTGCAGCTTGTTAAAGTCCCTCTGATTGGCTCCTGTAACTGTTCTCCCCATAGGAATGCAGTACAAATGCAGTTTAACCCAATCCTTGTGTGCGTGTCCTGCTCTGCACACAGAAACAAGAGGGAGAGAAAAAAAATCAAATCCATGCAGAGAGCTGGCAGGCACATTCTCCCTGCTAAGAGAGCCTGTATACTCTCGTTTGCCACTTGGCAAAAGCCGCAGAACTAGCGGGGCACCCGCTACAAGTATATATATATATAGTGTTTATTTAGGTCTCTCCAAAGCTCTAAGTGCTGTGTCTTTCTGCTGCTCCGTTCCTCTGTTATCAGCAGTGTCACACCACAAACAAAAGCTCCTTCCTGCGCTCGGAGGGGGGGGGGCCTCTTCAACCCGATAGCCTCGACTATTACAATGTGTATGGCTGTGGGTAATGTGCCGCCTTGCTGCCACTGATGAACTGGGGAAGTCCACAGACACTGTAGCAGAAATATAAGGAGACAATGGCGCACTGGCCTAGCGCATTATCCTCAGATAGATATTTATTAAAAAGTTAAAAACATACTCACAAGCGAGCTGTAAAATCAAGCATGTCATGCATTGCAGATTACTTCAGGGCTCTGAAGAAGAGGTCTATACCTTGAAACGCGTTAGCCATTCATCTTTGTGTGAGATGCCAACCGCATAGTGCTTGCGGTTATCAATTGTGCATGGCTGAACTCGCATTAGACTTGCACAAAAAAAAAGGTACATGTACCTTTTTTTTCCCGCGCTAGAATCACATGGCATGGGTGTTCTCACCCATGCGATCCGATTCATGTGTGAGTGCACAGTTCACACTGCGATCTGTGAAGAAAACTGGGGGTGTCCTTAACTTTGTAATGGCACCGACCAGCGGTTCGCAGAACGCAGTGTGAACTGACTGCAAAAGAGGAGCGATGCAGGAGCAGGCTCTATAATCGCGCTGGTTCCCATATCGGTCCTATGTGAACCAGGGCTCCATCTATTAAATCCTCTGCCCTTGTTGTTTTAACTTTGGATAGTAAAACTTTTTGTTTTCACCCAGTAAATACCTTATACAGCCCACTTCCTCTTTCTTGTCTGGTAAAAAGCCTCAGTGTTTGCCATCATGCACAGCTCTCTCTCTCTCTCTCACTCTCGTGAGAGTTTACCAGGAAGGGAGGCTGGCTGAGTCATAAAAGGGCCAATGAGCGCTGCAGAGCTGGAGGTGTACCTCTGTTTAAATCCAGGAAGTGAACAGGCAGCAGCTGCCCACAGTTAAAATGGCTGCAGCCATACTTGGTGGAGGGAGATTTCTGCAGCATATTTGGAAAGCATAGAATCACAGTATATATAAAATAATATGCAGAGTGGTTGTAGGGAAGCTTCAGAATGGCAAAGAGGTTTTTAGTACAAATTATGTGAGCAGACTGCAGTTCCTCATGGATAATAATGAATATACGTCTCGCTCTAAGATTTACATCTATTTCCTAACCAAGGGCCCCCTTTTGATATTCCCCACATGCTTCACAAAAGTAATTATTCTTTTAAAGGCTCAGCTCTCAGGCGTGTCCAAGATGGCGCTGTGAGCGGTTGTGCCTAGCTGAGCTCCGCTGCCTCCACGCTGGGAATCCGGCTCCTGGGACAATTAATCCGGCGAAAGAGGACGGCGGATTGCGGATGAGACGTCGCTCGCAGTCCCGGAACAGTAAGGGGAAGAAACTATACTTCCCCGCGATACCGGAGGACCGTTCCGGCCTTGCAGGCCTGTCGCCCGGATCATGCGCCGCGCCCACCCGGAGGAGCATGGCGTCCCAGACGGAGCAAAACTGGTCGACTGCCTCCCCCCTGCCGGGACTGGCTGATGTCATGGCGGAGATAGCTACCTGCCAGACCACGCTCATGGCTAAAATTGAGGCCGTGCAGCTAGACGTCGGTCTAATCAGGCAAGACATGGATAAGCTGCGCACAAGAGTGGGGGAGACAGAGGACAGAGTGGGCCGTGCAGAAGATACGATCGGTGAGCATTCTGCTGCCATCCGAACGCTGCAAACGAAAATGAGGGCGGTAGAGTATAAACTAGATGACGCTGAGAACAGGAACCGAAGGAACAACCTCCGTATAGTGGGCCTCCCGGAGGGAACGGAGGGTGCACACCCACCTACATATGTGGAGGGCCTCCTTCGGGATCTCCTGCCAGGAGCACGCTTTTCCCAACATTATGTGGTGGAGAGGGCCCATCGAGTGCCGCCTAAGCCTGGGCCTCCGGGAACTCCCCCTCGCACTCTCATCCTCTGGCTACTTAACTTCAGGGATAGAGATGAGATCATCCGGGCCTCCAGACAGCAAGGAGAACTCCGCTTTCAAAATACTAAACTGCTTATATTTCCAGACTACTCGGTGGAGACACAGAAACAGAGGCGTTCGTTTGATCAAGTAAAGGTGGCCTTAAGGGAGCGCAATATCCGTTACAGCATCCTTTACCCAGCTCGCTTGAAGGTACAAGATGGCGAATCTACGCGATTCTTTGCCACACCAAGAGAGGCCGCGATCTGGCTGGAATCGTTGCCACCGCACCGTTGAAGAAGGACGGGGGGTGAGTGTGGGGACTTTTCTCCAAATTTTTCTTTTAATTTTTCTCCTTTTTCGTTCTCCTTATGCCTTGTCTCATGACTCGGCCTACCTATGCTTGGCAACTGCTAATGCGGGCTGATGGGCAAGGAAGGCATTTGAATAGGAAATCTCAGTGACTAACTCTGTTGCACCGGTTGTGCCTGATGGAATATAAGCTTGTGCCCCTGACTAGATCAGGAGAACTTACATGTCCCCAGATTGAACCACGCTGCGGTCTTAGCAGAGTGCGTCTCCCTAATACCTCTGGAAGAAATGTGATGCTACGGACCTTTCCAGGAGATGAACTGAACATTCTTTTTTGTTTCTGGCCTAGGCCATTTCGGCAACAACCCAGCGGAGGGGAGAGCTGGCGGGGCAGACCGCTCACTTTACACTCCTCCCAGGACTTGGCCCACAGGGGTGTAGTTTGCCGCTTGAACACTGACCTCCCATGCAGACTTAGAGCTGCTGATCCTAAGTTTTCCCTCTGTTTGGATCTGGTATAGGGGAATGAGGCCCTTCCCGGGTTTGGGGGGATGGGCGGGGTGGGGGGGATTGGGGAGTCAGCCCCGTTTGGGCTGTTTGCTTGGTTCTTTTTTGTTTTACACACTGTTTGCTTATACAGGTTTTTATTGTCGGTACATATCACATTGCATTGGGTGTCATGTCATGGTGTCATGCGGTTGGGTGAAGGCTGCTGTCCGGGTCGGGGGAATGGTGCAGGTGTGGGGTATTCCCCACTATTCTTGCTGTGAATATGACAATTATGGCGTCACTTAATATTGTCTCTTGGAACACCAGGGGACTGAACTCTGCGGTTAAGAGGTCCCTGGTGTTCCAATTCATCAAGAAATACTCCCCACACATTTGCCTCTTGCAGGAGACCCACCTAGTGGGTAGTAAAACATTGGCCCTGAAAAAACCATGGATAGGGCATCACTACCATGCCACGTATTCAAACTTTGCTAGAGGGGTTAGTGTTCTTGTCCTCAAGTCCCTTCCTTTTAAACTGATTGACCTTGTCCTTGACCCGGACGGCAGGTTCATTATCCTGCGGGCACAGATCCACTGTCAACAGTGGACCATCGCAAATGTGTATCTGCCTCCCCCGGCCTCGTTGGCGCTCCTCAACAGGGTGATGACCAGGCTGGCGGAGTTCACCTCGGAAAATGTTATACTTATGGGTGACTTCAATATGGCCCCTGACCCCGGCCTTGATAGACAGGGGTCGGGCGGAACCTCCGGCCCTGGTTTGGTGCCTTGGGCGGAGTCCTATGGGCTGGTGGACGTATGGAGATGGAAACACCCCGGTTCCAGGGCTTACACGTGCCACTCGGCCACGCATAAGACATTCTCACGCATTGATTTGGTCTACGTGGGGCGTGAGGTGCTGCCCACGGTATTGAAGGTACAAATCTTGCCGAGGAGCATCTCAGATCATGCTCCGCTATTCCTGAGCCTTGACATATCTAGCGCCCCTGAGGATAGATTGTGGAGGCTCTCGAAATATTGGATCACTGACTCAGTTGTGGAACCAAAATACTGTTGTGCATTAACTGAATATTGGCTGGCTAACCATGAGACTGCTGAAACAAATTTCACTTGGGATGCCTTTAAGGCCTTTACTAGGGGACAATATCGGTCTATCATAGCGAGCACCCGTAGGGAGAGGGGGGCCGAGTTGGCTGGGCTCGAAAGGGAGGCTGCAGCCAGTGAGGCGCAATATGTTAGGACGGGTGACCCCTGTCATTATGGTCAGCTCCAAACACTCACTAAAGAAATACTCAGGGTCCGAACGGCAATGACTCAGAAAAAACTATTATCTCAGGCACAACGTATTTTTGACCAGGGAGGGAAAACAGGGAAGTTGCTGGCGTGGTTGTCCAGGGGACAATCGGAGGGATTCAGTATCCCACACATCCTTGGCCAATCAGGTGTCCTTCTCACGTCCCCTAGGGCCATTAATGAGCAGTTTGCTTCCTATTACCGAGACCTCTACACGAGTAGGGCCGACTATAGCCAGATGGAACTGTCACGGTATTTAGATGACATAGAATTCCCCGTACTCACTGACACTTATCGGTCTAAGCTGGATGCACCCATTACAGTGGAGAATATCTTGAGGTGACCCTACGGTAGCCGGGGGCCACAAAATGGGCCGACATTGTAAAATTAACGGGAATTTTAAAGGAGGTGACATTACCCACGTAGGTCGAATCTGGCTATTCACAGTCACTCATGCCCCTTAAGATACAGTAGATTTATGGCACTGTCAAGGTAGACCGATATCAGCCGGGATGAGCACATCTCCAGAGCCATTATCCTTCGTTTGACGAGTAATTACCGGGATCCCCTGCACTCTTCCTGTGGACTAACCGGTTCCTACACACCCTATGACTTAGGGAGGCTAACAGGGGACCTGTTGGTGCGGTCGTTGAAGGGACAAAAGGGAGGGACCAGTTTTTATGCAACACGGACTCTATTATCAAAAAAGACTCAGTAACGGCAAGCCTGGGACTCAT
>BLSH010084816.1:321708-344129 GCA_018402905.1 Glandirana rugosa | reverse complement strand
CCTGTCCCCATTTTTTTGTAGGGCACTTGCCCTACCCTTACCCCCATTTTACTTCCTTTTGCAGCCCTCTGGGGCTTTCCAGGACTTTCCTACAGCCATTTTTGTGCCTAAAAGTTCGGGTCCCCATTGATTTCAATGGGGTTCGTTGTCCGTGCGATCGTTCGGGTTCCGTCCGGACCCGGACCCGGACTTTGTCCCGAAGTTCGGACGGACCAGCAGAACCCGAACTTCCAGGTGTTCGCTCAACTCTACTTCTAAGGGCAAACCAGTGAAACGCTTGTTGATTGGCTGCCCTGCAGCTTCTCAACACGTGGAGTAAAATAGCAGAACCCCGGACCGAACCCGAACGATTTTTGAAATGTCCGGGTCCGGGTCCGTGCCACGGACACCCGAAAGTTCGGTACGGACCCGAACGTTACAGTCCGGGTTCGCTCAACACTAGTAACCACTGTTTACAAATGAAACCCCTTTTTTATGTTTTATATTCTATTCTATATGGCTGGTTGCCTATTACGAATTGAATGTACCATTCTGGATACATTAGTTCAGATACAACTTTATATTTGTATTGCAAACCTGTATTGTCTGCAAATACTTAATGAAAAGAGATTAAACATAAATTTTAAAAAAAGTGGCTGGACATACGCTTTAAGGCTCTATCATTCTTATTGTACAACATAGAGTAGGAGGGTCAGGCTCTCAATCACAACCGCTACATCAAAAACACCTATACTCTGCTCTTCTCCACTTTGCTACTGACCACCTGTATGACAAAATCTCACCCCTTTCCTGACCCCAACTTAGCCACTTCTGTCTACAACGCTTCACTGTCATCCTCCCTGGACACACTGGCCCCTCTCACTACACACAGAATCAGGCCCCCAACTAAGTCCGAAAAATCAGTCACGTCCTTGAGCACCTCTGGCATAAGACTAATGGCCCGTACACACGGTGCAACGGTCGTACAACAGCTTGTTGTACGATAACCCAACCGTTAAGCCTCGTACACACGGGACGACGATCGTACGTACGATCGTCGCAAATCGTATGTTGCATAATGTAACTTGCATACTGACTGCACTACACGATCGTACGACCGCAGAAGAACATTCAGGTGCATGTAATTAGCATCCGGCCGTTCCTGACTTCTGAGCATGCGTGTTTTGCACAATACGACTTGTTGTACCAACTGCTCTGTACACACGATACAACGGTCGTATGAGCGCTTATTGGTACGACCAAGTTTTCTAGTCTGCTCATACAACTCCCTTGTACGACCGTCGTATGTTCGACTGTTCTAATCGCGCATACGAACGATCGATATCGCATACAACGGTCATTAGTATGACTTGTTGTATACGATCGTCGTCCCGTTTGTATGAGGCTTTAGTAGCACAATTACAACAGCCGATGTTTGACAGTCGTACAGCAGAAGCCATTGTACGACTGTTGACTCGTGTGTACAGAAGTTGAGCCAACAAAAGTTGAAAGTGCAAACACGCATGCTCTGAATCCAGGAAGTGTTCGGTCGTGTAAACCTACGTTCCTAATTCACAAATCACATTCACCTGCACTTCCTCTTTATACACTCGCAACACGTCACTACGTTCGGCTTTGTTGCCCGATTACTTGACTCATGTCAGTACGCTAGACACAACTGCCAACAGCCAATTGTTGAATGTGCAGTCGTACAACAGTCGCACCGTGTGTACGAGGCATAAGTCTTACCAAGATTTCAACCAATATAAATCTGCTCTCCAAAAATGGCCAAAACCAATAGACACTATTCTGTACTCCTACTCCTGGACCTTTCTACTGCCTTTGTTCCGGTTGACCATCCCCTCCTCCTCAAAAAAATCCACGCCTTTGGTCTCCATGACTGTGCTCTTCGCTGGTTCTCTTCCTACTTATCCAATCGCACCTTTAGCGTTACTTACAATGCTACTTCCTCCTCTCCTCTTCCTTTCTCTGTTGGGATCCCCCAAGGTTCTGTTCTTGGACCTCTCCTATCCTCGATCTACATCACCTCCCTGGGTCAGCTGATAGCCTCCCACGGCTTCCAATACCACCTCTACGCTTATGACACCCAAATTTATCTCTCTACCCCTCAATTCACTCTCACAGTCTCCTCACTAATTTACTGTACTAACAGACCTATCAGACTGGATGTTACACCACAAACTCAATCTACCCAAAACCAAGCTCATAATTTTAAAGTGCTCTGTAGTTCCCTTGTCACCTCCTCCTATGCTCGCCTCCAGTACTTTTCCAGAGCCTCTCCCATCCTCTGGTACTTCCTACCCATAGCTGTCCAATTATCTCCTACTCTGTTTGCTTTTAGACGATCCCTGAAACCCTTCCTCTTTAAAGAAGCCTATCCTGCCCATGCCTAACAACTGTACTTTTATTTTCTCCATCAGCTCATCCCCCACATTTCTAATCTTTTGTATCACTTGCCTCCCTCCTAGATTGTAAGCTCTAACGAGCAGGGCCCTCTAAATCCTCCTGTATTGAATTGTATTGTAACTGTACTGTCTGCCCTCATTTTGTAAAGTGCTGTGCAAACTGTTGGTGCTATATAAATCCTGTATAATAATAAGAAGAAGAATACGATTTTTGTTGTACAACATAGAGTAGGGAATTCAGGCTCTTAATCACAACCACCACATCAGATACCTCTATTCTTCCTGTTATCAACATAGAGTAGGGCAGTCAGGCTCTCAATCACAACCCCCACATCAAGGACACCTCTACCCTTCCTGTTGTACAACATAAAGTAGGGGGGTCAGGCTCTCAATCACAACCACTGCATCAAAAACACATCTACCCTTCCTGCTGTACAACAAAGTAGGGGAGTCAGGCCCTCAATCACAGCCACTGCATCAAATACACCTCTACTCTTCCTGTTCTACAACATTGAGTAGGGGAGTCAGGCTCTCAATCACAGCCACTGCATCAAATACACCTCTACTCTTCCTGTTCTACAACATTGAGTAGGGGAGTCAGGCTCTCAATCACAGCCACTGCATCAAATACACCTCTACTCTTCCTGTTCTACAACATTGAGTAGGGGGGTCAGGCTCTCAATCACAACCCCTACATCAAAGACATATCTACCCTTCCTGTTGTACAACATAAAGTAGGGGGGTCAGGCTCTCAATCACAACCACTGCATCAAATACACCTCTACCCTTCCTGTTCTACAACATTGAGTAGGGGAGTCAGGCTCTCAATCACAGCCACTGCATCAAATACACCTCTACTCTTCCTGTTCTACAACATTGAGTAGGGGGGTCAGTCTCTCAATCACAACCCCTACATCAAAGACATATCTACCCTTCCTGTTGTACAACATAAAGTAGGGGGGTCAGGCTCTCAATCACAACCACTGCATCAAATACACCTCTACTCTTCCTGGTCTACAACATTGAGTAGGGGAGTCAGGCTCTCAATCACAACCACTGCATCAAATACACCTCTACTCTCCCTGTTCTACAGCATCGAGTAGGGGGGTCAGGCTCTCAATCACAACCCCTACATCAAAGACACCTCTACGCTTCCTGGTCTACAACATTGAGTAGGGAGGTCAGGCTCTCAACCACAACCACTGCATTGAATATACCTCTACCCTTCCTGTTGTAGACAGAGAAGGCGAGTCAGGCTCTCAATCACAACCCTCACGTCAAATACATAGAGTAGGGGGGTCAGGCTCTCAATCACAACCCCCACATCAAAGACACATCTACCCTTCCTGTTGTACAACATAAAGTGGTGGGGGTCAGGCTCTCAACCACAACCACTTCATCAAATACACCTCTACTCTTCCTGTTCTACAGCATTGAGTAGGGGGGTCAGGCTCTCAATCACAACCCCTACATGAAAGACACCTCTACCCTTCCTGGTCTACAACATTAAGTAGGGGGGTCAGGCTCTCAATCACAATCACTGCATCAGACACCTCTACCCTTCCTTTTGTACAACATAAAGTAGGGGGGTCAGGCTCTCAACCACAACCACTGCATTGAATATACCTCTACCCTTCCTGTTGTAGAAGACAGAGAAGGAGAGTCAGGCTCTCAATCACAACCCTCACGTCAAATACATAGAGTAGGAGGGTCAGGCTCTCAATCACAACCTCTGCATCAAAGACACCTCTACCCTTCCTTTTAAAGTGATGTCACTGCTCCCTACAAGGCGGATGGGATATGTCAGAGGCCAGGGGGATGAAGTCTAAGATTTGGAAAAAAAAGTCTAAGTAGGCATATCGGTAATGGCACTGTTTATTCTGTCCAGCCAGGATGTTCAGTGAGTGAATGTAAAACAGCTGATGGAGCAGAATAGGAAAGTACAGGTATGTTTACGTGTTTGGGAAATGTTCACTTTAATGTGGCATCCGAAAAAATGACAAGAACTCGGCGTGGCCCTAAGTAGCATCTCTAAAACTTGTCACTACATCTGCTGCTAATCTGTCTTGTACAGGAGCTACTGCATACATGACATATCCCTGCAGTGCTAATCAAGATGTCTCTCTAATTCTCAGATCCCATTTCACCATGATGAAATGATGGCAGCAGCAGGATAGAGGCAGTTGTCTCTAGCAGAGAGCCGTGTCCTATAAATTCAGTTTCAGAATGCGGATCTAGACACAAAGGGCGATGCTGAAATTCCCCTATCTCCACACCCACTGCATTTTATTATGACCGATGGCTTGCTCTGAAGGAGCCCTGTCCTTAATGCATTGGTCGGCACACATTCAACACACTGTAAACTGCTCAGCTTCCAGCAGCAGCATGACGCATTGCAGAGACTACGACAGGAATCCTTTGGGACTGCATATGAAACACTGCACAGAGGGGATTGTAGAAGGGAAGGATTCCCCACTTACCCTTATAAGGCCTTGACTATTTCTAGCACCCATCCGTTATTCAAAACCATTTCACTACTATAGCCCCCCGCCTGGGTTCTGAGCTCAGAAAGTGAATGGGGTTATGTCATTGCAGCTGTCAATAACACGTAAAGTTGTTTACTAGCGTCTCTTTTTTTTTTTTTTTTGCAAGCACCGTTTCCAATTACAAATAATGCTCCATTAAGGTTTCAGAAAAAAATCTTAATGCTTCTGTGGCTTATTGAAAACTATGAGCCATTGCACACAATGCAGACACGCTGGTCCTATTATCATTTATAATAACTGGGGCAGGTCTTGTCATAGCGCAGGGAGATAGATATTCCAACTTCCATTTTTAACTCCCAAATTTTAGTTATGCTAAAGAAAATCCAGGTCTGTTTCAGCTTGGGGTGGTGCACTTTGGCATCCTCGCCTTGGGTGATAGAGGACCTTGTCCAGTCCCTGTTGGCATATATTGCAATATACACTCACCAGCCACTTTATTAGGTACACTTTGCTAGTACCAGGTTGGACCCACTTTTGCCTTAAGAACTGCTTTCATTCTTCATGGCATAGATTCAACAAGGTGTTGGAAACATTCCTCAGAGATTTTGGTCCATAGTGACATGATATGATCACGCAGTTGCTGCAGATTTGTCGGCTGCACATCCATGATGCAAATCTCCCGTTCCACCACATCCCAAAGGCGCTCTATTGGATGAGATGTGGTGACTGTGGAGGCCATTGGAGTGCAGTGACCTCATTGTCCAGTGGTGAGATGATTGGAGCTTTGTGACTTGGTGCATTATCCTGCTGGAAGGAGTCACCGTGTACTTGCTCGAGTCACCTGCTGGTGGCACTGTTGTATGGAGACCCAAAGGGTGTAGTTCTGGTGGCCACCAGTGGGTGTCTCCCAGCAGATGGAGTATACAGGTCATTAGGCTACACCTGCTGGGACTATATAAGCCCGCCTTGCACCCAGTCCCAGTGCTTCAGTGTTTTCTGCAAGCATGGCCCTGCCTGTGTCCGATCCGTTCTTGTCCTGTATCCGCGATCCTGAATTCTGTCCCAGTGACCTGGAACCTGCTTCCTTACACCCGTCTGCTCCCAGTAACCTGGCTCCCTGTTCCCCTTTTCTGATGTCCCCGTTTGCTTATATGTGTTTTCTACATTTCTATTTAGTTAGATAGTTAGGTGTTTATTTTTGGGTTTTCTGCGTTTCGTTATCTTTCACTTGCTTGTTTATGTTTACTGGTGTTTGGTGTTGGAAGTGTGTCATTTTCATAAATAAAACATATTTTTTCACTTATCCGTATGGTCCTGATTCCTTTAGGTGCAGCCAATTGATCTCTTTACCCTTGCTGGATGCTCTGCACCCTGACACATCAGAAGATGGGGGCACTGTAGTCATAAAGGGATGGGCATGGTCAGCAAAAATACTCAGGTAGGCCATGGTATTTAAACAATCCTCAATTGGTACTAAGGGGCCCAAAGTGTGCCAAGAAAATACCCCCCACACCATTACACCACCAGCCTGAACCGGTAAAACAAGGCAGGATGGATCCATGCTTTCATGTTGTTTACTCCAAATTCTGACCCCACCATTTGAGTGTCACAGATAAAATCGAGACTCATTAGATCAGGCAAAATTTTTCCAATCTTCTATTGTCCAATTTTGGTGATCTGTGCGAATTGTAGCCTCAGTTTCCTGTTCTTAGCTGAAAGGAGTGGCACCCGGTGTGGTTTTCTGCTGCTGTAGCCCATCTGCTTCAAGGCTCGATGTGTTGTGCGTTCAGAGATGATATTCTGCATACCTTGGTTATAATGAGTGGTTATTTGAGTTACTGTTGCCTATTATCTTGAACCAGTCTGCCCATTCCCCTCTGACCTCTAACATCAACAAGGCATTTTCCTCCACACAACTGCCGCTCACTGGATATTTTCTCTTTTTCAAACCATTCTCTGAAAAAGAGATGGTTGTGTGTGAAAATCCCAGTAGATCAGCAGTTTTTAAAATATTCAGACCAGCCCATCTGGCATCAACAGCCATGCTGCGTTCAAAGTCACTTAAATACCCTTTCTTTCCCATTTCATTGCTTGGTTTGAACTTCAGCAAGCCGTCTTCACCACCTCTAGATGCCCAAATGCATTAAGTTGCTGCCATGTGATTGGCTGATTAGCAATTTGTGTGAGCAAGCAATTAAACAGGTGTACCTAATAAAGTGGCTGGTCAGTGTATGTTCAGACTAATTAATTCTGTCAACTGCTTACATGTTCATAGAATATCAACACATAACACCAACATGGGGTCAGGGACCAGGCCTAGGTATGTAGCTCTGCTGCAAATGTGCCAGTGTACCCTATATTGGCTTTATGTGTTCACTTAAAGCTGATTAATGGGCCTTTGAAAATTTAATTTAAATATAATCCTCAGAAGTCATGAAAGCTATAGCCTACTTTGTATGCACCAACATTACATTTGCAAACTAAGATATTACCTTTTAAATGTGGCAGTGACATCATCACTATAGCCAGCAGGAACCGGTTCTATCCTGACATGTTTTGCCCTAGGCACAGATCTTTCTGTGTGTGCCCAGGGTTGTACGCCAGTGTGCATTCGTGAGTTTATGTGAGTGTTGGCATAAACCCTCATATAGCAGGGAACACCTCTTCATTGCAATGGAGGCTGTATGTTGCACCTGTGGCTCCCTTGCATGGACTATATGTGCTCCACGCACACCGAGAGAAAATTAAGCTGCATATGGCTTTAGTATATGGCTTGAGACATACTTTAACCATCCAATCCATGGGGTTGGGTTGGTGACCAAGCTGTATAGTTTAACCAAAATGAAGAAAAACTAAGTCACTGACCTAGTTATGCAGTATGGTATTAATGGTTTTATACATAGTATATCACAAAAGTGAGTACACCCCTCACATTTTTGTAAATATTTTATTCTATCTTTTCATGTGACAATACTGAAGAAATTACACTTTGCTACAATGTAAAGTAGTGAGTGTACAGCTTGTATAACAGTGTAAATTTGCTGCCCCCTCAAAATAACTCAACACACAGCCATTAATGTCTAAACAGCTGGCAAAAAAAGTGAGTACACCCCTAAGTGAAAATGTCCAAATTAGGCCCAAAGTGTCAATATTTTGTGTGACAACCATTATTTTCCAGCACTACCTTAACCCTCTTGGGTGTGGAGTTCACCAGAGCTTCACAGGTGGCCAGTGGAGTTTTCTTCCACTCCTTCAAGACGACATCACAGAGCTGGTGGATGTTAGAGACCTTGCGCTCCTCCTCCTTCCATTTGAGGATGCCCCACAGATGCCCAGTAGAGTTTACGTCTGGAGACATGGTTGGCCAGTCCATCACCTTTACCCTCAGCTCCTTTTGCAAGGCAGTGGTCATCTTGGGGGTGTGTTTGGGGTCATTATCATGTTGAAATACTGCCCTGCAGCCCAGTCTCTCCAAAGGGAGGGATCATGCTCTGCTTCAGTATGTCACAGTACATGTTGGCATTCATGGTTCCCTCAATGAACTGTAGCTCCCCCGTGCCGGCAGCATTCATGCAGCCCCAGACCATGACACTCCCACCACCACGCTTGACTGTAGGCAAGACACACTTGTCTTTGTACTCCTCACCTGATTGCTGCCACACACGCTTGACACCATCTGAATCAAATAACTTTATCTTGGTCTCATTAGACCACAGGACATGGTTCCAGTAATCCATGTCCTTGAGTCTGCTTGTCTTCAGGAAACTGTTTGTGGGCTTTCTTTGCGTCACCTTTAGAAGAGGCTTCCTTCTGAGACAGCCATGCAGACCAATTTGATGCAGTGTGCGGCGTATGGTCTGAGCACTGACAGGCTGACCTCCCACCCCTTCAACCTCTGCAGCAATGCTGGCAGCACTCATACGTCTATTTCCCAAAGACAACCTCTGGATATGACGCTGAGCACGTGCACTCAACCTCCTTGGTCGACCATGGCGAGGCCTGTTCTGAGTGGAACCTGTCCTGTTAAACCGCTGTATGGTCTTGGCCACCGTGCTGCAGCTCAGTTTCAGGGTCTTGGCAATCTTATAGCCTAGGCCATCTTTATGTAGAGCAACAATTCTTTTTTTCAGATCCTTAGAGAGTTCTTTGCCATGAGGTGCCATGTTGAACTTCCAATGACCAGTATGAGAGAATGAGAGCGATAACAGCAAATTTAACACACCTGCTCCCCATTCACACCTTGTAACACTAACGAGTTACATGACACTGGGGAGGGAAAATTACTGATTGGGCCCAATTTGGACATTTTCACGTAGGGTGTACTTACTTTTGTTGCGAGCAGTTTAGACATTAATGGCTGTGTGTTGAGTTATTTTGAGAGGACAGCAAATGTACACTGTTATACAAGCTGTACACTCACTTCTTTACATTGTAGCAAAGTGTCATTTTTTCAGTGTTGTCACATGAAAAGATAGAATAAAATATTTACAAAAAAATGTGAGGGGTGTACTCACTTTTGTGAGATACTGTATGCAGCTGGTTTATTGGAATTCAAGTATATCTAGGATCAAAACATTTTTTTTACTTTGCATACAGTAGGTAAGAACTGAAAACCTGTCTATGTCTCATTGCAGAGCTTTGCCTTTACTTCTGTCTTGAAGACAACAGGAAATAAGCTGAAATTTCTCCAACGTGAGGGCAAACCTCCTGTATGTTATCACCGGATCAGTTGTTACTGTTGGAAGATTTCCCTTCATCCCGTTCTGGTGACAACTGTAACATTTTTGATTTTGCACCTTTTTCTGTACTAGTGAAAATATAGAGAGTGATTCTCCCCAGAAGGGATAACAGACAGCAATGAAAACGTGGGTGGCACAGAGTCTTAGGCCCAATGCACATTTCACTTAGCTTTACTTATGTTTAGTGTAGAATGTGCCCAGGGACAAAGCCTGGTACACAAGAATTCAGCATTCAGGGCATTTTTCCCTCAGCACATACTACTCCAAACCACTCAATACACCATCCAGAGACACCAGTTGTCAGACTCATAAAGATTAACAGGTTGCCTCCTGTGCCTTTGTCTGTGGCTAAACCCAAGAGCCCCATACACCATGGCTAAACGCCCAGTGTGCATGGGGCATTAGGGGTTAGCACTTATGCCTTGCAGTACTACGGTCCTTGGTTAAATCTAGGCCAGGGATCTCCAAACTGTCTAAGCAAAGGGCTAATTTAACGTCCTTCTGGCTTTAGGGGGCCATACTGTGGCTAGTGGGAGTAAACAATGCCCTGTTGTTGGTATTAGTGGGGGTAAACAATGCCCCATTGTTGGTATCAGTGGAAGGAATAGTACCTCATTGATGGTGTCAGTGGGAAAAATGGTATCCCATCATTGGTGTAAGTTGGAGGCGTGGTGCCCCAAGAGCCAGATAAACGCAAGCAAATAGCTACATAAAGCCTTCGAACCAAAGTTTGGAGATCACTGATCTAGGCCATGACACTA
Source organism: Glandirana rugosa (assembly GCA_018402905.1). Lineage (NCBI taxonomy): Eukaryota > Metazoa > Chordata > Amphibia > Anura > Ranidae > Glandirana > Glandirana rugosa. The sequence goes on along the minus strand of BLSH010084816.1, from coordinate 333,738 downwards.
TCTACCTGGAGTTTGTATAATCTCCCTGTGCTTGTGTGAGTTTTCTCCCAGAGACATGCCAATACATATTTTGGCTCTAGTATATGTGTGTATTGATTGGCCTCAGTGGGAACCTGGAGACCAAACTCATAAATAAATTGGCCAAGAAAATTTCATGGAAAAAACTTTCAAACGTAATAGACATGGTGCCCAAAGAGCTGACCCATAGAATCGCCAAGATTCATAGCAAAAATCCCAATTGAATTTCTAAACATTCCCTATACCAGTCCTTCTCAACATTTTAACCCCAGAGGAACCCCTAAATAATTTTCAGGTCTTGATGAACCCTTACTACAACCAACTCATTGAGGATCAAAGGTGGAAAATGTATCTTACGGTGGTGGTCAGTTGAAAGAATGCCATCCTTGCAACCAGCTAAAACTATAATTGGTGCCTTGCTGCCCAGGTGGCAAAAGACCTGGTACTATCAAATACGAGGTCAATCAGCCACAACTAAAGGAACCCCAAGCAATCACTGGAGGAACCCTAGGGCTACTTGGTATGCTGGTTAAAAATGACTATATTAGATCAAAAAGAGTGGCATTGGCTGCAGAACTATCTGGGCACCATCAAATGTAGAGTCAATCAGCCACAACTCAAGGTATCCCTAGCAATCTCTGGAGGAACCCTGGTTGAAAATGACTGCCCTATACCATGCAAATTTAAAAAAAAAAGTTTTGCTTATAGATATGAATATCTTCTCTTTATATTATCTTCTAAATTGTCTTTAGATCTATCCTTGAATTAATTAATGAACTAACTTCTCTTCCAAATCAAAGAATTCATGAAAAGAATGTAAATGAGATATATCGGCCTATTGACCGGACTCTATCCATGCAAGCAGGGACTAGCTGGCAGTTCCATTCCCGGCTTCCCAGTGTGCATTTCTGCCCGAGCTGTGGTCTTCATTGTCTTTTTGTCAAATCCGATATGACGAGCTCAGCAGTCCTGACTAGGGGGATATAATAATTTACAAGGCGACGGCTGTATTGGATTCCTGTGGAAGAGTTATTTGCGGGGAGCTATTTAAACCCTGCAGTGGACGGCATGACATAAGATGATTCATTGTGTCATGTTCGCTTAATGAGAATGCAGCAGGACGGCGTTTGGCAAAGTGACATCAAATAGCGAAGCTGGTATTTTGAGGCACAGCTCGGTTACATCTCGCTCTCAGATTTCACCCACGAGGAAATACAAACTTCACAGACTACTATCAGCTGTGATGTAACTTCACAGAGAAAAGTGTTTTATTTTCAGAACTTCGAGAGAAGACAAAATGGGAAATTTCAAGTTTAAATGTTCAGACTTGTTGTGAAGAGGATTTTTATTTACGCCCATGCTGAGATGTGAAATGGCACGGCTGTAGCAATTACTGAATTGTCAAACTGTGTATGTGGGTAGTGGCTTAGGTCTACTTACGTTTAGTGCATTATGCGCCCAGGTACGAATACCCAGAACAAAAGAAGTCTGCATTTGGGCATTCATTCCTGGGCACATACTGCTCTAAACTTTAGTACCGCTTGGTACACCATCCGGGGCTGTCTAGCTGCAGGAGCTGTTAGCCTTTCTTAGAGTTTAACAGGTTGCCACCTGTGTTCTCCACCCATGGCCAAACCCCACAGTGCACCGGGGCTAAGAGTCCATTGTGCATGGGTGTTACTAGTTCGCACTTATGCCTTGCAGTACTAAAGTGCTTGGTTCGACTCTCGGCCAGGACCCTATCTGCATGGAATTTGCACGTTCTCCCTTTTCTTGCATGGGTTTCCTCCCGAAGACATGCTGGCCTTAGTAAATCGGCCCTAGTATGTGTGCAAAAATTGGTACACGTGTTATGAAATTATGCAGTAAGTTCACAGATAAAGTCATGTTCCAAATTGCCCTCTTGCAGAGCTATGGCTGCCGCTAATATCTGACCCTTCTGGGTGTGTCAGATGCCACACCCCCCACTACAGACTGTGGCCCCTCCCATCTGCCTTTAAATCACTACCGGACACAACAGTGATATAGTGGCCAACAGGTGGAATTACAGCACCCAGTGAGATATGTGGCATCTGACGGATACTGATGGCGGCCATAGCTCTGCAAAATCAGAGTCAAAGTTGGCCGAACAAGTAATTATTCTTCTTTTTCTTTCACGGGCTGGCTCTAATCATTTTGATGTAGTGATGCCTTACACCAGTGGCAGTAAAAGGGTTAAAGACTTCCTTGAAACTCGCTGAAAGCTTTGCAAAATCCTGCTGTACACACTCTTCTACAAGATGAAGCACTTGTAAACAAGGACAAAAATTATAATTTGACTGATATAGCTTACAGCTACATTTTTTTCTCCAGATTACATAAATGATTCCAAAGTTTTAATCTTCATTGTGCCATGCATCTAATGTTACCTTGCCACAAGATATCATGGATAATGCCAGCTGATACCAAAGATGAAACTCTCCACATGCAAACTTCATGGCTCTCTCCAGACACTGAAAAACAGAGAAAATCCAAATCAGAAAAAAAGTTTCAGATAAGAACTCAAGTCTATCTAGTAGTAGTTATTAACATTCACTCGGACATGTTCTGTAAGTTTGAAGATGTATCGTAGCTTCTCCAAGCCACTTTAGTTCTAATGAGTGTCAAGAACATATTCCAACATTATATCCACACAGGTAGCACGGACATCTAAATCCAATCACTGGGATATGTAGATATTGATTGACCCAAAACAGGGTGTAGGTGTGAAAATTGTAGAACCATCTATGGCAGTGGTCTCCAAACTGTGGCCTGGGTGCTGTATGTTGCCTCTTTGCTTGCCTTTACTTGGCCCTTGGGGCACTTTTCCTTCCACTGATACAAGACACAGTGGGGGAGATTTACTAAAACTGGTGCACACAGAATCGGGGGCTGCTGTGTATGGTAGCCAATCAGCTTCTAATTTCAGCTTGTTCGATTAAGCTTTGACAATAAAACCTGGAAGCTGAAGCAAGATTTTGCACTCTCCAGCTTTAGTAAATCTCCCCCTATTTCTCCCAATGACACCCACAATGGAGCAATATTCCTACTATTTGCATCAAAAACAGGGCACTATTTCCCCCACTGATGCCAATGATGGGGAACTATTCCTCAAACGGACACCAATGATGGGGCACTATTCCTCCCACTGACACTAGCGATGAGGTGCATCCGGAAAATATTCACAGTGCTTCACTTTTTCCATATTTTGTTATTTTACAACCTTAATCCAAAGGGAATACATTTCTTATTTTTCTCCAAATTCTACAAACAATACCTCATAATGACAACGCGAAAGAAGTTTGTTTTAAATCTTTGCAAATTTATAATAAAAATGAAAAAAATCCCATGTACATAAGTACTCACAGCCTTTGCTCAATATTTTGTTGAAGCGCCTTTTACCAATTACGGCCTCAAGTGTTTTTGAGTATGATGCTACAAGTTTGCCACGCCCATTTTTGGGCAGTCTCTCCCATTGTTCTTTGCAGGACCACTCAAGCTCCATCAGGTTGGATGGGGAGCATTGGCGCACAGCTATTTTTAGATCTCTCCAGAGATGTTCAATCGGGTTCAAGTCTGGGCTCTGGCTGGGCCACTCAAGGACATTCACAGAGTTGTCCCATAGCCACTCCTTTGTTGTCTTGGCTGTGTGCTTAGGGTCGTTGTCCTGTTGGAAGAAGAACCTTTGCCCCAGTCTGAGGTCCAGAGTGCTCTGAAGCAGGTTTTCATCAAGGATGTCTCTTTACATTGCTGAATTCATCTTTCCCTCGATCCTGACTAGTCTCCCAGTTCCTATCACTGAAAAACATCCCCACAGCATGATGCTGCCACCACCATGCTTCACTGTAAGGATGGTATTGGCTAGGTGATGAGTGGTGCCTGGTTTCATCCAGACATGACGCTTGCCATTCAGGCCAAAGAGTTCAATCTTTGTTTCATCAGACCAGAGAATTTTGTTTCTCATGGTCTGAGAGTCCTCCAGGTACCTTTTGGCAAACTCCAGGCGGGCTGTCATGTGCCTTTTACTCAGGAGTGGCTTAGGGCTGGCCACTCTACCATACAGGCCTGATTGGTGGAGTGCTGCAGAGATGGTTGTTCTTCTGGATTCTGGAAGGTTCTCCTTTCTCCACAGAGAAACCTTGGAGCTCTGACAGAGTGACCATGGGGTTCTTGGTCACCTCCCTGACCTGATCTGTACCTCAATATAATCCTGTCTTGGAGGTCTACAGACAATTCATTGGACTTCAAAGCTTGGTTTTTGCTCTGGTAATGCAATGTTAACTGTGGGACCTTATATAGACAGGTGTGTGCCTTAAGGGCCGGTTCACACTGCAGCGGGGCGGAGCGGCGCGACTTCGCGCCTCGTTCACATCTAGGCGAATTGTCAGGCGACTTGAGTCGCCTGACAATTCGCCTCAATGCTGTGCAAATGGGACCGTTCTAATAGGAGCGAATCGCTTCGCTCCGCATTAGAAAAATGGTCCCTGCACTATTTTCAGGGCGATCTCAGGCGGCTTACATTGACTTCTATGATAGAAGTCTCCTAGCAAGCCGCTTTGAGATTGCCTGGATCGCCGCATCGCGCCGCTCCGCCTCGCTACAGTGTGAACCGGCCCTTACAAATCCTGTCCAATCAACTGAATTTACCACAGGTGGACTCCAGTCAAGTTGTAGAAACATCTCAGGGCCGGTTCACCCTACTGAAATGCCAGATTTCACATGTGATTTGCACTGCATTGCTGTGCAGGTCACATGCGATGTCTATGCAATGCTAATTCTGCCATACAAACTGTAGGATTGAATTTGCTTCACATTCGGACAACTCGTGCAGGACCCTTTTTTTTGTCCGCACCAGAATCGGATTGCATGGGTGTGAACACCCATGCGATCCTATTCTGCAAATCACGCTGCATTTTGCAAACTGATTGCGTGGTGTTGTTAACTTAACATACACTCCGCAATCACTTCGCATGAACAGGTTGCGATTTAGATGCGGTGCAGCTTTGCAGTGATTTTGCTGTGAATTTGCACCGCATCTAGTGTGAACCGGCCCTGAGATGATCAGTGGAAACCGAATGCACCTGAGCTCAATTTTGAGTGTCATGGCAAAGGCTGTGAATACGTATTGTATGTAAATGTGATTTTTTTTAGTTTTTTTATTTTTACTAAGATTTCAAACAATCTTCTTTCACATTGTCATAATGAGGTATTGTGTGTAGAATTTTGAGGAAAATAATGAATTTAATAATTTTTGGAATAAGGCTGTAACATAACAAAATGTGGAAAAAGTGAAATGCTGTGAATACTTTCCAGATGCACTGTATTCCTCCTCCTAATACCAAAGATGCATCGTTTATCCCCACTGACACCAGGATAATTTCTACTCCTAATAGCTACAGTCCAGCCCCTCTAAAGTCTGGAGAACAGTAAACTGGCCCTTTATTTAGAAAGTATGGAGACCCCTGATCTATGATGTCAAGAAGTCTGCATAGGTGTTAATCCCTTGTTCTCCATGGCTAAATGTGTGAATTTTTGTCATATTGTCAGGGAAGAGATGTTAAAATGACATTATATGTGAAGGACAGATGGTGTAAAAGGCCCCGCCCCCATTTAGGGTTGGTTGTACCCGTCTGACGTAGAAGGCCTCTTTCCTACATCTTGCAAACCAATTGTCATCCCTGTCCAAAATGTGCGCCTTACAGCCCTTGAAAGAATGTCACTCCAGTCTAAACAAAAAGGACTATGCTGAGCAGTGAGGGGGGGGGGTGACTCCACAATCCCCACCTCATCCAATCAGAGAATGCTTTGCATTGACTGGAAGGAATACTAGGCGTACTGAGAAGGGTGCCATGCCAAGTGATTCCCTGTGGTTCCTATGACCCTATAACTAGGCCCAAAGGAAACATGGTGCTATATATTTTGAATACACAGAAGTTTGCCCTCTAGGGGTGGGAATTTAAAGGCACAGATATATTTGTGTATATATATATATATATATATATATATATATATAAAAGCATATCAACTTTATTGTTACAATTCATAAAAGGTTACATATATGAACATGGATGACGTAAAAACACATTGATGTATTGACCAGACCAAATTTGGCATGATTGTTGATAGACAGCCCCTAATGCATTTCGGAATACCTTCATCAGAGGTGCCAAAAAATGAATCAATCATCAGATTATTTCATATAGTTAAAGAAGTGTAGAACAAGTGGTTTAGAGAGGTCAATATAGCAAAATTTGTGAAAAATAAGCTGCAAGACGGACCGAATACAGGTCATTAATGCCAGAAGGGGCCCCCATCAAAGAGGTCAGCACATACAGTCCCCCACAAAGGATATAGGCAGTACCATCCGGCGAGAGGGGGAAGCCAGGGACATTGATAATTTGCCAAAAAACCTACCAAAGGTAAGCCTGAAGTGGATTACTGGCGGGATACCGGTGCAGAGAGGGCCCAAGACATTGTGCCACCTGGGTCCAAGAATGAAATGCTGCTCCCCCCCCCACCTTCTACAAAAAAGTCATGCCCACCAAAAGGCCCCCACATCCATTATTTTATATTGTGCTAATTAAAACTAAAATTAGGATAGTATATGGACAGGCTAGGTAGTATAGGGGCGGGCTAGGGTAGTAAATGGGCACACTAGGGCAGTATATAGACAGGCTAGGGCAGTAGAGGGGCAGGGGCAGTTGTCATCATGATACACAAAACCGCTGGAAAAAAAAAAATCTATTTGCTGGGTAAATAGAAGAGAAGGAGAGGCGGTCGTGATTCAATTTGCTGCCCCTCTGAAAGTGCTGTCTGGGTCCAATGGACCCACTGGGACCCATGGTAGGGCCGACACTGAGTGCAGAGCATGTAAGCCGTAGGTGGAGATGAAATGCAGAGCCGGGCGTAATAGCTGCTGAAGGAACGAGCATGTATGCACTGACAAAAGTCCTATAGCATCCAGCCAGTCTGTGGGGCCAGGATATCAAGGCTGGTGGTAAAAGCCTGCAGACATCCAGATCTCTAAGCCTCCGCCATGCACCAGGGTGGTCAATACATTGATTAATTTTCTGGCACCTCTGATGAAGGTATTCTGAAATGCATCAGGTGCTGTCTAACAATCACGCCAAATTTGGTCTGGTCAATACAACAATGGGTTTTTATCTCGTCTATGTTCGTATATGTAACCTTTTATGAATTGTAACAATAAAATTGATATGCTTTTATAAATATACGACTATACTTGTGCCTTTAAAATCCCACCCCTATAGGGCAATCTCCTGTGTATTCTCATGCAGGGATGATGGCACATTGGTCCCCTAAAAGCTCATGCATCCTTCATATCTATATATTTTGAATGGAATCCCAATGCATTAAACAAGTAGTGGCCAACATATCTGCACTGCAATGTGTTGCGCATTGGTAGCCCATTTATGTTAATGCGTGTTAATGTGCCTCAACAAACCACACATTTCTAAACCCAGTCTTAAACTGAACCTGTGCTTTGTCTTTGCTGGTTAGAGCAACTGGTACACTTAAATGACACCACCCTCCTTCCTTTCCCTTTCTACTCTTGATTCTACCCTCTCTGACCGCGCTGGTCACCCATGGAGAGGTGGCTCTATGTGAGTTCTAAGCTGCCCCCAAATGATGGCTTTGGACTGTCTGCTTAGGCATCCATCCATTTAATATGGAAGAAAGGAGAGAGAGTGACATGCCATCCACACCTATAACACTGGCAATTTCTCCAGGTTCCAGATGGCTGAATGAAGCAGCAGGGGAGCAAAGGAAGTCATATGCTTGAGGGACTAAGTGAACCCTTTGCCTTGCATGGTTAAGGCCCATGTTCATTCTAATCTATACTTTATATCCCTGCAAGCAATTGATGGGTCTTACAGCTTTTATAGAGCTTTTTAGGACTCTTCTCACAATGCTATGTTCTGCAGCCTCCTTGCCTGAAGTAAGGAGAGCAGTGCTTAGAACCAGGGAATATTTGGAAATTAAGGATACTGACAACCACAGAAAGTGAGCAGAGCTGCAGGATGGAGAACATCTATGGAAGGATGAAATTAAGAAAAACTTGGCAGATGGGTTGTTTCCAATGGGTCAGTTTCCAATCCCTTTAATGGATGCATTCCATTGCAAAAATATGTGTGTATATATCTCTATATAGATATGTATATTTCAGACAGCTTGCACATTGATAGACTGAAAAGAAGAACCCCTTGCTACCATTTCATTTTCCAGGGTGCGCGGTATAGAGCGAGTACCGGTCACGATGTTGGTGTTTGTTTGGCCGGTGGGTACAGCTGTTACAGTGTGATTTCATGCAGAAGTATGGCTGAAAAGCAGTCATCCACACAGCTCTATTCCAAGCACATGAGCAATTAAGCTGTGTAAAAGCTGCAAGATCAGAGTTGCCAAAAATCACGGGATCCCCGCAAATGGATTTATGAATCATTGCGGCAATAATATGCTGTAAAGAGCTTGATAAACACTAATAGAATCAATCTACACTCCAGGTAAGAAGAAGCAAAATTACACTGTAAAATGTTTAGAGCTTCACAGCAAGGGTACAGGAAAGGTGGTAACTTGCATCTAGAACCGTTTCGTTTACAGGTGTTTCCATTTAAAAAAAAATTTTTAAATTTAAAAACGCTCCTAGACGTGAACGTGGCATGCAAAACGCAGCAAAATGGCCGTTTTAGACTCTGGCTTTTAGCTATCAAAAACATTAGTTCAGGGGAGGTTTAAACAGCGTCCTGTGTAAATGGATGCTAATTTGTCCTGAAAAAACAAGGTATAATCCACCTGGATGCACAAAGTAGTTGTGATGATATGTACAATTTTACTAACAAATGCCAAAGTTGCAAAATTAGGCTTAGGCATTTAGATTTGTTTTACCCTTAGGTGTGAAAGGGTTAAAATATAACCAAAGGCAAACCGTTTTTCAGCTCTAGATAAGAGTGGAGAGAGACTAGAACTCCTGTCAGGTTTTAATTGCTATCTGTGCCCACTTTAGGCCCCTTTCACACTTGTGCGACGTGATTTTGCAGCAATTTTTTGCAGCGATTTTACCGCATTTCGGATCAGTACGACTTTGCTCCAACTTTGTTCACACAATGTAAAACAAATTACAAAGTCGTACAGAAATAGTACAGAAGATGCATCTATATTATTCAGGTGCCATTTGCATGTGACTTTGAGGGTTTAACATTGACGTCTATGGACCTCAAGTTGCAACAAAGTTGGGTCAAAGTAATGCAGGGACTACTCTGAAGTTGGCGCGACTTAAAGTTGCACAGATATGAATGGTACTCATTGGAAATAATGGGGTATGACTTGTCATGCAACTTTGCAGTCCCGAATCGCAAGACAACTCGCACAAGTGTGAAAGGGGTCTTAGGGAGATTCGTCCTTGTGATTTGTCCCGGTGATTGCTGAAAGTGAAAGAAAATCCTAAGTTTTGAGTGCTCACCAGTACAGGAATAGAGGAGTAATTTAACAATGGGGACACCAGTTTTGGAGACAACCAAGGCTTCTCTCACTTTGAAGGGATTTCCCGTCACTTCCTGTTTTGGCCATTAGACAGGAAGTGAAGGGAAATCTCTCCATGGGACACAGATGACCAAAAAAATCCAACAGGGGCTATAACCCTCCCATACGCAATCCAAAATTGAAAAAAATGTTGCCTTTAGTTTGACTTTAAAACCCTTATCACTACAAAATCAATGTACACTGCCGATTTCCCGTTTTCATCTTCCCTGCAGATTAATGTTTACATATTAATTAAAGCACAAATGGCAGCAGTGACCTGTGATCGCCCAATTCCCTTATCACTCTTGTCTTCCTCTTTCCATCACTCATAAACAGACGCCACAGTATTCTCAGCTCCATCTGGTAGGTCATCGCTTCCCCATGCAAAGTCATGCTTACTTGTACAAAGTCATGCAAAATCAGTTTATCTGTTTATTGCTATTATTATTATTATTATTATTATATACAATATATTAACCACCTCAGCTCCGAAAGATTTTACCCCCTTCATGACCAAGCCATTATTTTGCTATTCAGCACTGTGCTACTTTAACTGTCGATTGCAATGCTGTACGCAAACAAAATTTATGTCATTTTCCCCCAAAAATAGAGTGGTATTTGATCACCACTGAGGTTTTTATTTTTTTGTGCTGTAAATGAAAAAAGAACGCACGTTGTGAAAAAAAAAACAATATTTCATACTTTCTGTTATAAAACATAGCCAATAAAAAAAAATATATATATCGAATTTCTTTATACATTTAAGCCAAAATGTAATCTGCTACATGTCTTTCGTAAAAAAAATCCCAATAATTGTATATTGATTTGCGCGAGAGTTATAGAGGTTGATTTACTAAAGGGAAATAGACTGCTGTGCACTTTGCAAAGTGCAGTTGCCATCTGCAAGAGCAGTTGCTCCAGAGCTTAGTAAATGAGCAGAAACTCTACTGACTTCCATCATCCAATCATGTGCAAGCAAAAATTCATTTTTTTTATTCTCCTTGCTCATGATTGGGTAATTTTTGCAAAGTGAAGCTTTACCTCATTTACTAAGCTCTGGAGCAACTGCACTTGCAGATAGCAACTGCACTTTGCAAAGTGCACAGTCTATTTCCCTTTAGTAAATCAACCCCTATAATTCTCGCGCAAGTCAATAAACACTAATTGGGATTTTTTTTTGTAAATCAACCCTTGAGTGTCTACAATCTATGGGATATATACTGCCATTTTTATGGCAACTAATAGCAGGGCAGCGAACAATCTGACACTAACTGACTTTGTGGGAACTGGCCACCTGCCACTGACATCTCCAGTGACACTAATACAGTGATCAGTGCTAATAATATATAAATAAATAAATTAATAAAAATAATAATAATATACACTGACACTGTACGAATGGCACTGGCTGGAAAGGGGTTAATATCTGGGGCAATCAAAGGGTTAACCATGTGCCAAACAATGTTTACTATGTGTTATGTGTGCGGATTTTACTTAGCAATGAGCCAGTTTTTATTGCCTGCTGTGCAGGGAAACAAAAAACATTATATCTCCGCTGTCAGAAGTGAGCTTTGTGTTTTTTATATACACAAAGCTCTCTCCTGTCACTCGCTCTGACAATCATTGGCAGGGAAGCGCTGATCGGCATGTGCTGGAGACAGTGATAGCACAGCTAGGCGGGCGCGTGTGCGCCCCCTAACCAGAACTGCAGAATCATGTATATATACAGTATGATCACTATTAGCAAGTAAATGCATGCGTTTATATGGCAAATGCAGTACTTGACAAAAAAGGCTGCCCTTGACCTGCTTTGCCTGCAGTTCACATGCACCTCAAAAGGACAAGCTGCAAAAAAACGCAGAGCAGAAATGCAAGCTCTGAACTGCCAGTGTACAGCTCAATGAAAGTCAACAGGATTTTGTTGACCTGAATTTGTTACAAGCACAGGAAAACAAAACCCATTGACCTAAGCCCCTACAGAGGTGAAGACGTCTATAGCCTATTACTAAATGGCGGACCGTGGTCCGGAACCGGACTAAGCCACTGTCTCATCTGGACCCGCGGCCTTGCCATTTAGGTGCAGCTTCTTCAACCATGGCCTCTGGAGCTGCCAGAGCAGGAGGCAAGATAGTAATGCATGGAGGACAGGAGGCACAGCAGGAGCGAGCTGCGTGAGTTAACTTTCCAGATTAACTAGCAGGTGATTGGTTGCTAGGACATTAATCACCAATCAAAAGCTAGTTAATGTGAAAAGTTTACCCCGGCAACTCCCACCCTCCATTCAGTGCAGCTGTGCCTCCAGCTCTCCGATCTGTGTAAGGTAGGAGAGCATCAGCAAGAGGACATGGCTGTGAAGGTGTGTGTGTGTTTGGGGGGCAGGGTTTGAGGTGAAGGGGGCAGTGCTGTGTGTGCGTGGGGGTGAGGAAAGTGCAGTTTGGGACGGGGGGTGTGTGTGTG
>BLSH010084816.1:291121-303676 GCA_018402905.1 Glandirana rugosa | reverse complement strand
CTTTTCTACTCCCAAGGGTCACAGTTCAGTCCCCCTAAAGTCTGGAGGACAATAAACTGGCCCTTTGTTTAGAAAGTTTGGAGACCCCTGATTTAAGGAAAAGAAACAGGTGCATCCTGGGAGGTCAGACTCCCTCTTAGAGACTGAAAGGAACCAGCTATCAGAGCACATGTTGGACTAAAATTTGCATTCCTTTGCATCCCCTAAATGCAGCATCGCTGATGAGAATAACTTATCGCCATCTACAGCCTAGCTTATTCATTGCATGTTTTGCTTATTTCATATACTGATTATATGCATTTTTATTTGTTTTTTCTTAATAGTTTCACTCCACCCTGTTTTGTTAGTAAAGCTTTGCAAGCTTTAAAAGCTTTAAAATTACACTCAGTCTGGCTTTGAATAGCAGAATTGTAGAATAGGAAGGTTTAGCTGCATGTCGAGTTACACACAAGGAAATGTGTAGCGGAGACAGAACGGTTTCTATGCAGAGATGCACCAGATTTTGCACTCTCCAGTTCTAGTAAATCCCTCCCTCGGGGTCTGATTGGGCCATGGCAGTACAGATAATGGAAATGGGGTGGCTTTTCTTTTGCCTATTGTTACCTTTATCAATATACTATATATAAAGGGGACTGCTTATGGTGAAACAATCCTATATCCCAGATCAGCTGCTGGGCATTTATCTATAATCCAAAAAAGAAAAATAGTAATAACATGGGGTAGATTACTAAAGACAAATAGATTGTGCACTTTGCAAGTGCAGTTGCATTCATTTTCCCCATATCTTATTAATGGTAGTAAATGTGATAAAGCTCTGCTGATTTCCATCATCCAATCATGAGCAAGCAAAAATGTTTTTTTATATTTTCCTTGCACCTGATTGGATATTATTTAAAAAGTGAAGCTTCACCACATTTACATTTACAAAGAAAAATTTGTATAACTGGACTTGCAAAGTGCACAGTCTATTTGCCTTTAGTAAATCACCCCATGTGCTTATTTACAAAAGGTGCTGCACTTTAACCTCCCTGGTGGTATGATTATGTCAGATTTTTGCATCTCAAAGCGGTACAATTTTTCACATAGAAATTTGGTGTTTTATATTGTAGGCCTGTAATTCTTAAGAATAACTCACTTAAGACAAGAGTCTAGTAGACATACCGGGTATGATAAAGTTTAAAATAACGAAATCATAAATTGTAATATATATGAAAAAAATATATAATATAATAACTATAAATAATTATCAAAAATTTTAATATAAAAATAAAAAAAATGTATTCAATAATGTAATCAAGTCAAAAACACAGAAATTTGCTCAGTTGCAGAATTGTCGCTGTCGTCACTTTCAGTTTCTGATGATAAATTTCCCCACAAATCAGTATCACTCAATTCTGCAAATGATTCTTATTTACTATCACTGTTTTCTAGCTGATCAAAAAACGCTTTTGACGTAAAGGGACCCTTCTTGGTTGCCATGGACGTTCTCAAGTTTCCAGGCAGAAAGAATGGCATTTATAATATAAAAGTGCATGCAGGGCACTGGGCAAACCACTAGGGACAAAGGGGATGTGAAATGTTTTCATACAGTAATGTAATCTTGCAGAATACAGTGCACTGTATGTTTTCTGTGTGTTTCACTTTTTGAATTTCCCGCCAGGCTCCGCCCCCGTGCTTTGCGACGCTCGCAGGGAACGGAGCCCGGCACACAGAGGCATCGGACGGAAGACACAGCCTGCAGACACAGCGGGGGGACATCGCTGGATCCAGGGGACAAGGTGAGTAACCCAGCCTTGGATCCAGCGATGCGATCCCGAGTGTGGCTCGGGGTTCCCGCTATTTGCAGTGAAAACACCCCCAGCCACACTCGGGAATACCGTCAAGGAGGCTACGATCATACCAGTAAGAAAAGATAATAGGTAAATCAACCTCATTAATTTACACTGTAAAATAATATTATACAATTCATTGTTATTCTTTCATCTGTGGGCATCTTACCAATAAGTATTACAATAAAAAAAAAATAATAAAATAAAGTGTTTGCAACAAAGTGTCTTATTAATTGTACCAGTACATATATAAAAAACTCATCTGTGCCATAAGAGTGATCTAAAGTGCTCCTAATAAAGGGTTGTTTTGCAGAAACCTGCAGTTTTCCCAATGTTCAAAATTCCCTTGCAGAGTGAAAATGAACAGTGCATTTACCTTCAGTAAACCAACCCTAGAGACCAACCTTTCTCAACCTTGTTAACATGGAGGAACCCTTGAAATAAGTGTTTGCTTTCAGGAAACCCCTGGTAATAATTATTACATTTACAGCTCACAGTACATTGGTATAATGGTCAGTGGGAAGAATGCTCCTTACTTTTGTGGTCAGTGGGAAGAATGCTCCTTACTTTTGCGGTCAGTGGGAAGAATGCTCCTTACTTTTGCGGTCAGTGGGAAGAATGCTCCTTACTTTTGTGGTCAGTGTGAAGAATGCTCCTTACTTTTGTGGTCAGTGTGAAGAATGCTCCTTACTTTTGTGGTCAGTGGGAAGAATGCTCCTTACTTTTGTGGTCAGTGGGAAGAATGCTCCTTACTTTTGTGGTCAGTGGGAAGAATGCTCCTTACTTTTGCAGTCAGTGGGAAGAATGCTCCTTACTTTTGTGGTCAGTGAGAAGAATGCTCCTTACTTTTGTGGTCAGTGAGAAGAATGCTCCCTACTTTTGTAGTCAGTGGGCAGAATGCCCCTTACTTTTGTGGTCAGTGAGAAGAATGGTCCTTACTTTTGTGGTCAGTGTGAAGAATTTCTCCTTACTTTTGTGGTCAGTGGGAAGAATGCTCCTTACTTTTGTGGTCAGTGTGAAGAATGCTCCTTACTTTTGTGGTCAGTGAGAAGAATGCTCCCTACTTTTGTGGTCAGTGGGCAGAATGCTCTTTACTTTTGTGGTCAGTGGGAAGAATGCTCCTTACTTTTGTGGTCAGTGGGAAGAATGCTCCTTACTTTTGTGGACATTGTGAAGAATTTAGTCCTTACAGATAGCTAAAAAGATCATTGTTGTCAGTGGTTGCTGATCTAAGAGACAGATATTGCTTATTGTTTGAGGAACCCCCAGCAACCTCTGGAAGAATTCTAGGCTTCCACAAAATCCAGGTTGAGAAACCCTGCTATAGACTCAAAAGTATTGAAGCCAGACAAAACCTTGCCATGTATCTTTAAAAGAGGTCCAGCAATAGCAGCCCCCTTACTTTTCTCATGACAGGGTAATCCATCAGTGGGTCCCCTCTCGGAGTGAAAGCGGTAGACGAGTGGAGTCTAGAAGGTTGATTTATTAAGCGCAAATTGGTTGTTCACTTTGCAAGAGACGTTGCACTGTGCAATAAAATCTTCCCTGGTGCTTACTGAATGTGGTGACATTTTACATTGCAAAGAATACCCAATCATGTGCGAGGAGGAAAAAAAAGGAGCATTTTTGCTAGCACATGATTGGATGATAGAAGTCATCAGAGCTTTCACTCATTCACTAAGCTTTGGGGATATTTCCCTTGCAAAGTGAATCACCTATTTGCCTTTAGTAACTCAACCCCTAGAACTTAAAGTACATAAGCCAGGGTTTATCAACCAGGGTTCTGTGCAACACTAGGGATCCTTGAGAGGTTGCTAGGGGTTCCTTAAGTTATGAGCAATTTCTGTTTCTCAGATCCCACTCACCCCATTGATTATTTTAGCTAGCTACAAGTGTAAGGAAAATTCTTCTTAATGACCATCACACTAATGTATGATGAGATGTACATATAGTCATTTTTAGCATGGGTTCCCTGAGACCAAAAAGTTATTTCAAGGGTTCCTCTGTGTGGAAAAGATTAATTCGTTCCCACCCCATGCCATAGCTGAAAGACGGCTACAGAGCAGGCTTAGTTTGCCAGGAGTACGGCCATGGATGTCCTCCCGTGATCGTGTTACCCGCGCTCCCCCCTGCGGCGTGCGGGCAGCACACTCTTTGATTGCTGCGTCCTTGAGACACAGCTGATCACAGATCGAGGTAAAATGGCAATCACAGCGGCCCTTTACCACGGGATCAGCTGGGTCCACTGACAGCTCATCATGATGTAAACACAAGCCGGTTATCGGCATTCCTTTCCTTTCGCTCACAGCATGAAGAGAGCTGATAACCGGCTTGTGTTAAAGGGAGGGTTACACTCATAAGCAGGGCACTGATTATCAGTGTCATGACTATCATTGAAGTCCCCACAGTGCCCACCAGTGCTGCCTATCAGTAGCCACCAGTGCTGCAAATCAGTGGTGCCAATCAGTGCCTCCTGATCAATGTCACGTATCAGTGTTGTCTTTTAGTGCCGCCTATCAGTGCCACCTATCAGTGCTGCCTATCAGTGCTACCTATCAGTGCTCATCAGTGCCACCTATAAGTGTCGCCTATCAGTGCCCTTTGATGCCGCCTATCAGTGCCCATCAGTGCCACCTATCAGTGCCTCCTCATCAATGCAGTCTCATCAGCACACATCAGTGAAAGAAAAAAATACTGGTTTGCAAAATTTTATAACAAACTATTAAAAACGTTTGTTTTTTTTTTCGAAATTTTCTTTTTTTTTGTTTGTTTAGCAAAAAAAAACTCAGTGGTGATTAAATACCAACAAAAGAAAGCTCTATTTGTGTGAAAAAAATGCTAAAAATGTAATAAGAGTACAGTGTAGCATGACCGCGTAAGTGTCAAAGTGTGACAATGTTGAAAACTGAAAATTGACCTGGGCAGGAAGGGGTAAAAGTGCCCAATAAGCAAATGGTTAAAAAGGCTGACATAAACTCTTAGGGCAGGAAGGGAAGTACCAATTCTTTAATCCATTCCCCCAATGTCATTTTCAAACATATATCTCATCATGCCTGTACTACTGGTACACTACTAGAAGTCACTCTCTCGCCAAGAGGCACAGCCAGGAAGGGAGTCACCTTCGGGCAATTATGCCGCCATACTGTGACTTTTACCCCTCTCTGGCCAGTGTACAAATGTTCCCCACCCAACACATGGAAGGGGTCCTTTTCCTTTTTAAGGAAAATGAATGACAACTCAAGTGTTTATAAAGAATACCTGAGACCGGAGAATCTCTGAAATAAGCACTCACATACAGTACATATCTGCCCAATCTGTAAAAAACATATTCTTTCCAAAACATTAATAATAGTGGAAGCCGTGACTTGATAGCTTACCATTGATTCACTGATTAGCAGCAGCAGTAGAGCTTCCTCGATATTGTCCTGAGGGCAGAACAGGCTACAAATACACACAATGAAGAATTAGGTTATACTGCAGCTCCATACAAGTGTTACATTGTCAGAGCAGTAATGGAAAACAAGCCATGCATGATTCATGTGCCACCTAATACCGTCACTCGGGCTCCTCATCCTTCATACCGATCAAGGCACATCTGTATTATTTACTGTGATCCTCCTAAAAGTGCCTTGTGCAACATGTAAATATACACTATGTTGTCAAAAGTATTGGGACACCCCACCTTTACACACACATGAACTTTAATGGCATCCCAGTCTTAGTCTGTAGAGTTCAATATTGAGTTGGCCCACCCTTTGCAACTATAACAGCTTCAACTCTTCCGGGAAGGCTGTCCGCAAGGTTTAGGAGTGTCTATGGGAATGTTTGACCATTCTTCCAGAAGCGCATTTGTGAGGTCAGGCACTGATTTTGGAAGAGAAGGCCTGGCTTGCAGTCTCCGCTCCAATTCATCCCAAAGGTGTTCTATCAGGTTGAGGTCAGGACTCAAGCCAGTCAAGTTCCTCCACCCCAAACTTGCTCATCCATGACACTGCGAGCCAGGCCTTCTGGTCCAACATCAGTGCCTGACCTCACCAGTGCAACTTAACATCCAAGTGAAAGATATAACACCAACATGTTAGAATAATATAAAAAAAAATCAACAACAAAATCACTGAGTTGGAAAAAGGATCACCCCCTTATGTCAGTATTTTGTTGAACCACCTTTTGCTTTAATTCCAGCCTTTAAAGTCTGTTGGGATTTGTCTCTGCTAACTTTGCACATCTAGACTTTGCAATATTCGCCCACTCTTCACTGCAGAACTGCTCAAGTTCAGTTAAATCTGATGGTGACCATTTGTGGACTGATTTTCAATGGGGTCTGGCCTCTGTCTAGGCCATGCAAGGAAATTCACCTTTTTTCTCCTTCAACCACTGTGTGCTCATTGTTGCTGTGTGCTTTGGGTCATTGTCATTTTGGAAGGTAAACCTTCTTCCCATTGACAACTTTCTGGCAGAGGGCAGCAGATTTTCCTCAAGAATTAGACGGTATTTTGCCCCATCCATTTTTCCTTCTATCCTGACAAGTGCTCCAGACCCTGCTGCAGAGAAACATCCCCATAACAGGATATTACACCCCCATAAAAAGATATTACCCCCCCCCATAACAGGATATTACCCCCCCCCCCCATAACAGGATATTACCACCCCCCATACAGGATATTACCACCTCCATGCTTTACTGTAGGAATGGTGTTATTTGTATGGTGAGCTGTATTGGATTTCCGCCTGACATATCGTTTGGTGTTGAGGCCAAATGATTCAATTTTAGTCTCATCCGACCATAACACCTTTTTCCATGAGGCCTCAGAATCTTCAATGTGCGTTTTGGCAAAGCTCAGTGGTGACTGCATGTGGCCTTTCTTGAGGAGTGGCTTTTTTCTTGCAACCCTCCCATGTAAGCCACAATTGTAGAGAAATTGTGATATTGTTGTCACATTGCATACAATGACCACTCTTTGTCATAAATTCCTGCGACTGCTTCAGAGTTGTTGAAGTAGCCTCTCTGACCCCTGGGTCTTTTATCCAGTTTGGAGTGATGTCCTGATCCAGGAAAGGTCTGTGTTGTGCCAAATATCTTCCACTTCTTAATAACAGACGTCATTGTGCTTCTAGGCATTGGTAAAGCCTTTGACTTTTTTTTGGATCCGTCTCCTGACTTGTGTCTGTCCACAACTTTATCTAAAAAATCTCTTGACAGTGCCTTGCCACCCATAGTTGATTGTTTGCTTCAGTTGTTCTACCAGGGACTAAAATGCTCCAGGAAAGCTATTTGAATGCTGAGCTAATCAAAATGACCACCGCTGATAACAGTTGAAAGTCAAATGGCTTTGTGTGCCATTGAGAAGGTGATTAGCTACACCTGATTGAGTTTACAAGTCATTTTTAGGAGGGGGGTGATCCTTTGGTGTTATATCGTTCACTTGGATATTATATACAGCTGAATAAAACATAAACTGGGTCTATCTTCATTTCTGGTTGCAAAAAAAACAAAATATGATTATTTTAAAGGGGGTTGATTCTTTTATATACCCACTGTATGTTTCACCAACATAAGGCCCCTTCATGGATATGCTTAATATGCTTAAATATTCAGGGCACCTGTGCTCACACCTAAACACCAAAGCCCTATGCACCGGGACTATACGTGTGCGTGGGGCATAAATCAGGTTACAGTAGGCCATCCAATAAGGAATGAGACACTGCAATGAGTCACTGTTGATAAGTCAATGAGGTCAGTGTACAATGGACTTTTTTCATCAAAGAAGCAAACTGAGAGCCTTTAAAAGATGAAAAGAAGATCAAATCTCCACTTGCTGGCTCAAAAGCAAAATATTAGTATGCTTTCTTTTTTCTTACTCAAAAATATATTACAAGGGGTCTTCAAAAAGTTTCTGCACTTTTATATTTTCGTTAGAAACAGTGGGGCAGGAGTAATAATTGATCATGTCTGATCTGTCTGGCAAGCTGGCTGACCTTGCAGTTTAATAAAAGTGATGTATTTTGTTTCTGAAATTCTTAAAGTGATTGTAAAGGTTAGTTATACTTACCTCCTCTGTGCATGGGTTTTGCACAGAATGGCCCTGATCACCTTCTTCTGGGGTCCCCCAGTGGCGCTCCTGGCTCCTCCTTTTTGGCGAGTGCCCCCACGGAGAGCCGATTTCAATGGGGCTACCTGTGCGGGCATGCTCCCGAATCCTGCTGCTGCGTCCATTGACATAGCAGGACACGCCCCCCCCGTTCCGTGTGATTGGATTTGATTGACAACAGCGGGAGCCAATGGCTCCTGCTGCTATTAATCTATCCTATGAGGACCTGAGCCAGCAGCTGGAGTGGGTGTGCTCGTCCCTGTTGCTGGAACAATCGGGTTCAGGTAAGTAAAAGGGGGGCTCTGCGAGGCTGGTGCACTACAGAAGGGTTTTCACCTTGATGCATAGAATGTATTAAGGTGAAAAACCTCAAAGGTTTACAACCCCTTTAATAAGAGTTTAAAAAAGTGCGGAAACTTTTTGAAGAACACTTGTAAAAAAAATCTTCATACAAGTATTTTAATCATTATATTTACATTATTTTTTTTTAGGGTGTACGTAATATATAAAGGAAGAAATCCTTACTGATCTCCTGAGTGAATTTGCGGTTTTTGACTGATGATGTGGTAAGGGCGCGAGCTGTCTTCTCTCTTCATGGGTTCAGGTGGAGGACTTTTCATCGGAGACCAATAGCAATTCTCACTTAAGGAATGGAGCAAGATTTCAGCAAGCTGCCGACATGCTGTCTGGTAAAAAAAAAATACAAAATAATAAATAAATACATAAAATCAGGGAAACAAATGTAATAAACTGTGAATAAAATCCAGTGATCCTGGAATAATCCCCACTGGTTATTGTCTGTGTGTAAACAAATGATCGTGTTAAAAGATTGTCTTTTCTAAAACTCTAACCAGCACTAAGCCCCCGGTAATAGCTGGGATAATATAAAAATAAATCCCCTTTAGCATCAATAAGTAAATGAAACAAAATACTGTGGTCATGGATAATGTTTAATAGCGATCCTGCCCAGCAAACACCAAATGACAAAGATAAACACAATGACATGCTATATGTTCATCAAATATATATAAAGGGTCATTTCATTGATGGATTTTCCTATATATGCAATTTGAGCTTTTACTGAGCTCTGAATATGCCAAGTTTTTTAGCAAAGCAGCTAAAATGAACCCGGTGAACAAATCGAAAAGTAGCTTGGTGGTCAATCCTCTGGCACAATATAGGTAAAACATATGCAACATTTCACATACAAAAAAAGCTATTTTTTAGTCCTGAAAATAATAAAAATTATATACATAGAAAACTGGAGAGTGCAAAATCTGGTGCAGCTCTGCATAGAAACCAATCAGCTTCCAGTTTTTTTTTTTTGTCAAAGCTTTACCACTTGCCGACCAGCCGCCGGAGTTATAATGTGGCAGGTTGGCTCGGCTGCATGAATCACCATAGGTGTACATCGGGCTTGTACACAGCGATCTGTGGGCGCGTGAGCCGCCTGAGGCGCTCGCGTGCACCCACTGGCCAGTGGGGGAGCCAATCAGCGGGTCCGGCGCTCAATGTCCACGACCTACGATCTTTCCCCGCAGTGACAGAACGGGGATCTGACTGTGTAAATAAGGTAGATCTCCGTTCTGACAGGGGATCACACAGATCCTGCCTTTCCGCTATGCAGGAAGACAGATCTGTGTGTTGTCCCAAGCAGCCCATCCCCCACACAGAAACACACAGAGGGAACACATTCAACCCCTTGATCCACCCTAGAGGTAACCCCTTCCCTGCTAGGGTTGCCACCTCATCCCTTTAAACCCGAACACATATGAATTACACAAGTTCTGAGGCTAATATAATGCAGATAAGGCACCAGGTGAGTTTCATTACCACCTTAATCAGCCACAGAACCAGTGTAATTCATATGTGTTGGGGTTTAAAGGGATGAGATTTCAACCCTATTCCCTGCCAGTGTCATGAGTACAATAACAGTGCATACTTTCAGCACTGATTACTGTAATAATATCAATGGTTCCCAAAAAAGTCTCAAAAATGTCAGTTAGGTGTCCAATCTGTCCGCCGCAATGTCGCAGTCCCGCTAAAAATCACTAATCACCGCCATTACTACTAAAAAAAAAAAATAATAATAAAAATGCCATAAATCTTTCCCATATTTTGTAGATGCGACAACTTTTTGCACAAACCAATGAATATACGCTTATTGGGGGTAGCAGAATACATATCGGCCTAAATTGATGAAGAAATTTGATTTTTTACATTTTTCTATTGGGGATGTTTTATAGCAGAAAGTAAAAAAAATATTGTTTTTCTTCAAACTCGGTCTCTTTTGTTTATAGCAAAAAAAATAAAAACCGCAGAGATGATCAAATACCACCAAAAGAAAACTCTATTTGTGGGAAAAAATGACATAAATTTTATTTGGGTACAATGTCGCAGGACCGTGCAATTGTCAGTTAAAGTAGCACAGCGCTTTATCGCAAAAAATGGCCTGGTCATGAAGGGGGTGAATCCTTCCGGGCCTGAAGTGGTTAATTGAACAAGCTGAAGTTAGAGGCTGATTGGTCACCATGCACAGCTGCACCAGATTTTGCACTCTCAGGTTTTAGTAATGCACCCCCTATATATTCTGTGGATGTAACCACTGCACTGTTAGGCTCGGTTCACACCTGTGTTTTTTAATGCACTACAGTCCATTTAACATGGTTTCCTATGGGACACGTTTCCATCTATGCTATTTTCAGCTGCTGCATTTTTGGAAAAGGTCAGGGACTTTTTAAAAAGCAAAATCGTGCATTTTTGGTTCAATAGACTTCAATGGAGAAGCTGCAGAAAAGCATGTAGTGCGTTTTTGTCACGATTTTGCGGCGATTTGGGTTCTTTAACCACTTGCGGAAGGACCACCGCTGGAAAGCAGAAACACAGATCTTTGCCTTCCCCTAGTCAAAGCACCTCCCCAATAGTGAGTAAGCACAACCTAGGCACACAACCTCCCTGGCGGTCTATGTCAATATTTTAAATTTCAAAGCGGTACATTGTTTTGTATGGAAATGTATTGTTTTATATTGTAGGCCTGTAATTCTTAGGAATAACTCACTCCAAACAAGAGTCTAGTAGACATCCCGAGTATGATACAATTTGAAATAAGGAAATCATAAATTATAATATAATAAATAACTATAAATAATTATAATAAATAATAATATAATAATAATACATTTTATTCAATAATGTAATCAAATCAAAAACACTGAAATTTGCTCAGTCGCAGAATCGTCGCTGTCGTCACTTTCAGTGTCTGATGATAAATTTCCCCAGCAATCAGTATCACTCAATTCTGCAATTGATTCTAATTCACGATCGCTGTGTTCTAGCCGGTCCAAAACCACTTATTTTTTAAAGGGTCGCATTTTGGTTGCCATGGACATTCTCAAGTTTCCAGGCAGAAAGAATGACAAATATAATATAAAAGTGCAGGCAGGGCAGTGGACAAAGCACTAGGGACAAGTCTGAGGTCAAATGATTTTATACAGTAATGTAATCTACAGATTACAATATATTGTGTGTGTTTATGTTGTGTACTTTTTTGAAATTCCAGCCAGCTCCGCGTCCATGCGTTGCAACGCTCGCAGGGGGACCTGAGCTCAGAACTCTGATACATCGGGCAGAGGATACAGTGGGAGGACACCGCAGGATCGTAGGGACAAGGTAAGTGGATACTGTGGTGTAATCCTGAGTGTGGCTCGGTGTTACCGCTTTTGGTACTGAAAATTAAAAACAAGCTACACTCAGGATTATCGCCAGGGAGGTTAACCACTTCCTGCCCGGCCAGAGTTTCATTATCCTGACCAGATGTCATATGACGTCTGGCCGGATAATCCACGATTGCGCACCCACGGGGGGCGCGCATCGTGACGATCGGTAGTGCGGTGGGTCAGTCTGACTCACCACATTACCAATTTTGGTTAAAGAGCCTCCATCAGAACCTCTTTACCACGTGATCAACCAGGCACAATGCCCAACATGGATGACACTTAGTGCCCATTTCAGATGCCACCCAGGACCACCGAGGAATGCCCACCTTACAGTGCAATCTGTCATTGCTGCCTATCAGTGCCCACCAGTGCCACCTATCAATGCCACATATCAGTGCCCAGTTACACCTATCAGTGCCCATCAGTGCCACCTATGAGTGCCCAGTGCCACCTATGAGTGCCCATCAGTGCTGCCTATGAGTGCACATCAGTGGCGCTTATCAGTGCGCATCAGTGCTGCTTATCAGTGTCCATCAGTGCTGCTTATCAGCGCCGCCTATCAGTGCTGCATATAAGTGCCTCATCATCATTGCCCTTCAGTGCCAACTCATCAGTGCTGCCTCATCAGTGCCAATCAGCACTGCCTTATCAGTGCCCGTCAGTGTAGCCTCATCAGTACCCGTCAGTGATGGAGAAAATGTACCTATTTAAAAAAAAATAAAAACCACAGAGATGATCAAATACCACCAAAAGAAAGCTCTATTTTGAGTGGTTTTGCTTTGGATACAGCTCCATGTCTCCTAGA
Organism: Glandirana rugosa; assembly: GCA_018402905.1. Classification (NCBI taxonomy): domain Eukaryota; kingdom Metazoa; phylum Chordata; class Amphibia; order Anura; family Ranidae; genus Glandirana; species Glandirana rugosa. The sequence continues at coordinate 291,237 of BLSH010084816.1, read as the reverse complement.
ATCAAACAGACTCTGGGAACCTAGGATCTGGATACAGATTTGGGGCCTCTGTGCCCAAACCAGCATTGACTGCTTCAACCCCTCTCCTAAACTCAGACACTCTAAACAGAAGATTA
>BLSH010084816.1:259013-287816 GCA_018402905.1 Glandirana rugosa | reverse complement strand
CTTGGGCTATAATTATTGCTCTTGCTCTAACGCACGCGGCGATACCTCACATGTGTGATTTGAACAACGTTTACATATGCGGGCGCAACTAACGCGTGCGTTCGCTTCTGTGCGCGAGCTCGCGGGGACGGGGCGCTTTAAATTTTTTTTTTTTTTTTTTAATTATTTATTTTACCTTTTTTTTTTTATTTTTTACACTTTCTCTTTAAATTTTTTTTTTTGATCACTTTTATTCCTATTACAAGGAATGTAAACATCCCCTGTAATAGGAATCTTGCGTGACAGGTACTCTTTATGGGGAGATATGGGGTCAATAAGACCTCACACCTCCCCTCTAGGCTGGAAAGACCGAGATCTGAAAAAAAAAATGAGCGATCTCGGTCTTTTCCGCCGAGTTCACGGCATTGTTTACATCCCGTGACCCGGACGTGACGTCATACGTCGCGCCCGGGCCTCCGAGGCACAAAGAGATGACTGGTGACCATCTGGTCATCAGTCATCACTACGCACAGCAACCGCCGGTGACGGATCTGTTCTCCGGGCCGCCGATGGCACGAGCGGCCCGGGAGAAGCACCGGAGGGCGGCGGGAGGGGGGGGGCATGCCCTCCCGCTGCCGATAAGAACGATCAAGCGGCTGAACTGCCGCTATGATCGTTCTTATGGTGCAGGGAATCGCCGGCGGAAAAAAATGATACCTGAATGATGCTGGTAGGTGCCGGCATCATTCAGATATCCCCACTCAAAGACCAGGACGTCTATAGACGTCCGGCGGTCGGCAAGTGGTTAAATGATTAAACCACACATCTATACAAGGGGAGTTCATCAGAGTGCATTCCTTTGAAGTAAATTACTTTGTATCTCTTTCAGCGTCTTTTATCAATGGTGATTCAGAACTTGGCTCTCTGCCCAGACTTGGAAGTCTCCCCTGAGACTCAAGTCGCTCCGACTTAGTAAAGACTTCAAGCGACCTGCATTGACTTTTATTACTGTCAAGTTGCGCTGAGTCGCCCCGCAAGTCGGACCCAATTAACTGCACTGAAAATCGGGGTAATGCCCAATGGAGATCGCAGGGGGGGGGGGGGTGGATCGAGAGCGCGATTTTAATATGATTAATCGTGCAGCTCTAGTTCCAGAGTGGATAAAGCTGTATCTTGGCAGAAGCACCCAAGTGGGGTGCTAGGTGGTCCATCACACCTTCTCATCCAGGAAATGAGGCGGGACTTGCTGCAGCTTCTAATACACATTGCAATACGCTCACAGTGTGCAGTAAAATCAGAGGAAGCTAATTCATTCCAGGAAAGGAACCCGTACTACTATGTACGACAGAAGGGAAGGCTGGAGTTCAGCTCTATTCTCAAAAAATTGTTTCATTTATTTCCTGTACAAAGACATATTATCGATGTCTTCTATAATGTGCTAGGAATTGTGTTTCATTTACACTTTGATTTGGAGTTTGTCCCCCACCTCGTGTTGTTCTGTGTACATTAGGAGGCTTTAGATGACAGCGTCACACTGAGACCACTTCTGATGCTACGATACAGACTATCATCTCAGTAGAAGACAATGGCGGATGAGTACTGGAGGTCCACCAGGGGACCACTTTCTCCAGTAGCAGCTCACAATTATACATTATATAGAATCTCTCTGGGTAATAACTGCTGGAAGAGAAAGCAGATTGCTAGATAATGCAGAGTTCCTGGGGCACAATACGACACGTCGTATCCAAAGCACTTCATTAAATTTGTTCTAAAGTTCCCAACTCATAGAAAGCTGTGTGTGCGTGTTAAAGAAATGTCTATAAAATAGTTAAAGAGAAAAAGAACCAAACTCCCTCAACACAAATTAGAAGTCGATATGTTGTGTAAGGCCCCATTCACATCAAGTGAGTTTGAATCACACGCTTTGCTGAGATCTGGAGATTCCAAATCGCGGCAAAACACGTGACACACATTTTGGTGCCCTTATTCTTAATGAGACACCATTCCTCTCACTGATACCAACGAAGCAGCACTCTTCCTCCCACTGGCACCAATGATGAGGCAGTATTTCTTCCCCTGATACCAATGTGTACTCCTCCTAATGATACCAATAATGAGACACTATTCCATCCACTGACACCAGGGATTGGGCTATTCCTCCCACTGATACCAATGATGGGGCACTACTCTTCATACTGTTACCAATGATGGTACACTATTGCTCCTACTAATATCAGTGGTGGGGCACTATTCCTTCCACTGACAGCAACAATGGGGTACTATTCCCCCATTGATAGCAATGATGGGGCACTATTCCTCCTACTAACACCAATGATGGGGCACTATTCCTCCCACTAACACCAATGATGGGGCACTATTCCTCCCACTAACACCAATGATGAGGCACTATTCCTCCCACTAACACCAATGATGGAGCACTATTCCTCCCACTGATACCAATGTGGGGCACTACTCCTAATGATACCAATAATGAGACACTATTCCATCCACTGACACCAGGGATAAGGCTATTCCTACCAATGATGGGGCATTCTTCCTCCCACTGATACCAATGATGGGTACTACGCTTCATACTGTTACGAATTACAGGGAACTATGCCCTCCACTGATATCAATCAAGGGGCACTATTCCTCCCACTGACACCAACAATGGGATGCTATTCCTCCCACTGACACCAACAATGGGACATGATTCCTTCCACTGATATCAATCAAGGGGCACTATTCTTCCCACTGATACCAATGATGGGGCACTATTCCTCCCACTGATACCAATGATGGGACACTATTCCTCCCACTGATACCAATGATGGGACACTATTCCTCCCACTAATACCAATGATGGGGTACTATTCCTCCCACTGATACCAATGATGGGACACTATTCCTCAAACTGATACCAATTATGGGGCACTTTCCCTCCCACTGATATCAATAAGGGAATATCAATTAAAGGGGTACTACTTCTATGACAGAAACCAATGATGGCCTTGTTTACACACACTGATGTCAAGGCGTTTCCTACCGCCACTGGCCACAGTCTGGCCCTGCTAAAGTCTGGCCCGTTGTTTAGAAGGATCGAAGACCTTTGCTCCAGGCCAACTGTCCATCTAGAGCCCAATATTCACAGCACAGATATTATAAAGCCATTTATTCCAAGCTGCTTACAGCTGTTTATGGCTTGTCTCAGCTTCGTCAAAGGCAGGATAAATAAAGTCTATCTGCAATTTCAGATGTTAAATGTTGAGGAATAATTATCGGTTATCTTGAAGTTTAACCATGGAAACCAAATATTAGTAGTTTTTTTTTTTCTTTTTGAAATCCACAGCATTTTTTCTAAATTAGCTATGTTTTCTATTTCATCGAATGGCTTTGTGATTTTAGGAACATTTGTAGATTTCCGTCCTATCCATCTGTCCTCTGAGTCAGGAAGATCTCTTGGTATAAGGACAGGCAGCTGTCCCACCCTCCATCTTTCCCGATGAGCCATCTGCCTGTCTATGGTCATCATATGAGTCATCTCAGACCAATAGTGATTTAATTAATACAACAAATCTATAGGAGGTCTATCCTGTAATTGGATTTTATTTCAACAATCTTTCAGAAAATCTTATGGTTGCACTGTCTGATAAAAGGGCCACCAAAAGAATATACAAATTTGAATATCACCTGAAGGTATGGAACAGCAAGTAAGTACAACTGTAAAAGACACAGCAAAAATTACCCTTGGGTACAATTTTCAGTAAAAACTCAAAATGAGTACTCACTGAAAAAATACTAAGGGGTGTGTTTATATTAAAACAAAATTTGCAGAGATATTTGTCCTACAAAACTTCATGTACATTAGTTCTGTGGGAAAAAGAGAAAAAACAGATGTTACTAAGTATTTGGCCATTAGCTGGAGTTGATGATCATAGTAAATAAGTATTTATTTCCTTAGATCCTCAGCTCCATCTAGTGGTCATAATGTGGCATTTTCCTGATCCGCGCTATTCCTATAAATGAAAAACATCCCACCCGGAGAGAAAGTAATCTAATAGCATTCGATTTTTCCGACATTCTCACACAAATGTCTGTTGTTTTTTGGCAGAACAAGCTGTCCTGCAGATGGACTAGAGCAGGGGTCTCCAAACTATGGCCCTCCAGTTGTTCAGGAACTACAATTCCCATCATGCCTAATCATGTCTGTGAATGTCAGAGTTTTACAATGCCTCAAGGGACGTAGTTCCGCAACAGCTGGATGGCCGTAGTTTGGCGATCCCTGGACTAGAGAGTTGAGATAAACCATTTACCACGTACCTGCTTATAAAGTGTTAGCTGGAGTTTGGCTTCAATTTGTTAGTGCATCTAGATCTGCTAATACATCTAACATTCCCCTCCTCCCAGATATACAAATCTGTCCAAAGGTACCCCTGTGCTCCATCATCCAGAGTGGGGACACTAAAATACAGGAGGTGTGTTACTGGCAAGATAACCATGTGAAAACAGAGGGGGAAAAAAGGCTAAACAAAGTAAACTAATGTAGCCACCACATCTAATGATTGGTAAGCTGCATTATAAATATATGTATGTACAGTATTTAGAAAACGGGACAAATCTGACATTTCTCATATATGTATTATACACTATATTATCAAAAGTATTGGGACGCCTGCCTTTACACACACATGAACTTTAATGGCATCCCAGTCTTAGTCCACAGAGTTCAATATTAAGTTGGCCCACCCTTTGCAGCTATAACAGCTTCAACTCTTCTGGGAAGGCTCTCCACAAGGTTTAGGAGTGTCTATGGGAATGTTTGACCTTCTTCCAGAAGCGCATTTGTGAGGTCAGGCACTGATGTGGACAAGAAGGCCTGGCTCGCAGTCATTCCAAAGGTGTTCTATCTGGTTGAGGACAGGACTCTGTGCAGGCCAATCAAGTTCCTCCACCCCAAACTCGCTCATCCATGTCTTTGTGGACCTTTATGGACTGTGGATCAATGGACTGACCATCCGTGTTGACAGCTTCTGTCTGTACATGTGCCTCCAAAAGGCCTTCCCCGATAGTGAATGTCGGTGTGGCCTGTGAACACCAGGCGCTCATGCTCTGCACACCGTGACGTCTCTCTGTGTCTCTCCCGATGTCCTGGGTTGTTTGAAGCAGGCGTAGGGTCAACACAGACGCACCGGTTGGCGCTCGGCGTTCACACGCTGCACCGACATTCACTATTGGGGAAGGCCTTTTGGAGGTCTGCTGTGGAAGTCTGGGTGCACACGTACAGACAGAAGCTGTCAGCACGGATGGTCGGTCCATTGATCCACGCATGGTGAGACCATTCCTATACTCCTCAACTTCCATCGCACCTCCGTGTTCTCTGTTTGTACTGCAGTGAATGACTTATGACTGCACAGCCTGCCCATAGACATTGAATGATATATGGTGCTATAGCCACACTGCCTAGATGAGCATGGTTCCAGCATAGCTGGGTTGCATCAGGCTGCACTACGTTATGTACCTACCTAGCAGTGTAATATTTTGTCTGTTTACCCAGCTGGATGCCAAATGATCTGTGTTTTTCCTGACATGAACTGCCTGGCTATTTAAAATCATCCTTATGTAGGGAATGCATACATGCTTCATATTTAGCTGGAATAGACTTTCCATTATGTACTAATTTGCATACCTGCCATTTAAGCCTATACATGGACTCAATACACTCTTGAAAACTGCCAGTACTGATTTATCCCCCATGTATGAGTGTATTAATGGGTGTTAGCATGGATGAGTGAGGTCCGGACGTGTTTTTAATAATTTGTTTTTGACAACGTTGTCATGTTTTGTGATGGAGGGTCCATGCTTATATGCTCATACACAATGTATAATTTTTATATATTTTTTGATACCATTTAATAAAATTTCTATTTTTTTAATTTTTTGGGTTTTTTGACTTCTATTTGGGACTACACACCGGTGGCTCATTTTTGTGGCACTTTGGGATAGCCTGCTGTGCTATCTTTGGTCTCGGTATATGCCTTTCTTGTGACATATGAGTTGCATTGTCATATAGCTTGCATGTTGTAGGCTTGTGGTCTCCAAACTGTAGCCCAGGGTGGGGTGGGGGGCAATTTGGCCCCTTACGTGCCTTTATCCGGACCTTGGGGTATTATTCCTCCCACTGACACCAAAGAGGTAGACCTATTCCTTATACTGACACCATTGATGGAGACCTATTCCTTCCACTGATACCAACAATGCGACACTATTCCTCCAACTGACACCAATGATTGGGCACTATTCCTCCCACTAGCACCAATGATGGGGCACTATTTCTCCAACTGACACCAATGATGGGGCACTATTCCTCCCACTAGCACCAATGATGGGACACTATTCCTCCAACTGACACCAATGATTGGGCACTATTCCTCCCACTAACACCAATGATGGGACACTATTCCTCCCACTAACACCAATGATTGGGCACTATTCCTCCAACTGACACCAATGATTGGGCACTATTCCTCCTACTGATACCCACAATGGGGCACTCTCCCTACCATTAAAATAATGGGGTATTGCTTACTACAAATGATGGCATGGCATTTCCTACTCCCACCAGCCACAGTCTGGCCTCCCTAAAGCCTGAAGGACAGTAAACTGGCCCTTCGTTTAGAAAGTTTGGAGACCCTTGTTGTAAACCTTTGTCTCCTACCGTAATAACACGTTTTTCACAGTGGCCACCTGTAAAAAAAAAAGTGTAATGCTCTATTTTTTAATTACCTTAGTCTGAAATCTCTGTAGATGCCCTTAGACAAGGAATCGAGAGAATACTTCACAGGGAATGTACACTATATAGCCATAAGATTGTGGAAGCACAAATGGCTGTGGGTTAATAAATGGAACTGCTGCCCCTACTAATACAACCACTGGAGTGGAGTATATGATAAATAATTAGTTGAGGTAGTAGGTGTGACGCTGTTCTAAGAACAGTGCCAAACCTACCACCCCAACTAATTATCTTGGAGGGATGTCTACATACTTTTGGTCATATAGTGAACTTCCTAGCTATTTACCTTGCTCGCCCTCTTTTTTCACTTCTGGTATCACAAATCACATTTAGCCATTTGGCTAGAAATGTATGTTTATAAACGTCCTGTTATATAGTAGCAGGTGTGGCATCTAGAGTAAACCACCGCATCCTGATTAGATACTAAACACACCTGACCTTGGATAAACCGGAGAATTAAGCAAAATGGGTGGTCTCTCAGAAGAATCTCATAAAATAATTAAAATGAATCAACTTTATTGACAAATAAGTTAAAATTTCCAGGGAAATTGGAAGAAAATTGATTTTGTTGAATATAGATGAAAGACGAAAATAATCCCAATGAGTTTCGCTCTAAGGGCTTCTTCGGGGATCAGATTGGGTTATGTTTATAGTATGATAGTGAACTATATCATGTCAGGTGTCTGCCGCCCAGTTTAAAAAATGCTTTACATATACAAAGGCGCATGCCATCAGCCAGTTAAACATCACATTGGAATGGTATCCCTTTGGTACCATCTTCATAGGATGCCCCTATAGAGCTATAATATCAAAAGGGTCCAGGCCACAAAAGACTCCACCATTCCTCTCCAGCATGCTTCTCAAATGGACATGACTCCCAGGGTAGCGTGGTCCAATCAGCGAAATGTAAAAAATATTTGAAATGGGCTGGCGGACATCTGACTTATGTTTCTTGGGGATTATGCTCATGGGATAGCATTTAACAAATACATTATGTGTAATTGATTTAATAGATTGGGATACTCTGTTTTTTAACTTATTTTAACTTAAATAAAGTTTAATAATTGTGATGTTTTTGTGAGATTCTTCCACCTACCTTTAAAGTCCCATTTTGCTTATAAATGCCCTGGTATTCAAGGGTTTAGAACACGCTCATAGCTCCATCTGCGAGCTTGGCACTGATTTTTACAGCCAACTCTTGGCTTTCAGATAAAAGTGATCAGTTGAACAGGATTCCACAGGTCCTGAATTGAATATAGAATTGTTTGGAGATAAGGTACTTTCCAGTAAGAATTAGAGCTGCACGAATAATCATTAAAAAAATTGGGATCTAGATTCAACTCCCCTCACAATCTTAAAGCGGAGTTCCATCCTGTTAAAAGTCAGCAGCTTCCAAAAGGGTAGCTGCTGACTTTTAACAATCGGCCACTCACCAGTCCCTCGTTCCAGCGATGCGGTCGTCTGAAGGCTCGCTCGTCTCCCCCTCCCCTCGGCGGCACCAGCATCACAAGTGAGGACACCTAGCTTTAGCTTCAAAGCCGGGCGCTCACTGCGCATGCGCGAGTCGCACTGTGGCTTGTGAATGGCTCGGCGCATCTTCTGAGACCTGTGACGTGTCCCAGAAGATTGCCGAGAGGGAGGGGAGAAGGTGAACTTTCGGCTCCTCAGTGCCAGGAGAGGAAGTGGACCGTGGACTCTGTGAAAACAGGGTCCCCACCCCCCCCCCAAATAAAATGACAAGCCGATTATGGCACGTAAGGGGGTCACCTCCTCTTAAAGCGGAAGTTCCACTTTGGGTGGAACTCTGCTTTAACCCGACTTTTTCATTTTCTCGATTCTATGTAAACAGATCAGAGCTATCAAAAAAAGAAGCCAGAGAATATTTATCAAGATTCACCAGTGCTGGGAGAAAGAGAAGAGATACAATGTATCATTTTAGAACAGATCAAAGGGAAGAACTTCCATCTGTAGATGAGATCAATTTAACTACTTGAAGACTAAACCTTTTTCCTACACTTGTTGCTCACAAAATGAAATCAGTATCTTCTGCTAGAAAGTTACTTAGAACCCCCAAACATTATATATATATATTCAGCAGAGACCCTACAGAATAAAATGGCGGTAGTTGCAATATTTTAAGTCACACTGTATTTGTGCAGCTGTCTTTCAAATGCAATTTTTGGGGAAAAAACGAAACCGTAAAGTTAGCCCAATTTTTTTGTATATTGTGAAAGATGATGTTGTGCCGTGAGAATCGTTAGAGAATCAAGATCTTTATTCTAAGCAAGAAAATTGTGATTCTCATAATAGCCAGAATTACGCAGCTCTAGTAAGAATGCAGATTTTAACATGTGTACAAAAGTAAAAGAAAAAAAATTGCACCCATAGACAAGTGGTGAAAGTTCCATTACAGGTTTGTCTGATAGATAGGAAACTCCATTTGTTATTAGGTAAGGAACACAAGGATGCTGCAGTGGGTGTGTTATTTATTAATTTATTTATTTTAGGTACTTATATGGCACTGCCAATTTACACAGTGCTTTAATTACACAGTGAGTAAAATAAGTATTGAACACGTCACCAGTTTTCTAGGTAAATATATTTCTAAAGGTGCTATTGACATGAAATTTTCACTATATGTCAGTGACAGCCCATGCAATCCATACGTACAAAGAAACCAAAACATATAAGTTCAGAAATTAAGTTATGTGTAATAAAATGGTATGACATAAGGAAAAAAGTATTGAACAAATGACGAAAGGGAGGTGCAAAAAAGGCATGGGAAGCCAAAACACCAGCTGAAATCAGTTATTAGAAAGCAATCCTACCCTTTGTCAGTGCAAATTAATATCAGCTGGTTCAGTCTCAACTGATGGCCTAAAAAAAGGTGTCTCATTACCAAGGTGTCACACAAGAAACATCTCATTATGGGTAAAAGCAAAGAGCTCTCTATAGACCTTTGCAACATTATTGTTGGAAAACATACTGATGGCATTGGTTACAAAAGAATTTCTAAACTTCTGAATGTTCCAGTGAGCACTGTTGGGGCCATAATCTGTAAGTGGAAAGAACATAATTTCACCATAACCCGGCAATGACCAGGTGCTCCTTAAAAGATTTCTGACAGAGGAGTGAAACTAATTATCAGAAGAGTTATCCAAGAGCCAAGAACCTGTGTGGAGAGCTTCAGAAAGGCCTGCAATAAGCAGGTACAATTGTTTCAAAGAAAACAATAAGTAATGCACTCACCCGCCATGGCCTGTATGCACGCTCACCATGCAAGATTCCATTGCTGAAGAAAAAGCATGTTGAAGCCAGGGCCGGCTCTACCACTAGGCGGAGTAGGCGGCCGCCTAGGGCGCACTGCCGCCCAGGGCACCCAGCCCCTGTCCATATACTTCCCCAGCCTGTCTATATACTACCCCCATACAGTACCCCAGCCTGTCGATATACCTGCGGACCACAGCTGGAATGAGGAAGCGAGCCGGGGCCGCCATTATTTGTCCTTAGGCCGGGTCCAGAGGCAAAGGTGCAGGCCTGTGGACCACGGCTAATGAAATAGGTAGAGAGGCGCTGCAAAAATCTCCACCTCCATTGTATACAAGGAAAGGGCAAAGGGGGTGGAGTCAGGGGGCGGAGCCAATGTGGGGTGGCAAAATTAGTTTTCGCCTAGGGTGTCAAAAATCCTTGCACCAGCCCTGGTTGAAGCTCATTTAATGTTTGCTGCACAACATTTAGACAAGCCTGTGATATACTGGGAGAATATCGTCTGGTCAGATGAGACCAAAATTGAACTCTTTGGATGCCATAATACACCCCAATGCTTGGAGGTCAAATGGCACTGCACATCACCCCAAATACACCCCCCAAACCAACAGTGAGGTTTGGAGATGGGAACATCATGGTGTGGGGCTGTTTTTCAGCATACGGTACTGGCAAACTTCATGTCATTGAAGGAAGGAATGGAAAAATGTACCAAGACATTCTTGATAAAAATCTGCTGTCATCTCCCAGGATGATGAAGATGAAATGAGGGAGGGCATTTCAGCAAGACAATGACCCCAAAAACAAAGCCAAGGAAACTCTCAATTGATTTCAATAAAAGAAAATAAAGCTGCTGGAATGGCCCAGCCAATCACCTGACTTGAATCCAATAGAAAATCTATGGAAAGAACTAAAGATCGGAGTTCATAGAAGAGGCCCAATGAACCTTCAAGATTTGAAGACTTTGTGTGGAAGAATCGGCCAAAATCACACCTGAGGAACGCATGTGACTCGTTTCTCCATACAGGAGGAGTCTTGAAGCTGTCATTACCAACAAAGGATTTTGTACGAAGTATTAAATTAGCGTGTTAAATACTTTTTCCCTGTGTCATTCCATTTTATTACACAAAACTTCATTTCTGAACGTATTTGTTTTGGTCTCTTTGTATGTATGGATTGCATGGGTTGTTACTGACCTTCGGTGAACATTTCATGTCAATAGCACCTTTATAAATATATTTACCTAGAAAAATGGTTACATGTTCAATACTTATTTTACTCACTGTATAGTGTACATTCACATCAGTCCTTGCCCTCAAGGAGCTTACAATCTAAGATCCATAACTCACATACATACACATACTAGGGCCAATTTAGAGAGGAGACAATGAACCTACAGCATGTCTTTGGAGTGTGGGAGGAAACCGCAGTACCCGGAGGAAACCCACACAGGCACAGGGAGAACATGCAAACTCCAGGCCGGTAGTGCCGTGGTTGGGATTTGAACCGCCAACCCTTGTGCTGAAATCCCCAACAAAAGGAATGAGGGTGGACCCAGAGTCTATAACACTGCCTGAAAGGAAACAATGACGTTTTCAGCAGCTAGAATGAATTCCCTTCGTTGCTCTCCAAGTTCTCAGTAGACTTTATGTTTAAACACTTAACTACAAACATGCCTTTGTCTGTAGACCTTTTGCTCAGGTGAACATTTCAGAAAAGCCTCCATGAAATATGAATTGCGTGTTAAGGAAACGATCGTCATACATAACTCACAGCAGCATATGTTCTGTCAGAGATGGAAAAAATAACATTATTTTCCCTTGTTACTGCGCAATCTGTTCCATAATTCCAAAAATGAACTAGAAGAGACTAAGCAAAAAAAAGTAGTGACAGGCTGCTCTGTACGTTTTAGACGTGCAAAAGAAAATCAGCAAGCAGAAAACTGACATTGAAACTCTCTGAAACAATGGAAAAATTCCAAAAAATCCAATATGTGGGTTTCACATTTCCTACCAACGCACATTGACTGACCATTCATTGTCTGATGGACCAGTGATGCCCCTTGGGCCTGATATGACTCACATTTACCCCCCCCCCCCCCTTCTGGGCACTTTTACCCCTTTCCTGCCCAGGTCAATTCTCAGCTTTCAGCACTGTCACGCAATTGACAATTGCGCGGTCATGCAACACTGTGCAAATATGAATTTTTTATCATTTTTTAACACAAGCTTTCTTTTGGTGGTATTTAATCACCACTGGGTTTTTTTATTCTTTTCTAAATAAACGAAAAAAGACCAAAAATTGTAAAAAAAAAAAAAAAGTTTTTCATAATTTGTTATAAAAGTTTGCAAATAGGTAAATTTTCTCCTTCACTGATGTGCACGGATAATGCTGCACTGATGGGCACTGATAGGTTGCACTGATGGACACTGATGAGGCAGCAATGATGGGCACTGATAGGCTGCACTGATGGGCACTGATGAGGCAGCAATGATGGGCACTGATAGGCTGCACTGATGGGCACTGATGAAGCGGAACTGATGGGCACTAATGAGGCAGCACTGATGGGCACTAGTGAGGCTGCATTGATGGGCACTGATGAAGAGGGACTGATGGACAATGATGAGGAGGAACTGATGAGGCTGCACTGGTAGGCAGCATTGAAGGGCACTGATAGGCAGCACTGATAGGTGGGCGCGATCATGGGAGGGCATCATATGATTCCCTGCCAGAACTGTCCAGCCGCACTGTAGCCGTGATTCAGCTATAGCACAGTCGGAAAGTGGTTAACTACAACTTTAAATCTTCCAAACCCACCCTGTACAAAGCTATCCATATAGAAGACCCTAAAGTACAAACAAACTCAGACAGAAATATTGCCAGGATGAGTGAAAAAAATGTCACGCTCATTAGAGTATAATAGACAGCAATGATGCTTCAATATTAACTAAGTTGTCACAAGTCAGAGGTAAATTCAATATGTTCAACTCTTGCAGCCAATTCTTGCATTGTTCATCTTTGATGACACCCCAAGGCAGCCATTCTCAACCAGGGTTTCGTTGAACCCTAGGGTTCCTCCAGGGATAACCAGGGGTTCCTTGAACTGTAGTTAACTGACCCCCCCCCCCCCCCATCTAATGAAGCCTGCATAGGTCCAGGTAAAATGCCACTTGGCAGAGCCAGCAGTATGCCCCTAAGGGTGTTATTCTAGCTACCCCTGTATTGGGGACATTCTTTCCACTTATCACCACCATTGTAAGTGGCATTTTCCCAATGACCATCGATAGACTAATCTTACCAGAGGTTTACAGAGACCTGAAAATTAAGTCAAGAGTTCCTCTGGGTTAAAAAGTTTGAGAAATGGTGCCCTAAGACCTCACCCACAGCTGAGTGCATTGCAGTTCAAAGCTTCAAAATACTCAACATCCAAAATTACGTGATTTTCAACTGTTCCTGTTCATACTTGAGTATAGTGTCACTTGAACCCTGTAGCTCTTGAAAGTACATGAGTTTCTTTTGAGCTACAAGCTTCAACCATTTTGGCCCCAATACATTTTAATGGGTTTGCCTAAAAAAAAAAAAGTGTGAACATGTGCAAAAAGACATGCAAAAAACACATATATTGCATGTTTTTTTCTCTAGTAATAGGCTATCCATCGCTAACAATAAAGTGTCACTAAACCCACATCATAAAAGAGATATCAATAAATGGTGTATTACATGCTGTTCATACTCACTCAGTCACTATGGGATTCATTTTCTGTATTCTGCAAAAACCTGATTGATTCTGCTGCTCTCTATCTCCCCCTTCTGTTCATGTCCCCAATGCAGTTAGGGATTTTGCAGTGGTGTTGGCAACTCTGCACATGCTAGATTTTAGTTTCTATGCTGAGCATTTCCTCCTTATCACATCTGAGCAGCCCATGTGACTATAGAGTCACACATGACCACTAACCAGCTAAACACAATGGGGGCGAGATATTACATGTAGATTGATGGTGGTTTCACCTCCCTCTTATTCTAAGGCACAGGCTGGAGGGGGGGTGACAAAGCCTGTGACTAGCAGAAATCCACCCACACCATGTAATTGCAAAAAAAGTAATAATAAAGAATTAACTTCAAATATTTATTTGTATAACAGTTTAAAACAGTTTATTGATATTGATAATTATTTTTACTCTGTATTCCAAAGGTGTTTTTTTTATTTTGATCATGTGACCACCAGCAGAGGACTAGAAGCTCCTTCTGCTTATGTTTCCCTGCAGACAGGCTAGGAGAGAGCTGGGTCATGTGACAGCTGTATATTGATTAGGAAATTGGACAAAGATGTTTTTTTTTTGATTAACCACTTAAAGGAGAAGTATGGCCAAAGCTCGTTTGGCTGTACTTCTCCCATGGATCACATGAGTGCAATCCTATTTGCACTCCCGTGACCCATTTGCAGCAGAGAGCGAGCTGAAGTCTACTCTTTGCTGATGTCACAGAAGTCAGTCCAGGCACCGTGACAATAAAGTCTGGATCCACTTGGGGCCTGGACTGACACCCGGCTCTGCCTCTCAGCGAGCCGGCTGTCCCCGCCTCTCCACAGCCCAGAGCTCCAATGAGAAAGGAGGGAACAGAGCAGAGAGCTGGGACTGGCAGCAGCTCTCTGCTCGGGGAGGCTGTCAGACCCGAGCGATCTGCGGTGTTCAATCGCTTGTTTTGCAGTGCAGAGGTGCCGTGGGACATCGGACCGATGCTGCATCCACTTAGGTAAGTATGAATCTGCAAAAAACCTCAAACCCATGCTTCTCTTTTAAAGTCCACCCTATAGCAGTTTTACTGGTACAGGGTGGCACCTCTGCTCTGTGTATTTACGTGATCCGACATTTCCGGGTAGGGGGCGCTCCTGCTCCTGTTCTGATTACACACAGTGGGAGCCGATTGTGGGGTACTGCGGACTCGATGTCCACCAGCACCCACCGATCATCCAGCACAGGGGCAGAAGGGCGGCCTGACAGGACGGAAGAGATAGAATTTGTATCTCTGCAAAGCAGGGAATAAATTCCATCTCTTCCCCAAGTAAAACCACCTCTCACAGTATAGTAAATCACTGGCTAGGCACATATTTAACCCTTTGATCACCCCTGATGTTAACCCCTCCCCAGCCAGTGTCATTAGTACAGTGACAGTGCATATTTTAGCACTGATTGCTGTATTACCGTCACTGGTCCCCACAAAGTGTCAAAAGTGACAGTTAGTGTCATAATATCCGCCGCATTATTGCAGTCCTGCTATAAGTTGCCGATTGCCACAATTACTAGTAAAAAATAAACAAATAAATAAAAATATCCCATAGTTAGTAGACGCTATAACTTTTGTGCAAATCAATCAAAATACGCTTATTGGGATTTTTTTTTTTTAGGAAAAATATGTAGAAGAATACATATGGGCCTAAATTGATAAAGAAATGTGATTTTTTTACATTTTTTTATTGGATGTGTTTTATAGCAGAAAGTAAAAATTATATACATATATTTTTTTTTTTTAATTGTTGGTCTTTTTTTGCTTATAGAGCAAAAAATAAAAAATGCAGAGGTGATCAAATACCGCCAAAAGAAACTTGTGGGAAAAAAGGACTTTCAGGGCCCGGTGCAAGAAATTATGAAAGGACCCCCGGCCAGGGCCCTTCCCTCTTCTCGCTGATCCTGGGGCCCTTTACTCCCATCACGGGTCCCTTTATTACGGTCCCGCAGCGGGACCCTTTCACAAGTTCGGCAGCCGGCCCCCTTACTGCCATCCAGTGGTGTGCACAGCCTATCGCATTAGGGCAGGAGTAGGGAACCTGCGGCTCTCCAGCAGGGTTGCCAACCACCAGTAAATTTACTGACAGTTTGTAAAAATCTGTGATTTTTACTATTGTCTATAAATATCAGGGCCTGACAATTTGTCATGCTGTGCTGACTTTTTCAGTGTAAATCAGGCAAATTACTTGATATGGGTATTGTCAGTGTTTCCATGTTGTGTTTAAATATCAATTGTCTTCGTTTTTAATAGGAGTTCTATTATTTTTCAAGTTGCCAATAAAAAATGTGCTCTGCCAGTAAATTTTCTATGTTTTGCCAGTAAAAAACGCTGCTGGAGGTTGGCACCACTGCTCTCCAGCTGTTGTAGAACTACATTTCCCATGAGGCATTGCAAGGCTGAGGGATACGATTACTCCCAGAAGCATTATGGGAAATGTAGTTCTACAACAGCTGGAGAGCCGCAGGTTCCCTACCCCTGCATTAGGGTGTTCACCCCAGAGCACAAACACACATGCGTTTATATCAGCAGAGCAGTGGGGGGGGGGGGGGTGTCAGTAGAGCAAAAACTGGGGTCAGTAGGGCAGTGGACAGTGTTAGTAGTTTATTATTTTTTTTTTTTACAATTTTATTTTTTTTAAATGATTTTTAACAATATTATTTTTTTTACGATTTTCTTTTAGGAGCCCCGTTATGGGGCTCTAGTGAAATATCAAGAGTCTAGACCCCTGATGTCTCACTTTTGAGACAGTGAAAGAAACAGAGGACAGAGATTCCCAGTCCCTTGATATGCAGCCTGCACTAAACATAATTCACTGTGCTTTAGTTAAGAATGAAGATAGGAGCGATCGGTACAGATTACTCGCTGTGTTCATTCAGAAAAGAAGGGGTCGGTTAATGAAATATTTACCAGCCTCTTCCTCGCTCCTTAGAGGAGAGGAGGGAAGCTGGCAGCACTTCAGGGGGGAGAGAGGAAGCAGGGGGAATCGGCACCGCATAGGATGATTAGGGCGTGCCCAGGCACACACGGCACACCCTGTGCACACACCTATGCTGCCATCTTTGGGCCTCCCCATGGTGGTGAAATGCCAGGGCCCGGTCGCAATTGGAACCTTTGCAATTCTGATAGTTCCCTCACTGATGTCAGTAGTTTTTCATTTTCATTTTAATTTAATTTTTTTTTTTTTACCATTTTATTTTATTTCTTATACAATTTTATTTTTATTATCTTTGTCTAAACAAACCTCAGCCCTCAATCTCCATCTGTGTAACCTCAGCTGCACAGAATGAATGGACAGGAATAGCTGTGCACCGAGCCTCCCATTCACTCAGAAAGGGAAATATAGTAAAACCAGTTTACTATGCTTCAGTTATGAATGAACCAATTGGTACCAATCACTGATTCTGTCCATTCAGAAAAGGAAGGAGCTGGTAAATGACAAATTTACCGTCCCATTCCCATCTCTCCATCATGACACATCTTCTACTGCAGCTGGCAGGAGAGAGGAGGGTGAAGACAGAAGCTCTGTGGGGGGGACCAGGGAAGCACACAGGGACCCTGGAAACAACAGAAGACAAGTAAATTGGATAGGAGGGGTGGCAGGGACAGCATATAGAGGAACCAATCTCCTGCATTAGGAGGAAAATAGAGGAGATTGGTTCCTCTAAATGTCGCCCCCGACATCCCTCCTATCCAGGTGTACAAGGGAGGCACACGGGCCCCCTGGAGCATGGGGCCCGGTTGCAATCGCAACCCCTATCGTTATGCCCCTGCAGTGCTGTATTGCAAAAACCGGCTTGGTCATGAAGGGGGGTAAATCTTCCGGAGGTCAAGTGGTTAAAATAATAACAGTGGCAACGAAAGGGGACACTACTGTAGATTAAACAGTGTGTGTTTAGTATCACTTTAAAGAAAAATGCTCAAGCCTGCAGAATTATGCAGATTACTATGTGATATTCCTGTATGAAGTGATATCAGTATATCAATAGACGATATTGAAAACAAAAATCAGCATGCATTTTTCACATTTCAAGTCATTGCAGCTAAACCAGAACATGGTGGCTCTTAGCATAAAAAAATCCCAAACTGTGCCAAAGCCCAATTATAATCCCTCTCCTGCTGTACATGTAGATAAATCTCAACAATACGGATCTAATGACATCCACGGGGTGTCAAATCTGAATGCACAGGTCGCAATACCACTTTTCACCTTGCAGGTGGCGCTTTATGTGAAATCACAGTAACCCGTCAGTATAATTAGCAAGGTTATAGATAGAGAGGGTGAATCTGGAGTTTCCCTTTCTGAGGCTTTGGTGCCAACGTGTTGAAGTGCAGGAAAGTAAGCTGAGGATCCAAGCAAAGGAAAGATAAATTTGCTAGCAAGTGGTTTGTATCAAATGCGCTATTTATACAGTGCCAAGTGCATTCAATGAATAAATAGAGTGCAAACAAAGTGCCAGTGTTGATGATCTTTTCTTGTGAAGATCCAAGGTGCCACTCCACACTCCCCTCCTGAAATCCCCACTCACCAACAGTATTATTCAAAAAAAGCATGGTATGTGTCCTTTGGCAAAATGGATGACTGTGGCTCCTTCCTTATCCTTCAATTATAGGGCTCTCAGCATAGTTGTGGTATGGAATCCAATAAAGAGAAATATTTCCATAGCATATGTACGTGAACTGGGATTGCTGCTGCGGCGTGCATTCCACTTACCGGATATGACTTTACTATCTTGTCCCCGCTTGACGCGTTTCGTCCCTCCCGCTGGGCATCTTCAGAAGCTGGGGCAGCTTGTGACTGCCTCTTTTTTATGGGCGGCACAATGGTGTAGTGGATAGCACTTTCGCCTGGCAGCAAAAGGGTTGCTGGTTCGAATCCTGACCACGACACTACCTGCCTGGAGTTTGCATGTTCTCCCTGTGCCTGCGTGGGTTTCCTCCGGGTACTCTGGTTTCCTCCCACACTCCAAAGAAATGCTGGTAGGTAAATTATATCCTGTCTAAATTGGCCCTAGTATATGTATGAATGTGAGTTAGGGACCTTAGATTGTAAACTCCTTGAGGGTAGGGACTGATGTGAATGTACAATATATATGTAAAGCGCTGCATAAATTGACAGCGCTATAAGTACCTGAAATAATTAAATATATAAATATATCCGCTACTCCTCCTACTACACCCTAATCCTCCCACTTCTCTCTATTGAGTCACTTCCCGTTGTACCTTCTGATATCACTTCCTACTTCCGGCTGGAAGTAGCAAAACCGCCATATTGGTACCAGTGGCGGCCCGTCCATTAGGGGTGCCCGGGCGCCGCCCCCTCTATCCACGCCAGCCCCTATATGAATAATGGATAGATTCATGCACAGCATGAATCTATCCACGGCCGCCACGGCCACCCCCTTTTCATGCGTCCGGCCCCTTTACAGTGAGCCATAGGCTCTAATAAGCTTCAAAATAGCGTGGGCTTGGAGCGCAGAGCATTGCGCAATGAGTCCACCCAGGTGTTACAACAACGAATGAATATTCACTGTTGTAACACTGATCCTCAATCCGACCAATCAGAAGCAGGTCTTCTGATTGGCCGAAAAGAGAAGAGTACCAATTGGCCGCCTAGGAGGAGGGAGGAAACGGAAGCCGCTGATGCCCATGGAGAGCGGAGAAGCTGTCGCCGCCACCAAGCAAGGGAAGCTGCCGGTGAAGCCCGGGAGAAGCGCTGCACAGATGGGGGAAGTGCACCAGACAAGACCGACCAATGGGGGGGGGGCTCGTTTATCCTATTAAATATGCATCTTTACATCATATTGCATCTGCAGTATTCACTTAATGCACTGGCACTTTATATTTAGATGCGTATAATTTAGCTCTTGTGATTAATTATATAGAAGCAGCGATATGTTTATTACCTTTGTTTACAGTTCATGAGATCAGCTGACCGTTCACTATAGCAGCAGCTTCAGGTATATTTAAATATATTCATATATATTATAAAAAAAAAAAACAGCCTTTGGAATGTAGAGTAAAAATAAAGAATTGATATTAATAAACTGTTTTAAATTGTGATGCAAAGATATATTTTAAATTAAATCTTTATTATTTTTTGGCTATAACATAGTGTGGGCAGATTTCTGCCAGTCACAGACTGTGTCACCCGCCTCCAGCCTGTGACTTAAAATAAGAGGGAGGTGAAGCCTCCATCAATCCTCATGTAATATCCCACCCCATTGCGTTTAGCTGGTTAGTGGGCATGGAGGAGGAGGGAGGGAGGGGAATGTCATTTAGCCCTGTGTATACGCCCACATGTGTGACTCTATAGTCACATGGGCGGCTCAGATGTGATAGGGAGGAAATGTTCAGCTCAGCATCATTTGGCAAAGTTTATTATGTTTCAGTAGCAAACCATGGAAGATCTCCTATGGCACATGCGCAAAATCGGTGGGCTGAGGAAGAAGGAAGGAAGAGGAAGAAGAAGCCAGCCGCCAATGACATTTCTTCGCAGAGAAGAAAAAACAGCCTGCAGCGATTACCAACTTAATTGCTTTTCAAAATTAAAGTGATTCTACCTTGAAGCCCCCCTTGCATTAAAGTTGTTGCAAAGGCAGAAGGTTTTTATGTTAATGCAATCTTTGCATTAGGATAAAAAAACTTTCAGTGTGCAGCAACCCCCCTCAGCCCCCCTAATACTTACCTGAGCCCACCTCTATCCAGCGGTATTGCGCAAGAGGCTCGGCAGTCCGGGACTCTCCATCCTCATTGGCTTAGACAGCAGCAAAGCACCATTGGCTCCCGTTGCTGTCAATCAAAGTCGGTGAGCAAATGAGGAGAGAGGGGGTGGGGCTGTGTCTGAATCGACACACGGAGCTCTGACTCGGCTCAGGTGCCTCCATAGAAAGCTGCTGGCTGTGGGGGCACTCAGCAGGAGGGAGGGGTCAGGAGCACAGAAGAGGGACCCGAGAAGAGGAGGATCCAGGCTGCTCTGTGGAAAACCAACTGCATACAGCAGGTAAGTATAAAATGTTTGTTTGACTTAAAGTAAAAAATGTTTAATTTAAAGTATTGCCCCCTCACCCGCCCCCAATACTTACCTGAGCCCAATCTTGATCCAGCTCTGTGCCCCTTGGCATTGGCTCAAACCTCTTCTCCCGCCTCCCAAAGGTTTTGCTAGGAGCAGCGGGGGCCATTGATTCTTGCTGCTATCAGTCAAATCCTGTAATGAGGGGGCAGGCCGAGCCTCACTGTCTGTCAATGGACACAGGCAGTGCTGCTCAGGATTGAGCCCGCAGGTATGCCGCAGTAGGAAAGTGGCTTCCTATGGTGGCACATCAAGAATAGGAGGAGCCAGGAATACCAGCAGGGGACCGGAGAAGAGGAGGTTCAGGGCGCTCTTTGCAATTCCATTGCACAGAGCAGGTAAGTATAAACCTCTTTATTATTTTTGAAAAGTAACATTTAAGAGTTTACAGTCACTTTAACCCCTTGATGTCGACGTAACGCAAATATGCGGCAATTGGCTTCAAGGGGTTGTACTGAGGTGATACGCCGGCTGGCCCGGAGACCCAAACAGAGCAGAAATCGGCTTTGATTGGGTCTCGGATCTAGTAACCCAGAAGCGATGTTATAACATTACTTCCAGTTAACTGGAGCCTTAAAGGCGCCAGATTAAAAAAATGTCAGTTTTCAAAATAGCCAAACTCGGCGTTTTGAATACTTTAAGTGCAGAGGAGGGGTTTGGGGTCTAATAGATCCCTGATCCCTCCATAAAGAGGACCTGCCAGTGCCTATTACTGTCACAAGAGATGTTTACATTCCTTCTGGCAGCAGTAAAAGCGAGTAAGACAGTGTATTAGATAGAAGCTAGGCTACTTTAACCCATTCAGATCCGCGCTATTGCCGAAGTACGGCTCCAGCGCAGATATGAATTTCCGGGTGGACGTCCATGGACGTCCTGGGCATGTGCTCCTGGCGCGCCCGCACACGCCCGCCGCGCGCTGTGTGGGCGTGCCCGCGGGTCGGGTGGACTCGATGTCCGCACGAGACCCGCAATCCCCTGTCAGACCTGCAGAACGGGGAACCGCCGATGTAAACACGGCGGTTCTCCTTTCTGTTGAAGGGGACATGACAGATCTACTGATCCCTGTCACTGGGATCAGTTAGATCTGTTCTGTCCCGACCAGCCCCGCCCCCTCACAGTTAGAACACGCCTAGGGAACACAGTTAACCCCTTCACTGCCCCCTGCAGGTTAACCCCTTCACTGCCAATGATATTTATAGAGTAATCAGTGGACATTTAAATTTCTGATCGCCGTATAAATATCATTGGTCCCAAAAAAGTGTCAAAAATGTCCGATCTTTCCGCTGCAATATCGCAGTCTCGATAAAAATCGTAGATCGCCGCCAATACTAGTAGAAAATAAATAAATTATAAAAACACCATAAACCAATGTCCATAGTTTGTAGATGCAAACCAATCAATAAACGCTGATTGCAATTTTTTTTTTACCAAAAATACGTACAAAAATATATATTGGCCAAAACTGTTGAATATTTTTTATTTCTTTTTTTTTTTTTATTTGTATTATAGTAAAAAGTAAAAAATATTATTCTTTTTTCAAAATCCTCGCTCTTTGTTTGTTTATAGCGCCGATCAGAAATGACGCAGAGGTGATCAAATACCACCAAAAGAAAGCTCTATTTGTGGGAAAAAAATTATATAAATTTAGTTTGGGTACAACGTCGCACGAACGCGCAATTCTCATTCAAAATGCGACAGCGCTGAAAGCCAAAATTTGGTCTGGGCAGGAGGGGAGTTTAAGTTCCCAGTAAGCAAGAGGTTAAAGAGAAGGGTTTTCAGGGAAATGCAATTATTTTAGTAACTATAAACTGCTAAATACCTTTTCTCATCAGCAGTATATAGCAGTCTTATGACTTCTATCAGTGTCTGATTAAAGCTTGTAGAAGGAGTTTTCATTCTCCTCTGACTGTCCTATGAGGCTGCATGACTCATGATCCTCTGTCTGGACAGTGCTGATTGGCCCTGTGCTGATCGCATGCACCCTCCCAAAAAAAAAGTCTGGTATGTATTTTAAGGGGAACCCCGCGCCACAGACTTTGGGGGGTGACCCTACGCAATTTTTTTTAATTTTAGAGCGTGGTTCCACTTAATATCCATACCAGACCCGACGGCCTGGTTTGGATTTTGGGTTTACAGCTTAAAATGAGTTTTTATTTTAAAGAAAATTACTTAGAACCCCCAAACATTATATATAACCCTAGAGAATAAAATGGCGGTTGTTGCAATACTTTATGTCACACTGTATTCGCGTAGCAGCCTTAAAAACACAATTTTTTTGGAAAACATTCACTTTTTTAAAATTAAAAAATAAGACAACAGTAAAGTTAGCACAATTTTTGTCTATATTGTGAAAGATAATGTAACGCCAAGTAAATTGATACCCAACATGTCATGCTTCAAAATTGCGCCCAAAAATTCAAAATGGCAATAAACTTTGGCACTTAAAAATCTCTATCGGCGAAATGTAAAAATTTCTACAGGTTACCAGTTTTAAGTTACAGAGGAGGTCTAGTGCTAGAATTATTGCTCTCGCTCTAACGTTCGCTGCGATACCTCACATGTGTGGTTTGAACACCGTTTTCATATGCGGACGGGACTTACGTATGCATTAGCTTCTGCAGAACGGGGAGCTTTACATTTTTTTTTCTTATTTATTTTACTTGTTATTTTTTTTACACTGTACATTAAAAAAAAAACAATTTGAGTCACTTTTATTCCTATTACAGGGAATGTAAACATTCCTTGTAATAGAAAAAAGGCATGACAGAACCTCTTAAATATGAGTTGTGAGGCCAAAAAAGATCCCAGATCTCAGATTTACACTAAAATGCAACAAAAAAAAAGAGAAAAAAAAAAATGACACTTGCAAAAAAAAAATTGGGCCTTCAGTGCTGGTGGTGGCAGAACACTGTAACCCCTCACAATTTCTCTTGTTGGGCACAGGAACGGGCCCTGCTGCTGTAATTTATTTCAAAAATTTTAATGACATGCCCCAGCCAAACAGGTACTGAAAAATTGGGCCTTGAGTGTTGGTGGTGGCAGAACACTGTAACCCCTCACAATTACTCTTGTTGGGCGCAGGAACGGGACCTGCTGTTGTAATTTGTTTTAAAAATTGTAATGACATGCCACAGGCAAACCAGTGCAGAAAAATTGGGCCATGAGTGTTGGTGGTGGCAGAACACTGTAACCCCTCACAATTACTCTTGTTGGGCGTGGGAACAGGCCCTGCTGTTGTAATTGATTTCAAAAATTGTAATGACATGGCCCAGACAAACCGGTGCAGAAAAACTGGGCCATGGGTGTTGGTGGTGGCGGAACACTGCAACTATACTGTGTATATATATATATATATATATATATATATATATATTCTTATTTCTTACACCTGTCTGAACTGACTCTATATACTATACACTGAATGAGCGGTATATAGTCTACACTAAAGGCAGCATATTATATATATATATACACACACACATATATATATATATATATATATACACACTTGCAATCAGAAATATTCAACCCCCCACCTCAATAGACAATACAGTGATGTTGATGAAAGATAATGAAAATAAATGAAAAAAAAACCCCCTGAGAAATAACAAACAATATTTATTGATACATATTTGAGTTATTTTGACAACAGAAGTTGACTTAACTTTGGAGTTCAAATGAAAATTGTAAGTCTTGTAACACATGAGCATGTGCAGTATTATTCAACCCCCAGCTTCAGTACCCTGTGGAGCGCCCTTTAGTTTTTATAACTTCTAACAAGCGTTTTCGATAAGTGCTGACAAGCTTCTTACACCTCTCGATTGGAATCTTTGCCCATTCTTCACGTGCAAAAGCCTCTAACTCAGTGATGTTTGATGGCTTCCGTGCTGCAACGGCCTTCTTCAAAACCCACCAAAGATTTTCAATAGGATTTAAATCTGGTGACTGAGAAGGCCACTCCAGGAGACTCCAGCATCTTTTCCCCAACCAAGCTTTGGTTGATTTGGAGGTGTGCTTGGGATCATTGTCTTGCTGGAAGAGCCAATGATCAACAAGGATTAATTTGTCAACAGAAGGCATCACGTTCTTCTTCAAAATGACCTGGTATTTCTGGGAATCCATGATGCCAGGTACACAATCAAGATTGCCAGTTCCTGCTGCAGAAAAACAGCCCCACATCATTATTGATCCACCTCCGTGCTTGACAGTGGGGATGGTATTCTTCTGGTCATAAGCCTGACCTTTTGCACGCCAGACATACCGCTGGTCCATATGTCCAAAAAGTTCCAGTTTGGTTTCATCAGTCCATAGAACTGTCTCCCAGAACTCTGTAGTTTTGTCCAAATTCCTCCTGGCATATTCTAGTCGACTCCTGATGTTCCTTGAGGTCAAGAGTGGAGTGTGTCTTGGGGTCCGGCCATGAAGTCCTTGATTATTCAGTGCACGTCTTATAGTTGCCACCGAAGCACTTGTGCCAGATTTCATCATGTCATCCTGTAGCTGTCTTGCAGTCACACAGGGGTTTTTCTTAGCTGCCCTGACTAAGTTGCTAAAGGCCCTTGATGAAATTGTGAGCTTTCTTCCACGGCCAGGCAGGTTTGCAGCTGTTCCATACGTTTTAAACTTCCCTATAATACTCCCAATGGTGTCTCTTGGAATGTTAAATCTTTTGGAAATCTTCTTATACCCAAGGCCCTTCAGATGTGATGAAATAATCTCCTCTCTCAGCTTTTGTGGTAGCTCCTTTGTCTTTCCCATGATTGCAACTCACCTTGAACACCTTCATGGTCGGAGTTTATATATGCATCACAGCTGAAGCAAATGAAGGATCGTTATAGAGTTGCCAAAGGCTTAATGATGTTTCAGCTCCACTTTAGGCCATAAAAGCTGTCAGAAAGCTTTAGAAACAACAATATTATATAGGGGTTGAATAATTGTGACATGGTGATCTTAACAAAATCTACTGTTACACACAAATACTACATCATACATTTTCTGTGTTGATTTTATGTATCACTAAACTGAATAAGAAGCCATCAAAAGCAGAATCCTGCACTTTGAAAAGATTTTTATTTATAAATCCTTAAAACTCTTTAGGGGTTGAATATTTCTGATTGCAAGTGTATATATATATACACACACACACTCTATAAAGGTACATATACAGTGGGGGGGAAAAGTATTTAGTCAGTCACCAATTGTGCAAGTTCTCCCACTTAAAAAGATGAGAGAGACCTGTAATTTTCATCATAGGGACACTTCAACTATGAGAGACAGAATGAGAAAAAAACATCCAGAAAATCACATTGTCTGATATTTAAAGAATTTATTTGCAAATTATGGTAGAAAATAAGTATTTGGTCAATAACAAAAGTTCATCTCAATACTTTGTTATATACCCTTTGTTGGCAATGACAGAGGTCAAACATTTTCTGTAAGTCTCCACAAGGTTTTTATACACTACTGCTGGTAGTTTGGCCCATTCCTCCATGCAGATCTCCTCTAGAGCAGTGATGTTTTGGGGCTGTCGCTGGGCAACACAGATTTTCAACTCCCTCCAAAGATTTTCTATGGGGTTGAGATCTGGAGACTGGCTAGGCCACTCCAGGACCTTGAAATGCTTCTTACAAAGCCAGGCCTGGGTTGCCTGGGTGGTGTGTTTGGGATAATTGTCATGCTGAAAGACCCAGCCACGTTTCATCTTCAATGGCTGATGGAAAGAGGTTTTTACTCAAAATCTCACGATACATGGCCCCATTCATTCCTTCCTTTACACGGATCAGTCGTCCTGGTCCCTTTGCAGAAAAACAGCCCCAAAGCATGATGTTTCCACCCCCATGCTTCACAGTAGGTATGGTGTTCTTTGGATGCAACTCAGCATTCTTTCTCCTCCAAACATGACAAGTTGAGTTTTTACCAAAAAGTTCTATTTTGGTTTCATCTGACCATATGCCATTCTCCCAATCCTCTTCATCCAAATGCTCCCTAGCAAACTTCAGATGGGCCTGGGCATGTACTGGCTTAAGCAGGGGGACACGTCTGGCACTGCAGAATTTGAGTCCCCGGCGGCATAGTGTTACTTATGGTAGCCTTTGTTACTTTGGTCCCAGTTCTCTGCAGGTCATTCACTAGGTCCCCTCGTGTGGTTCTGGGATTTTTGCTCACCGTTCTTGTGATCATTTTGATCCCATGGGGTGAGATCTTGCATGGAGCCCCAGATCGAGGGACATTATCAGTGGTCTTGTATGTCTTCCATTTTCTAATAATTGCTCCCACAGTTGATTTCTTCACACCAAGCTGCTCACCTATTGCAGATTCAGTCTTCCCAGCCTGGTGCAGGTCTACAATTTTGTTTCTGGTGTCCTTTGACAGCTCTTTGGTCTTGGCCATAGTGGAGTTTGGAGTCTGACTGTTTGAGGTTGTGGACAGGTTGTGTCTGCTATACTGATAAAGAGTTCAAACAGCTGCCATTAATACAGGGAACGAGGGGAGGATAGAGAAGCCTCTTAAAGAAGAAGTTACAGGTCTGTGAGAGCCAGAAATCTTGCTTTTTTGTAGGTGACCAAATACTTATTTTCCACCATAATTTGCAAATAAATTCTTTAAAAATCAGACAATGTGATTTTCTGGATTTTTTTTCTCATTCTGTCTCTCATAGTTGAAGTGTCCCTATGATGAAAATGACAGGCCTCTTTTTAAGTGGGAGACCTTGCACAATTGGTGGCTGACTAAATACTTTTTTCCCCACTGTATATATGTATATACTATGGAAGGTACATATATATTCTAAAACTGCCTGAATGGACCCTATATACTATACACAGAATGAGCTGTATATAGTCTACATTAAAGGCATTGTATTATATACAGTATCTCAAATATTTTATTCTATCTTTTCATGTGACAACACTGAAGAAATGACACTTTGCTACAATGTAAAGTAGTGAGTGTACAGCTTGTATAACAGTGTAAATTTGCTGTCCCCTCAAAATAACTCAAAAGCACAGCCATTAATGTCTAAACCGCTGGCAACAAAAGTGAGTACACCCCTAAGTGAAAATGTCCAAGTTGGGCCCAAAGTGACAATATTATGTGTGGCCACCATTATTTTCCAGCACTGCCTTAACCCTCTTGGGCATGGAGTTCACCAGAGCTTCACAGGTTGCCACTGGAGTTCTCTTCCACTGAAAACCGTACTAATGATATGAAAATCGGACGTTGAGTTGTTGTACGAAAAAATTTCTAGTCTGCATATCCAGCTTTTGTCTTAGGAAAAATCAAAATCAGCTGTTGAAAGGGGCATACTGACGGTATATATTTCAGACAAAAATTCTCGTCTGAAATTTGCATCGTGTGTACAGGGCTTTAGTCTTTTGACTAAAATGCAGTTTAGTTTTTGTCATATTTTAGTAATCTCAATTGTTTTAGTTTTAGTCGTATTTTAGTCATCTCAATTGTTTTAGCTTTAGTCATATTTTAGTCATCTCAATTGTTTTAGTTTTAGTCGTAATTTAGTTGACTCAAATGGTATTAAGTTAGTCGACGAAAATGTTTTAGTCGACTAAATTAACACTGGTAGCCAGATTTCCTCACTGTATTTTGTGTCTCTGCCCCCTCCCAAAAGACTCTAAATCTCCAGAGTAATGTTTTATACTGATTTCGATTTTGTTAACTCTACTGATTTTATGCTGATTTTGATTTTGTTAACTCTAATGATTTTATACTGTTTTTGATTTGACGTAAAATCAGTTTTCTGATTTCGGGACATGTGTGCTACGTTTAAAGTCTGCTCTTAAAAACAGACTTTATATATGGCAGTCATACGGGGAAAGTTGTCGACTAAAACTAAAAAGGATTCTGTTTTCGACCTATACGTCTGATCTTTAAAAAAGCATGTTGTTGAGTTGCAGGCTAA
>BLSH010084816.1:244556-259003 GCA_018402905.1 Glandirana rugosa | reverse complement strand
CTTTAGGCCATAAAAGCTGTCAGAAAGCTTTAGAAACAACAATATTATATAGGGGTTGAATAATTGTGACATGGTGATCTTAACAAAATCTACTGTTACACACAAATACTACATCATACATTTTCTGTGTTGATTTTATGTATCACTAAACTGAATAAGAAGCCATCCAAAGCAGAATCCTGCACTTTGAAAAGATTTTTATTTATAAATCCTTAAAACTCTTTAGGGGTTGAATATTTCTGATTGCAAGTGTATATATATATATATACACACACACACACTCTATAAAGGTACATATACAGTGGGGGGAAAAAGTATTTAGTCAGCCACCAATTGTGCAAGTTCCCCCACTTAAAAAGATGAGAGAGGCCTGTAATTTTCATCATAGGGACACTTCAACTATGAGAGACAGAATGAGAAAAAAACATCCAGAAAATCACATTGTCTGATATTTAAAGAATTAATTTGCAAATTATGGTGGAAAATAAGTATTTGGTCAATAACAAAAGTTCATCTCAATACTTTGTTATATACCCTTTGTTGGCAATGACAGAGCTCAAACGTTTTCTGTAAGTCTCCACAAGGTTTTTACACACTACTGCTGGTAGTTTGGCCCATTCCTCCATGCGGATCTCCTCTAGAGCAGTGATGTTTTGGGGCTGTCGCTGGGCAACACAGATTTTCAACTCCCTCCAAAGATTTTCTATGGGGTTGAGATCTGGAGACTGGCTAGACCACTCCAAGACCTTGAAATGCTTCTTACAAAGCCACTCCTTCGTTGCCTGGGCGGTGTGTTTGGGATCATTGTCATGCTGAAAGACCCAGACACGTTTCATCTTCAATGGCTGATGGAAAGAGGTTTTTACTCAAAATCTCACGATACATGGCCCCATTCATTCCTTCCTTTACACGGATCAGTCGTCCTGGTCCCTTTGCAGAAAAACAGCCCCAAAGCATGATGTTTCCACCCCCATGCTTCACAGTAGGTATGGTGTTCTTTGGATGCAACTCAGCATTCTTTCTCCTCCAAACATGACAAGTTGAGTTTTTACCAAAAAGTTCTATTTTGGTTTCATCTGACCATATGCCATTCTCCCAATCCTCTTCTGGATCATCCAAATGCTCCCTAGCAAACTTCAGATGGGCCTGGGCATGTACTGGCTTAAGCAGGGGGACATGTCTGGCACTGCAGGATTTGAGTCCCTGGCGGCGTAGTGTTACTGATGGTAGCCTTTGTTACTTTGGTCCCAGTTCTCTGCAGGTCATTCACTAGGTCCCCCCGTGTGGTTCTGGGATTTTTGCTCACCGTTCTTGTGATCATTTTGACCCCATGGGGTGAGATCTTGCATGGAGCCCCAGATTGAGGGAGATTATCAGTGGTCTTGTATGTCTTCCATTTTCTAATAATTGCTCCCACAGTTGATTTCTTCACACCAAGCTGCTCACCTATTGCAGATTCAGTCTTCCCAGCCTGGTGCAGGTCTACAATTTTGTTTCTGGTGTCCTTTGACAGCTCTTTGGTCTTGGCCATAGTGGAGTTTGGAGTCTCACTGTTTGAGGTTGTGGACAGGTTGTGTCTTCTATACTGATAATGAGTTCAAACAGCTGCCATTAATACAGGGAACGAGGGGAGGATAGAGAAGCCTCTTAAAGAAGAAGTTACAGGTCTGTGAGAGCCAGAAATCTTGCTTTTTTGTAGGTGGCCAAATACTTATTTTCCACCATAATTTGCAAATAAATTCTTTAAAAATCAGACAATGTGATTTTCTGGATTTTTTTTCTCATTCTGTCTCTCATAGTTGAAGTGTACCTATGATGACAATTACAGGCCTCTTTTTAAGTGGGAGAACTTGCACAATTGGTGGCTGACTAAATACTTTTTTCCCCACTGTATATATATATATATACTATGGAAGGTACATATATATTCTAAAACTGCCTGAATGGACCCTATATACTATACACAGAATGAGCTGTATATAGTCTACATTAAAGGCATTGTATTATACACAGTATCTCACAAAAGTGAGTACACCCCTCACATTTTTGTAATTAACTATTTTATTCTATCTTTTCATGTGACAACACTGAAGAAATGACACTTTGCTACAATGTAAAGTAGTGAGTGTACAGCTTGTATAACAGTGTAAATTTGCTGTCCCCTCAAAATAACTCAAAAGCACAGCCATTAATGTCTAAACCGCTGGCAACAAAAGTGAGTACACCCCTAAGTGAAAATGTCCAAGTTGGGCCCAAAGTGTCAATATTTTGTGTGGCCACCATTATTTTCCAGCACTGCCTTAACCCTCTTGGGCATGGAGTTCACCAGAGCTTCACAGGTTGCCACTGGAGTCCTCTTCCACTGAAAACCGTACTAATGATATGAAAATCGGACGTTGAGTTGTTGTACGAAAAAATTTCTAGTCTGCATATCCAGCTTTTGTCTTATGAAACATCAAAATCAGCTGTTGAAAGGGGCATACTGACGGTATATATTTCAGACAAAAATTCTCGTCTGAAATTTGCATCTTTTGTACAGGGCTTTAGTCTTTTGATTAAAATGCTAGTTTAGTTTTCGTCATATTTTAGTCATCTCAATTGTTTTAGTTTTAGTCGTATTTTAGTCATCTCAATTGTTTTAGCTTTAGTCATATTTTAGTCATCTCATTTGTTTTAGTCGTATTTTAGTCTTCTCAATTGTTTTAGCTTTAGTCATATTTTAGTCATCTCAATTGTTTTAGTTTTAGTCGTATTTTAGTTGACTCAAATAGTATTAAGTTAGTCGACGAAAATGTTTTAGTCGACTAAATTAACACTGGTAGCCAGATTTCCTCACTGTATTTTGTGTCTCTGCCCCCTCCCAAAAGACTCTAAATCTCCAGAGTAATGCGGCGAAATTGGGCGACAATGACAGAACCAAAGACTGGCTACAAAACTAAAAAAAAAATACAATAAAAAAATGTTGTCATCGGCACTGCAACAAAGGCAGCAACGTTTTTTACCCTTGAAACAGCAATAAGCCCTCGTTAAATAACAAAGAGCCATGTCTTCCTTTCATAAACAGATAATGGAGGGGATCTTTCCCTGCCGCTGCGTTTAATGCTTAATTCCTCCGAGCTCATGTATCTCTGTGCCTGAGCTCATGTATCTCTGTGCCTGAGCTCATGTATCTCTGTGCCTTCCTGCTGACAAATGACAGAAAGGAGAGTCAGCTCTTCGGCGCTTTCATGACATGTAAACATGAATGGAGAAGCCTCGGGTGCTCTGCTATTAGCCAATGCCAATGTTTCATCTCTAGATGGAATTATTTAGGCAGCTACATCCCTCAGGTTCTAAGTCTTCTACTTTTCTTTATAGCACAAAGGAAAACCGATTTCCTGCATGCAGCACAGTGATTACTGCAACCCGACGTAAGGATATGAGAGAAGATAAAAAATCAGCCTTCATAATAGCAATGCTTTCATGTATGTGTTGAATGCTTTATTCCAAATATCCATCTCATCCAACTGACCTTTCTTTATATCTCACCACAGAATAACTTGGAATGGGTTTTGTCCCACAAATGTCCCAGCGGTCATGTAATCGGATTACAGTGGAACTCCAACAACAGTCTCTTTCAACGCTTTTATATACATATATTGTCAAAAGTATTAGGACGCCTCCCTTTACACGCACCTGAACTTTAATGGCATCCCAGTCTTAGGCTTGCCATACATTACACAATTTCCTTTAGCTTTACCTTCAACTATGTAGTTCAAGGGCATGTCTGACTGTATACCAATTGAATGCGTTTGTATTTATTGGACTGAAAAACACTGTATGTTTTTATTCCTTAATCATTTTCTTTTTTTTTTTTTTTAAGATTTTATTGAGTTTTCAAAGATAAGTACAGTAAACGTTTGAGAACCACTTTAGTTACATAAGATACAAGTATACATTGAAAGCAGTTTGGAAAGTAGATAGGTAAATTCAAAATGTATCCGTAAACGTGTAACTTAAATTGTTAGAACCTATGAAATGCAGTGTAGTCATATGTATAGAATAATATAGTAGTTGTAACTTCTCTATGTCTTTAATCGTGCTTGAGACCATGTAGATGTGGTGCCTATGAAGATCATTATAACTGCATGGTGGGTAAGGTTGTCTCTCACAAATCAAAGTCCCAGAGATAAGTAGGAATTCTAGGGGTTGGTTAAGGGTGTTGTGAGTGAGATATAGTGAGGCTAGTTTAGGTAGTCATTAAAGGAGGGTAGAGAAAGGGGTAAAAAGAATAGGAGGGGTAAAGAAAGGGAAAGGAAGAAGGAAAGGAGGAAAGGGGGGTAGATCAACCATCTCTCTTGCTAACACGTACAATGAATAACACGTATTCCTCCGTTGTGATGAAGTGCAACCAACAGGACCATATCTTCCAAAATTTGGAGTATGAGTCTTTTGCTTGATGAATGAGTCCTTCATATTCAGCTGTTTTTTGTATGCATCTAAACCACTCCTCTATTGTCGGTGGATCTGGGGATTTCCATCTGATTGGAATGCACATTCTAGCATGTGCATGGTCACCGATCGCAAGTAGGATTTTTTAGAGACTTTTGAATGATGCAGCAACAATTGTGCTGGGGAAAACTCAAGGGGGAGAGTGGTTATGTTGTTTGTTAGGCGATGGACTTCTGTCCAGAATGGTTGGATCTTGGGGCATGTCCACCATATATGTAGAAGTGAATCCAGCTCCTTGTTGCAACGCCAGCAGTGTGGGGGGATTGTCTGCAAAATTTTGTGTAATCTGAGAGGGGTTTTGTACCACCTTGAGAATACTTTAAAAGCGTTTTCCTGTGCGTATACGTTAATCTTCTTTTATGGATGCATATAAACATAATTTCCCATTCTTGGTTAGAAATTTCGATTGATAATTCTTGTTCCCACTTGCGGCTGTCTGAGTTAGCTTTGGGTATGTGTTCCACAAATAACAGGGAGTACATCTCAGATATAAGGTGTCATTAGGGTTCTTTTTGTGAACACAATGACTCAAAAGGGATTAGTTGCTGTGACCAATCAGGTCGGGGGTTAGGTGTGTCAACAAAATTACGGACCAATGAGAAAATGGTTGATTGATCGACCGGGAGGACAATGCCGATCGTGGAAGGAGGCAACCTTTTTCGTATAATTGTCCTGCTTGAATGTGGGGGTCTGGCCATATGTCTAGCAGGAATTTTGCAGAGTTTCCTGGAGGGAAATCAGGATTTAGGCGTATTGGCGTCATTGGCCCTAAGGTAGAGGAAATTTTGTGTTTTCGGCAGGATTCCTGGAAAGAGAGTAGAGTGGGGTGCATTAGTGGGTGAGATTTGCAGGACTGCGGGGTGTGTCTAGTAGCGATCCAGGGAAGCTGTTGAAGTGGGATTGGGGACATGGCATGTTCCAGTTGGACCCATGCTTTGGTGGAGTAGTGGACATTCCAGTCAATTAAACTGGCAAGTTGGCAAGCTGTATGGTATTTCTGGACATCTGGAAGTCCTATGCCTCCTTTTAGTTTGGGGATTGTCAATCTGGAGAAGCCTATTCTTGGGTGAGATGTACCCCAAATGAAGTTGGTACATGCTTGTTTGTAAGAAAAGAAAAAAGTGGATGGGAGTTTTATCGGTATCGTTTGTAACATGTAAAGCATTCTTGGGAGCACATTCATTTTAATAATGGCCGCCCTGCCAAACCAAGAGAAAAGGTCAGTGGACCATTTCTTTAAGTCACAGTGTATGTTTTGTATTAACGGTATGTCGTTAGATGAGTTTAGGTTGGTAAGGGATGCAGGTAGCTGGATGCCTAGGTAAGTGATTGCGTGTTTGTTCCATTTGAATGGGAAGTTAGCTTGGTAGAGCTTGAGTGTATTCTGGGGGAGTGTAATGTTTAAGGCAGTAGACTTTACAAAGTTAATTTGTAGGTTGGATAGGGCTTTAAAGTCGTTGAAATCTTTGAGTAAGTTTGGGATTGTTGTAAGTGGGTCAGTGAGAAAGAGGAGGATATCGTTCGCGAAGGCTGCTAGTTTGTGGGTCTGATGTGATATTTTGATACCCTTGATGTCGGGGTTTGCGCTAAATCTTCTGAGTAAGGGTTCGAGGGTAAGGACAAAGATGAGGACAAAGATGAGAGGGGACAGAGGGCATCCCTGTCGCGTCCCATTCAAAATGGAGAAGGTGTTCGATAGGTGGCCGTTCACACGAATTCTTGCTCTGGGAGTGGAATATAATGTAAGGATATAGTTCAGCATTTGGTGTCAGAGACCTATAGATTTAAGGGACTCTGTCATGTAATCCCAGGCCACTCTATCAAACAAAAAATATAAAATACAAAAAAACTGCGCAACCAAACCTGAAAAAAATTAAAAGTGCATGTGCAAAAACCCCAGATCACTTGAGATCGAGGTAGGTATATCAAATAATATATGTGATCAGATCAATCAATAACATAATTAACGTGTTTACAAATCAAATTGAGGTAAGCATAAAGTGCAATGTGCAATAAGGCATAACATGCAAAGTTCATAGAGTGCAAAGTTGATAAAGTGCAACGATGTATAACAAAAAAATCCAATAATGTCCAATATAAATTTCCCAACTAACGATCCGGTGAAAAGAATGGAATATGGTATAGAAGTTCTTCCACCAAGCAGAAACAGTAAAAGATAGTTCCGGTGTCACCATAAACTCTGAGTTAAAGAACTCTTACCAGAAGGGAATGTTTACCTATCTCTAGGCAAACAGCAACAGCGAGCAGATGGCCTCTGCGGGCTTAGGCAAGAAAATGCAGGGCGGCACTGGCTTCTGATTCGCTCAATGGATCACGAAGTTGCCTCAGTATACAGGGAAGAAAAGGCTCCAGATAGTGTGATAACGTTTAATTTATTATATAAAAAACAAAAAGCCAAATGGCTACTTACATGTCTTAAGTTAAAAATGTGCATAAAATCATAGAACGCCGGCCCTCGTAGTTGGCCCGTGCTTCCGGGTCACGTGGGGCGTGATGTCGTCAATGCGTAGGACCGCCAGACATGTTTCGTCATAACTGATGTCATCAAAGGGCCCATCAAAGTGTTATTTTCCCTAATTCCTCTAAAAGTACCGTCCTGGCTTGTATTAAAGATTGATAAGTCTTTAGTGCATGTGTCTGTTTATATGCGCATTCTAATCTTTGGATTTGGGCGGTAAGTTCCAAGAGACGTATCTGTCTTTCTCTGTTGCGCTTAGCGGCGGTTGCTGTGAATATGTCCCTTATATCGCACTTGGGTGCTTCCCAGGTACTTGAAGCGGAGAGGTCTGTCGCTTTATTTTCGGAGACATAGTGTTTGAGACTGAGTTTGACCTCGTCTGCAATGCAACTGCAATTAAGTCCAGTTTCCAAGTCGGGCGTTGAGTGCATGTTTTTGGGATAGGGATATGGATATGGAATGGTAGTCTGAAAGGTACACGGAGTCAATAGTTGCTTGGTGTAGTGAGGGTAGATCCTTTTGGGAGATGAAGAAATAATCAATTCTTGAGAAACATTGGTGTGGGTTTGAGAAGAAGGTGAAATCCCTTCCGTTGGTGTTCAAACTGCACCAAGAGCCGTAAAGTAATAGGTCTTGTAAATGTGATTTGATTGCTCGCAAGGCTTTATAGGGGAAAGAGGATGACCCATTAGACTTGTCTTGGAGGGGGTTCAATGCTACGTTGAAGTCACCCCCTAGGATCAGTATGCCTTCTTGAAAAGTGGATAATGCTTGGGTTAATCTACAAAAAAATGTGACCTAGTGGTAATTTGGAGCTAAATATTTGCTAGGGTTATTTGTTTGCCTTGGTATGTTCCTTTCAGGAATAGAGATCTGCCTTATGTATTGGAAAGAGTGTCAGATAATTGAAAGGGACAGTGTATGGCTATAATAGTGGATATGTCTTTTGTTTTGGATGAGTTGTTGGTTGCATGGTGTGCGCTTGGATAATATTTATTCATTTGTTTAGGTATAGCATCAGTGCAGAAATGCGTTTTCTGTAGGAATATGATGTCTGCTTTGTTTCTCTGCATTTCAAGCAGGAGCTGGGAGCACTTCTCAGGTGTATTTAATCCTCTCGCGTTTAGTGAGATCATTTTTAGAATGGGTGTGTTGTAGGGTGAAGGAGGAGAAGCCATGGTGATGTCAGTTGTTGCGAGTAGCACTTTTTGGCTACTTAGAGCGAGAAACTAGTAGTTTAATTATAAGAACTCTGACTTTGTAGCGGGAGAGAGGGTAGTAGTTGAGATGGGGGTGAGTCTAGTCAAGTATAGAGTAGAAGGGGGCAAAGATGTATGAAAAAAGGGTATAAGGAGTAAGATTAAGGAAGAGGGCGAGGGGAGAGGGGTGAATTGAGTGGGAGGAGGTTTTTCAGGGGGGAAGTCCAGCGACAGGTGAGAACCTGCTCACCTGTCCAATTGGGGAGTTACCGATAATACGGGGGCGCCGGGATAATTCAGTGGTGTTATATATCAATAGGGAGCTAAAATTATTTTTATAAAGAGTTACCACTGTGTGGGAGGTAGTTTCTCAGGGAGGATGGGTTGAGTAAGTTGGCTAGCAGTACTCCGTTTGATTTGTTACCACATTGGGCATGGTTTTACCTTATTTTATATGGTTTTGGTAAATCTAAAGGAAAATTGTACAAGAAAATTGTATAATGTATGGCAAACCTTAATCCGTAGGGTTCAAAATTGAGTTGGTCCACCAACTGTAAAAGCTTCAACTCTTCTGGGAAGGCTATTCACAAGGTCTAGGAGTGTGTCTATGGGAGTGTTTGACCATTCTTCCAGAAGCGCATTTGTGAGTTCAGGCACTGATCTTGGATAAGAAGGCCTGGCTTGCAGTCTCCGCACTAATTCATCCCAAAGGTGTTCTATTGGGTTGAGATCAGGACTCTGTGCAGGCCAGTCAAGTTCCTCCACCCCAAACTCGCTCATCCATGTCTTTATGGACCTTGCTTTGTGCACTGGTGCGGATCATTTGGTGGAGGGGGGATTATGATGTGGGGTTGTTTTTCAGGGGTTGGGCTTGGGTCCTTAGTTCCAGTGAAGGGGAATCTTAAAGTGGAAGTAAACCCTAAGGAAGCTGACATCTTAGCCTCTATTTAATCTGCAACTGCCATGGTGCTGCACATATGATCCATTATGACACCAGCCATTGGATGGTTTGGCAGTTTGGTTGAGAGCACAACCAAGGAGACAGCTAGCATTTCCGGCATGCCGGGAATATTAACTCTTCTTTGACACTATCAAATCGATGGGTTTACTTGCACTTTAAAGCATCAGCATACCAAGACATTTTGGAAAATTTCATGTTCCCAACTTTGTGGGAACAGTTTGGGGATGGCCCCTTCTTGTTCCAACATGGCTGCGCACCGATGCACAAAGCAAGGTCCATAAAGACATGGATAAACGAGTTTGGGATGGAGGAACTTGACTGGCCTGCACAGAGTCCTGACCTCAACCTGATAGAACATCATTGGGAAGAATCAAAGACAGGCCTTCTCGTCCAACACCAGTGCCTAACCTCACAAATGCGCTTCTGGAAGAATGGTCAAACATTCCCATAGACACACTCCTAAACCTTGTGGACAGCTTTCCCAGAAGAGTTGTAACTGTTACAGCTGCAAAGGGTGGGCCAACACAATATTGTACCCTATGGACTAAGACTGGTATGCCTGGTGTGCACTGAAGCCTGGATGCCCAGACCACATTTAGCAACAAGAGTATGCATCACTTAAATTGATGATACCTCTGTGATTAATGTTTATAACTGCATAATTTGTATTATTTTATATTATTATAAACTGACAAATGGACAAAACTGGGAAAAATGCATGTTTACGTATTTTATATGAAATAGCGTATAATGTTTTATTTTTCTTAAACATGGTATATTGATTTTTAACATTGTATTATAATTTCCTTTGTGCACAGTTAGTGCACAAAGAAAGAGTCAAAGTGCCACATGCAGCCCTGGAGGAGGGCAGTCTTTGAAGAGTCAACAAGACCAGGTTGAGATCCAATTAAGTCACGGGGGAACGTAACTGAGGAACAATATGAGCAATGCCCTGTACGAAAGCCTTCACTAAGGAGTGAGAGTCAAGCGCTCTCTAAAAATGAGGTCAAGATTTGACACTTCAAGGTACTCCAAGGCCAAAAGCTGATCAAGACCAGAATGGAGAAAAGACACAATTCACCCCACAGAGAACTTCCTGATATTGAACATCCTTGTCTCACACAAAAAGGAATAAGCTTTCCTAGTGCGATGGTAGACTTTGCGAAAAGTCAATTTCCTAGCTTTCAAGATTGTAGGCCCCTGTCTCTGAGCACCTGGGCTTCAACAGTCAAGTCATCAAAGCCAGCAATTGACAAGCATTTTGGAGGACTGGCCCTTGGTACAGAAGATCTGGACAATCTGGGAGAGCACACAAAGAGCCTGACAGGAGCATGAGGACCTTAATCCTGCAGAGTAGGAGATTAAGGAGTTTAAGAGGAGGAAAAGCATATATCAGACTATGCTGATCCTGAAGAGCCACCAGAGTATTCACTGCAAAGGCTAGAGAATCCCTGGATAGGGAGACAAACCTGTTGAGTGTGTTATTGAACCTGGAAGCCAGGAGGCCCATATATGGGATCTCCCAACTACAACAGAGGTCTTAAAACACCATTGTCCAGGGACCAGATGCTAATGACAGAGGAAGTCCATCTGCCAGTTTTCCACACTTAGGATGTGCATGACAGCCAGGGTTGCAACGTGAAATACTGCCTAAGCCAGTTCTGCTTCCATTTGATCTGCAAGACTTCTGGTGCCTCCCTGATGGTTGATGTAAGCCACTGCTGTGGCCTTGCCCAACTGAATCCTGGACAGATGATCTCGCAGACGAGAGGGCCAGCATTGAATATATAACTTAATCACTTCGAGTTCCAGAATATTGATCAGGAGCAAAGATTTCTCTGGCAACCATGTCCTTTTTACCTGAGAAGGAACAAAGGAGTCCTCCCCAACCTGGATGGGCTGGCATACAATGTGAGCACATTCCAAACCACTGGAAAGAAGGATTTTACCAACTACAGTGCCAAATTTCTGAGCCACCTCACTCACCAAGCCTGGTCCTGCTGGTCAAGCATATGGGACAATCCAAAGACTGCACCCTCTTGTCCTATTGTCACAATCTGGAGTCAGGCTCCGAGACCAGTATTTATAGCCGTAATGAGGCATCCACTGACCAGCTGGATAAGAACAGAAGCAGGTCACTTTGGCAGATGACATGGGCTCACCTGAAGTGTTCACCAGAGCTCCTGATGGTGGAGATGGGTTTTGCTGCGTGTTAGAGCCAGGTCAAAGTCCTCAGAAACGACCCAGAAGGAGGCGAGCATGCTGGGGTTCAGTAGCAGATATAGCAGGTAGGGATAACTAGAAGCATAGTCAGTAAACAAGCCAAAAGTCGGTAAAGAGTGGTTGCAGGTTAGTAGAAGAATAATGCAACAAATTAAATAAGTGGTCTGGTGCCACCGGTGACACACCTCCATCCCCAAAACCATATACAACAAAACAAAATTAGCCCTGGGACTTTAAATTGTAGTGATGTAATAGTAGAGTGATGAATGTAATTATTATTTAGTTATAATCATTGTAGTTGTTCCGCAGCAATCAATCGGTTCTTCCAGAGAGTAGCATTTATTGAATTCAGACAGAAAAAACTAAGTTCATGATACTTGCAACAGGTCACCAAAATCCATAAGAGGTAAATAAGGAATAGTAGCCTTCAGAGACCCATTCCAACTAGACCATATCTAGACCTGTGCCCTCATCTTCATGGAAAAAGAATGAACTAAAGCCAGCTTGAATTCTTGCCTTAAAATACTAGTGTGAAGCCTGGTGGAGGGGGAGGTTTCTCCTAACCTCACATTAGTGTTTACCAGATAAACAAGCCCCCATTTCCCATGAATGACCCCCCTCAATTCTAATTACCATCAATAAATACTTTTGGCACTATTCCTTTGAAGTCTGACCACCTAATCTACATTCCAAAACCCCCTGCAAGTAACTGTGGGCCTTTTGATAAGTAATGCTGCTTGCCTACCAGCTGTATTAGGCCTTAAATCATGACCTATGTACACCAATGTACATATTATAAAAACTGTGTATATGTATATAAAATAGTACACAACATAAATGAGGTGAACACTCATGGCCACTGGATATGAAGTAAACATGGTTTCTGATTTTATTAAAGATAGATAAAATAGTCATCATACAAAAATGCATGGACAGAAACACCAAACCGATTAGTGGTAACTACACAGTGAAATACATGCTAAAATTTACAAATGTTGATACATAGTAGTACATAGGCAACTTTAGAACTCAACGCGTTTTGTGAGCTACCACTCACTTCTTCAGGAGTAGATGCGTAAACGGTATGTTTATAATATGGATTATCAATTTAAGACTATACATAACGATAGTGAATGATGTCTAGCAAATAATTGGGGACCCTAGTAAGGGGACCCCATACTCAAAAATCGGCTGAGCCCGGAAACCAAAGTTGGTTTCCCATCCGGTGGTGGCGAGGCATGTCTGGCCCGGGAGCTGAAGGGGCGGAACTGAGATAGACCCACTGGGGAGCAGGTGGAAGGTAAATATGACGTGTATAAGATGAATATATCCCTTTGTGTCCTGCTATGTTCGTCATCACAGATAACCACGGTAATAAAGGAGTACATATGTCTCAATAGTATATGACAATAAGGTTAATATAAAAAAAAAAAAAAGAAAAAAAAAAAAAGACTCGATGGACTACTCAGTCTTTTTCTGACGTCACTTTTCTATGTTTCTATGACAGCATATTGCCATAACATAAAAATAGGAATAAAAGTATGTATAGGTCTGAAAAGCACATACAGTATCTCAGAAAAGTGAGTACACCCCTCACATTTTTGCAAATATTTTATTATATCTTTTCATGTGACAACACTGAAGAAATGACACTTTGCTACAATGTAAAGTAGTGAGTGTACAGCTTGTATAACAGTGTAAATTTGCTGTCCCCTCAAAACAACTCAACACACAGCCATTAATGTCTAAACCGCTGGCAACAAAAGTGAGTACACCCCTAAGTGAAAATGTCCAAATTGGGCCCAACTGGCCATTTTCCCTCTCTAGTGTCATGTGATTTGTTAGTGTTACAAGGTCTCAGGTGTGAATGGGGAGCAGGTGTGTTAAATTTGGTGTTATCGCTCTCACTCTCTCATACTGGTCACTGAAAGTTTAACATGGCACCTCATGGCAAAGAACTCTGAGGAGCTGAAAAAAAAGAATTGTTGCTCTACATAAAGATGGCCTAGGCTATAAGAAGATTGCCAAGACCCTGAAAATGAGCTGCAGCACGGTGGCCAAGACCATACAGTGATCTAACAGGATAGGTTCCACTCAGAGAAGTCCTTGCCATGGTCGACCAAAGAAGTTGATTGCATGAGCTCAGCGTCATGTCCAGAGGTTGTCTTTGGGAAATAGACGTATGAGTGCTGCCAGCATTGCTGCAGAGGTTGAAGGGTTGGGGGGTCAGCCTGTCAGTGCTCAGACAATATACCGCACACTGCAAAATGGTCTTGCATTGCTGTAGTTCCAGAGGGAAGCCTTTTCTAAAGATGAAGCACAGGAAAGCCTGCAAAAAGTTTGGTGAAAACAAGCAGACTAAGGACATGGATTACTGGAACCATGTCCTGTGGTCTGATGAGACCAAGATAAACTTATTTGGTTCAGATGGTGTCAAGCGTGTGCGGCAGCAACCCGATAAGGAGTACAAAGACAAGTGTGTCTTGCCTACAGTCAAACATGGTGGTGGGAATGTCATGGTCTGGGCTGCATGAGTGCTGCAGGCACTGGGGAGCTACAGTTCATTGAGGGAACCATGAATGCCAACATGTACTGTGACATACTGAAGCAGAGCATGATCCCTCCCTTCGGAGACTGGGCCGCAAGGCAGTATTCCAACCTGATAACATCCCCAAACATGCCTCCAAGACGACCACTGCCTTGCTAAAGAAGCTGAGGGTAAAGGTGATGGACTGGCCAAGCATGTCTCCAGGCCTAAAACCTATTGAGCATCTGTGGGGCATCCCCAAACGGAAGGTGGAAGAGTGCAAGGTCTCTAACATCCACCAGCTCCATGATGTCGTCATGGAGGAGTGGAAGAGGACTCCAGCGGCAACCTGTGAAGCTCTGGTGAACTCCCCTCCGTACAAACCCCTACAATAGTCCAACCTTATGACGGAACGCCGGGTCAGAGGCTTCCCTCCCTAGTACGAGACGAAGTCATACAGTGTCATGTACAACCGTAAGTACCAAGGGAGTTACTTGACATCGAGGGGTCACGGACGTCGTGAGTACGTCGGGTCTGGTACTGTAAGGGTGGTGGTACAAACTGACA
>BLSH010084816.1:225550-236446 GCA_018402905.1 Glandirana rugosa | reverse complement strand
GATATTACCACCTCCATACTTTAGCCTAGGTTCAGACTGGTGTGATGCAGGAACCAGCGCAATTCCAGTGTCGGTTCCCACAATGCATCTCTCCCTCTGGCAGGTCACACTGCCCTCTGTGAACCACAGACGCCCCTGCCCATTGAAATGAATGGAGTATATATTTTTTTGGCAGTCAAATGTGTTTCCAAGAACAATTAGAGTGGTTCTGTCCCCATCCCGAACATTAAATGTAGAAGCCCAAGAAAAAACCCCTCTGGGACTTTAAATGGGAAGACCAACTTACCATGAAGAAAATCTCATGCATAAAAAATAATATTTATTGATATATTTAAGAACAAACCATCCAGACATGGTGATGGTACAAAAAATGGAAAATGGACAATATTGAAATGAAATATACACGTAATAACCAAAATACATACCCACATGCAATG
The DNA here is from genome assembly GCA_018402905.1 of Glandirana rugosa. NCBI lineage: Eukaryota > Metazoa > Chordata > Amphibia > Anura > Ranidae > Glandirana > Glandirana rugosa. The sequence continues at coordinate 236,009 of BLSH010084816.1, read as the reverse complement.
ACAAACACAATAAAAAAGACCACTAATCTGCCAAGCAACGGCAGAAAAGGAACTGACGCGTTTCGACGCTGGTGCATGACGGACGGTACACACGCGCTTGGTGAATCTAAGCTATACTGCCTTTTCCCACTTGGGTGGGTTTATCTATTGTGCCCCCGTTTGGTTTCCTCCTGGCTGGATACATGGCATGTTGCTTAGGTCATATACTCTCATACTGCTATTCGGCTTCTTGATCCCCAAACCCTCACAATTGTGAATTGAGCTTACTACTTATGCACGTGTCTACCAGCCCAGCCTGCCCTCTATCCTTACAACATGGATACTCTCACAGCCATCCTTTCTACCTGGCTGTAGATCCCTTTTATCCAATTTGTTGCCGATTCGGTATATATCCCTACATTTGGGAGGGGAAGAGGGGTTATTTGTAACCTCTCCAAAAAAGGTCCCAGAGTATCCTGTACTATATGAGGATCTGTTTTTAATTATCTTGACCACCTACCCCTGAGGAAGATATCTGATTAAACATTGAAACGCGTTGGGTCCTTTTCTGCCGTTGCTTGGCAGATTAGTGGTCTTTTTTATGGTGTTTGTCATTGCATGTGTGTATGTATTTTGGTTATTACATGTATATTTCATTTCAATATTGTCCATTTTCCATTTTTTGAACCATCACCATGTCTGGATGGTTTGTTCTTAAATATATCAATAAATTATATTTTTTTATGTATGAGATTTTCTTCATGGTGAGTTGGTCTTCCCATTTAAAGTCCCAGAGGGGGGTTTTCTTGTGCTTCTACATTGAAATGAATGGGCAGCGCTTCCTAAGCGCCTAAAAGTGGTTCGAAAGCGCCGCAAAACGGATGTTCGATTTTCTAAAAAAATATGGCCTGCTAGCGCCCGAAAAGCACTGCTAAAACGACCAGCGCTTTAGTGCTGTTTTAGAGGCGCTTCAGTGTGATAGGGGTCTAACACACTTCCTATCCCTGGGTGGCTACATCCCTGCCCCATTGTATCTATGGAGGAAGCCGTGGTTGTCACCCTGGGCTGCTCTCCTGTTATGGACTATATACATGTTTGTATCTCTTCATCACCATTACATGGGCGGGGGGCAGGACAATCAGCAGTTCACAGAAGATAGCTGGGACGGAAGATATTCTTTGGTGCAGCTCACAGGAAATGACAAGGACTGGCAGGATCAATAGGTATTTTCTGTACTTGCTGAAAATGTTCTTAGCTTGAAAAAAAATGAATGCAGCCACCACATATAAGGATTGTATAATGTAGCATATTACTTTTGTATTCTTGGTGTTAGTTACCCTTTAACCACTTCACCCCCGGAAGGATTTCCCACTTTAGGACCAGAGCACTTTTTGTGATTCGGCACTTTGTTGCTTTAACTGACAATTGCGCGGTCGTGCAACATTGTACCCAAACAAAATTTGTGTCCTTTTTTCCCCACAAATAGAGCTTTCTTTTGGTGGTATTTGTTCACCTCTGCGTCATTTCTGATCACCGCTATAAACAAAGAAAGAGTGACAATTTTGCAAAAAAAAAAACAATATTTCTTACTTTTTGCTAAAATTCAAATCCAAAAAAAATATATAAAAAAATATTTTTTTCATCGGTTTTGGCCGATTTATATTCTTCCTCATATTTTTGGTAAAAAAAAAATCGCAATCGGCGTTTATTAATTGATTTGCGCAAAAGTTGCCACGTTTACGGATGATGAGAATTCATTTCTTTTTTTTTTTTTTTTTTTTTTACTTGTAATGGCGGCGATCTGCGATTTTTAGCAGCACTGTGCAGCTGACATTTTTGACACCTTTTTGGGACCAATGACATTTATTCAGCGATCAGAAATTTAAATATCCACTGACTACTGTATAAATGTCATTGGCAGTGAAGGGGTTAACCTGCAGGGGGCAATCTAGGGGTTAACTGTGTTCCCTGGGTGTGTTCTAACTGTGGGGGGGGGGGGTGCTGGGCTACCATGGGCATGAGTGACAGGGATCAGTAGATCTCTTATGTCTCCATTGACAGAGCGGGGAACCGCCGTGTTTACATCACTCTGGCCGCTCATCGCGGCTCGCCGGCGGACATCGGGTCCGCCCGAGCCGCGGGCACACTCCTCTGGAGTGTGTCGGGCACGAGAGCGCACCGCCGCCGGCGTGTGCTCGCCCCCTAGCTGCGCCTGAGCGAATCGCCGCCGATTTGCGGTAAGCGTCCACACTGCCGCCATAAATATACTGCGCGCAGTGTGGAACCGGTTAATATGTCCATTATTTTGCAAAAGGAAGCCTTCTTGCCTTTTATTCTGGAAAAAAAAAGAAACAAGAAAACCGATTGGCTGCTGTGGGCAGCAGCTATTTTTGCTTTAGGCTTTTCATTGGGAGAAAATAAACATAACACATTTTGTAGCTAAGCCTTAACAACTACGCAAGTATCACTGGCACAAAAAAAAAGTCATGAAGGATGTTTACAACCCATCGGGAGTTATTTACTGAGCATATGGCGGCGAGGATAGGATATATATAAACCTTAAAATGATATAGCTGAGAACGCGCCGTGGGCTCCGCGAGTCTTCACATGAGCAAAGGTTGCCCTCTTGTGTTCACTGTTAGTAATGGCATTTGGTCGTTTGAAAGATCAAGCCATGACCAAACACATGACAACTATCATTTTCTGGAGCAAGAAAGAACAAGTGAGGCTAACTTACACTATATTGTCAAAAGTATTGGGACACCTGCCTTTACACACACATGAACTTTAATGGCATCCCAGTCTTAGTCTATAGGGTTCAATATTGAGTTGGAGCTATAACAGCTTCAACTCTTCTGGGAAGGCTGTCCACAAGGTTTAGGAGTGTCTATGGAAATGTTGACCATTCATCCAGAAGAGCATTTGTGAGGTCAGGCTCTGATGTTGGATGAGAAGGCCTGGATCGCAGTCTCTGCTCTAATTCATCCCAAAGGTGTTCTATTAGGTTGAGGTGCAGGACAGTCAAGTTCCTCCACCACAAACTCGCTCATCCATGTCTTTATGAACCTTGCTTTGTGCACTGGTCCAAATCATTTGGTGGAGGGGGGATTATGGTGTGGGGTTGTTTTTCAGGGGTTGGGCTTGGCCCCTTAGTTCCAGTGAAGAGAACTCTTGGCCTACATTCACACTGAGGCGTTGGCAAAAAGGCGCTAGCAGCGTTTTACTGGCGCTTTTAGGGTGCTAGTGGGCTGGTTTTTAAAGGTGACAACGAGACCTTTAAAAAAACCACAACAAAGACCCATGTTGCGGTGCTTCCGAAGTGCTTTTCAGGGGCTTTGGTAGCACTGCCCATTCATTGCAATGGGCAGGGGCATTTTGGTATCACTGCTTATAGTGCTCCTAACTCGCCCAAAAGATGCTGCTTGCAGGACTTTTCAGAACGTCCCACAAGCTCTCCGCCCGGGTGTGAAAGCACTCATTGCAATGAATAGGAGACAGTAATCAGGCGCTTTACAGGTGCGATAAAAACGCCTGAAAACTGCCTCAGTGTGAAAGGGGTCTTTAGGCGTCAGCATACTAAGACATTTTTGACAATTTCATGCTCCCAACTTTGTGGGAACAGTTTGGGGATGGCCCCTTCCTATTCCAACATGACTGCGCACCAGTGCACAAAGCAAGGTCCATAAAGACATGGATGAGTGAGTTTGGGGCGGAGCAACTTGACTGGCCTGCACAGAGTCCTGACCTCAACCTGATAGAAAACCTTTGGGATGATTTAGAGGGGAGACTGAGAGTCTGGCCTTTTCATCCACATCAGTTATGTTGTAAAAAAGAAAAGAGTCATTTCCAGCGCTAGAGGACCTTCAGAGTGAAAGGCAACCAGAGCATCAAAGTATAGGACACCAAATGTGCGCTGCCCCCCTCAGACAGGGTGATCTGAAAGAAACTAAAAAACAAAACAGAAGGGAGGCGCACTCGCCTAGTGCATTACCATAAAAATTTTATGGAAATATAAAAAAGGTTAAAATGAATACTCACAAAATCACAAAGTGGTATCACAAAACCAATAAAACCAAAATGAGATGATGCAAATAAATGTAGGTGAAAGAGCACAAGGTGGGGTAGCAGCTAACGCGTTTCGGGGTGCACAGCTCTGCGGAAGGGGGTGCGCCCCCGAAATGCATCAGCTGCTACCCCACCTTGTGCTCTTTCACCTACATTTATTTGCATCATCTCATTTTGGTTTTATTGGTTTTGTGATACCACTTTGTGATTTTGTGAGTATTCATTTTAACCTTTTTTATATTTCCATAAATGTTTTATGGTAATGCACTAGGTGCGTGCGCCTCCCTTCTGTTTTGTTTTTTAATTTTCATCCAACATCAGTGCCTGACCTCACAAATGGGCTTCTGGAAGAAGAATGGTCAAACATTCCCATAGACACTCCTAAACCTTGTGGACAGCCTTCCCAGAAGAGTTGAAGCTGTTATAGCTGCAAAGGGTGGCCAACTCAATATTGAACCCTACAGACTAAGACTGGGATGCCATTAAAGCAGGGCTTGACAAATTTGCCTTGAATCTAGGAGCCGGCTAAAAAAGTTAGGAGCCAGTTTTTTATAGCGTAGTGTGGGGTTGTCAGCGCCAGGGGTAAGACAAGTAATTTGCGCCCCTAACCCTAACTTACTCACAGCAGAGCAGCCAGTCAATAACTCCACCGTTACATCAGGGTTATAGGCTGGCCAGAAAGAGTGACACTAAAAAATCTGTTGTTATGGGGGAAACTCCTTATTATGCCGAATGCATTGTGACTGCGGCATGTAAAACACCCTCTCATCTGCTGCCTAATGGAGCTTAAGGGTGGCAAAAACATGTCTACTGCACATTATTACCACCCAACTTGCACATCTAAACAAAGCCTTAGTGACATTGTAAATAAAATACAAAAAAAAAAAAAAAGGTGAAAAGTATTCCAGCGCTGCTGATCTTCTGCTGCCTCTTTGCAGCCACTTCCTGCCTACATGTGTGTCCCCCACAGTGACTTTTCATTGCTCTGGTGGGTTTCCGGTCACCATGAAATACTGGAGCCCAGCTGCACATAGAGTGGTAATTGTTGATGGTACACAGGGCTTTATCACAATTTTGTTAGAATAAAGGTCACGTTTCTCGCGGTGTGACATCTTTCATATTATACAAAAAAATAATGGGCTAACTTTACTGTTTAGTTTTTTTTTATTCATTAAAAGTGTATTTTTTTCCAAAAAATTGCGCTTGAAAGACCGCTTCGCAAATACCATGTGACATAAAATATTGCAGCAACCGCCATTTTATTCTCTAGGGTCTCTGCTAAAAAATAATATATAATGTTTGGGGGTTCCAAGTCATTTTCTAGCAGAAAACACTGAATATTTAATTGTAAGTCACTAATGTGAGAGAGGGTTTAGTCTATAAATGGTTAAACTTTCCTGATAGCACGGAGATCATTGCTTTGAAAGAAGAAGATACATTGTTTGTTTATTCTTCTAACTCTCAACAAACATTCCAGGCAGCCTGTTTTGTTACTTTTCTTCAGTCTAAGTAGAAACAAATATCCCGGCAGCAGCCAAGTTTAACAGCTGTTAGATTAGTAGAGAACTCTCGGCTCTCGCTGAATCTGACAGCTGATTTACCATGGGGAGAGAAGAAACGGCAGTCACTCGCCAGGACGCGATTTCTGGTCGCCATGGCGACCTGGCGCCTGGGGTTTGTCGAGGCCTGCATTAAAGCTCATGTGTGCGTAAAGGCAGGCGTCCCAATACTTTTGGTAATAAAGTGTAAGTATTTCATAATGTGCTAGTATGCATTGCACATTAGGCAGTCGCCTTACAGGGGAAAGTCTTATTTTACTTACTTACAACTTCTTTAAGCCAGCCATAGATGGACAGCCTCTCGGCTGGTTCAATAGGGACTGGCCAAGATTTGATCCATCTATGGACAGACTGGTTGTCCTGAAGCTGATCCATCGATTGACTACAGTACAACCAGCCTGTCAAAATTTTTCATGCAGGCGTCCCAATACTTTTGACAATATAGTGTATCTGCACATGTGCACACACACCTCAAGTCTCAGGATGATGCACAATACATGAAACCAGTGGCATGTCTGTGCACACACAGGAGATCCCACGCATGTGCAGACATGCAGCTAGTTTCTACCATGCGTTGGGGACCTGGCAGAGGCCTCAGACAGGTATGCATATTTACAAACATATCGCCAGTCTAAGCTAGATCTCAAATTCATGAAACCAGCGGCATTTCAGACGCAAGATCGGGAGATACAGTCAGGACCATCTTTAATATTGATTGGACCCTGGGCAAATATTTTCTTGGGCCCTCCCAAATTCACTTATCAACTATTTTCAGGCAGTGCAGGCTCAAGGGGCAGCTGCTTTGGGCCCCACAACAATGACTGGGCCTTGGGCAGCTGCCCCTTTTGCCCTGTGCTAAAGACGGCCCTGGATACGGCACATGTGCAGACATGCTGCTGGTCTCTTGTAAGTATTAAGGACCTGGCAGAGTCCTCGGACACATCTGTGAACATGCAGGGTATTTCAATAAGGTGACGCAGAGCAGTGCAAGAAGAACTTAGGCTGCAAGGAAGACAACGCTGAACTCCATGGAATAGTAAGTATTTTTTACATTTTTTTTGCCATACAGAGACAGAGAGTTAGACCTAGATAGAGCAAAGTTCTTCTTCAATAATAATAATAATAATAATATACTGTATAATAAAGCTCCTCCGTTTGCCTATTACAGTCTGTACAGAACGGATCCTTCCCTTTACTTTCTCATACACTTTTTCTTCTCTTTTTCCCAATACATATCATAGAGACTGGTGACCTTAGATTACAATTTAGCCCACAACCCGGGATTCCAGGCTGCATCTTATTTATAAATGTGGTCATGCCTCCTTCATTAAGAACAATGGCCGTGTAATGTCATTAAATCCCATGTTGTTGCTTTGATGCAGAACATATAATTGAGTTGTAGTAGTTCCCAATATCACAGACATAGATATGTATAGAGGTTGTGCAATAGCGGTAAAATGTTTGATGTAATAATATTGATGCTATACACAGTATCTCACAAAAGTGAGTACACCCCTCACATTTTGAAAATATTTTATTCTATCTTTTCATGTGACAACACTGAAGAAATGACACTTTGCTACAATGTAAAGTAGTGAGTGCACAGCTTGTATAACAGTGTAAATTTGCTGTCCCCTCAAAATAACTCAAACACACAGCCTTTAATGTCTAAACCACTGGCAACAAAAGTGAGTACACCCCTAAGTGAAAATATCCAAATTGGGCCCACAGTGTTAATATTTTGTGTGGCGACCATTATTTTCCAGCACTGCCTTAACCCTCATGGGCATGGAGTTCACCAGAGTTTCACAGGTTGCCACTGGAGTCCTCTTCCACTCCTCCATGATGACATCATGGAGCTGGTGGATGTTAGAGACCTTGCGCTCCTCCATCTTCTGTTTGAGGATTCCCCACAGATGCTCTATAGGGTTTAGGTCTGGAGAAATGCTTGGCCAGTCCATCACCTTTACCCTCAGCTTTTTTTGCAAGGCAGTGGTCGTGTGTTTGGGGTTGTTATCATGTTGGAATATTGCCCTGCAGTCCAGTCTCCAAAGGGAGGGGACCATGCTGTGCTTCAGTATGTCACAGTCAGGGCCGCTGATGGGGGGGGGGAGACCACCAGCCCTATTGTATGGGGCCCGAGCACACAGGGGGGCCCACACAGGGAGGGCGATTAGTGACAGATGACAATTGCGCCTCTTTTCCTCCAGTGAATGAAAGCTGCTCTCCTCGCCTTTCCCTCCTGCCAGCTTTTATCTGAGACAGTCATCCTTCACTAATCCCCCTCCCTGTGTGCCCCCCCCCCCCACTCAGCATTGGCTCTAAGGTTATTTCTACTCCAGAGTTTATCTCTCTAACTTTGTTTCTCTCCCTATGTCCCTCTGATTCCAGAGCCTGTATATTTTTTCATCTCATCTTCATTTATTAACGCAGTTATATCCTTTAGATTTAGCAAGAATTCTGTGAGATATGTTGTATTTGTGTCTGCTAATAGTTTTATTGTATTTTTACCGAAATATAACTTTCTTGGGGGGCCCTGTCAGGTAGTCTGTATGGGGCCCCGTGATTTCCATCAGCAGCCCTGGTCACAGTAAATGTTGGGATTCATGGTTCCCTCAATGAACTGTAGCTCCCCAGTGCTGGCAGCACTCATGCAGCCCCAGACCATGACACCCCCACCACCATGCTTGACTGTAGGCAAGACACACTTGTCTTTGTACTCCTCACCTGGTTGCCGCCACACACGCTTGACACCATCTGAACCAAATAAGTTTATTTTGGTCTCATCAAACCACAGGACATGGTTAGTCTGCTTGTCTTTAGCAAACTGGCAAGGCACTCTTGTCATCATCTTTAGAAGAGGCTTCCTTCTGGTATGAGAGCCATGCAGACCAATTTGATGCAGTGTGCGGCGTATGGTCTGAGCACTGACCCCCCAACCCTTCAACCTCTGCAGCAGTGCTGGCAGCACTCATACGTCTATTTCCCAAAGACTATTGAAAGAAGCAAAGGTCCTCACGGTGTGGCTACCGTGGACCCAAAATAGGTAAGACTAGTGCCACATCCCTAATTAATCTACCAAAAATCCTTGAAAGTACAGGTATGGATAATGGGACTTTTAAACAGCACTGTAGTCAAAAATAAATCCAAAAAGGTAGTAAAAACATGTATTTATTGAAAAATTCATAAAAGATCATATCATAAAACCATCAGTTATTGCTACCCACAGGCATATTGTATCATGGTGGTGGGCATCACCCAAAGCACCACCCATCCACCCCATTAACCCTCTGGACCCCCAATCAATATAGTGGCATAAATGGTGTGCCCTCTCTTTGCCTGCGCCCTCGTCAAAGGTCTCTCCTACTGCACGCCGGATCACACCTATTTGTATGTATAGCTGTATTCCCTATGATGGGTCTTTCTATTTACTAGTGAATGCTTGTCTCTTAGTATTCCTATTATTGATGAATATAACATTATATCTTGGTGGGGTATCCTATGTTTACATTCATAGGAATTCACTCTATCTACTACCCAAGGACTCCTGAAGAAGCGTCAATTGACGTGAAACATGTAGAGACAGAATCAAGATAATGTTGTCAACGTCGGCTGATGGACATTGTCTGGAGCACCCAGACCTCTGACCCCTTCCAGGGTCCTACTTGGCCTGAAGGTTTTCTCTCCCTGGCCTCTTCCTTTTTTGACAGTGGTTTTACTTATTACATATGTTTATTATTTTGGGACATTGTGCAATTCCATTTTATTGCATACGCAAGGGGAACTTTTTCCTTTTGTGTCATTATGTCATATAGACCATTTATGCCACTATATTGATTGGGGGTTCAGCGGGGTAAGGGGTCGGTGGGTGGTGCTTTGGGCGATGCCCACCACCACGATACAATATGCCTGTGGGTAGCAATAACTGATGGTTTTAGGATATGATCTTTTATGAATTTCTCAATAAATACATGTTTTTACTACCTTTTTGGATTTATTTTTGATTACAGTGCCGTTTAAAAGTCCCATTATCCATACCTGTACTTTCTAGGATTTTTTTATTTCCCAAAGACAACTCCTGGATATGACGCTGAGCATGTGCACACAACTTCTTTGGTCAACCATGGTGAGGCCTGTTCTGAGTGAAACCTGTCCTGCTAAACCACTGTATGGTCTTGACCACGGTGCTGCAGCTCAGTTTCAGGGTCTTGCCAATCTTCTTATAGCCTAGGCCATCTTTATAGAGAGCAACAATTCTTTTTTTCAGATCCTCAGAGAGTTCTTTGCCATGAGGTGCCATGTTGAACTTCTAGTGACCAGTATGAGAGAGTGAGAATGATAACAGCAAATTTAACACACCTGCTCCCCATTCACACCTGAGACCTTGTAACACTAACGAGTCCCATGACACGATGAGGGAAAATGGCTTATTGGGCCCAATTTGGACATTTTCACTTAGGGGTGTACTCACTTTTGTTGCCAGTGGTTTAGACATTAATGGCTGTGTGTTGAGTTATTTTGAGGGGGTTTAACCCGGGTTATTCGGTAAAAGGGAGTAGCACAGTACCCTGAGCAATCACAATGTTCCAGAGTCCACACTTACCCCTCGTCCACACAATTTAAACGACAATAGTAAGAGTGAGAGAGTATGACCAGTGATCTTCAAGTTGTACCGTGGAGTACCGTTTCTTGAGAGACTCCTAGACTTTTTTTCTTAACAACGAGAGATATTTCTACCGGATCCGATATTCTTCTAACCGTTCTGGGACTTTGACTCGACGTCGTGGCACCAGTTCTGGTATGTCACCAAATCGTCCTGTCCAAAGTGAGTCTTGTCCGGAGTGGTACCAACTGGT
>BLSH010084816.1:203467-218769 GCA_018402905.1 Glandirana rugosa | reverse complement strand
ATGCACAGGGGGAGGGATAAAGGGGTAGTTATGCATGGGGGGTAGTTATGCATGGAGGGGTAATTATGCACAGGGGGAGGGATGCAGGGGTAGTAATGCACATGGGGAGGGATGTTATGCACAGGGGGAGGGATGAAGGGGTAGTTATGCACGGGGGGTAGTTATGCATGGGGGGTAGTTATGCACAGGGAGAGGGGTTGTTATGCACAGGGGGGTGTAGTTATGAACGGGGGGTAGTTATGCACAGGGAAGGTGCAGTTATGAACAGGGGGGTAGTTATGAACAGGGGGGTAGTTATGCACAGGGGGGTAGTTATGCACAGGGGGGTAGTTATGCACAGGGGGAGGGGAAGTTATGCACGGGGGGGATACAAGAATATTGTTTCTATTCAATTCAGCTATATGGCTCAATAAGAGCGCTGCTTGGCACTCAGATGACTCACCGCATGTCTCTTCTTCTCTCCTCAGCTGACAAATGCAGGGGGCGGGCCTGGGCATGACGTCAGTCGGGAGGAGGGGAGACCCAGTGAGTCATCTAAGCGTCGTGCAGCACTCTTATTGAGACACTGAGGCCGAGGAATGAGGGGAGAGAAGCCGGCAGGCAGCTGCCATATGAATGTAGCCTGCATCATGCGGGAACCACGACAACCCGCACGCACAACGGGCATTCCGCCGGGACCACCCAGGACGGAGATTGCAATTGCGCAAGATGGGGCCCCATGAACACTTGGCCCTGGCGAGACGTGTAGCGTTGCGACCCCCTGGAAATCAGCAATCGACCCCACAGGTGGTCGCGACCCACATGTTGAGAACCGCTGTCCTAAGGACTGGAAAGTTGAAATAGAATATATATAGGATCAGGAAAACACCCCGCTGCTTGACCCTGGGTAACTACAGTTGTGCTCATAAGTTTACATACCCTGGCAGAATTTATGATTTCTTGGCCATTTTTCAGAGAATATGAATGATAACACAAAAACGTTTCTTACACTCATGGTTAGTCTTTGGCTGAAGCCATTTATTATCAATCAACTGTATTTACTCTTTTCAAATCATAATGATAACAGAAACTACCCAAATAACCCTGATCAAAAGTTTACATACCCCAGTTCTTAATACCGTGTATTGCCCCCTCTAAAATCAATGACAGCTTAAAGTCTTTTGTGGTATTTGTGGATGAGGCTCTTTATCTTCTCAGATGGTAAAGCTGCCCATTCCTCTTGGCAAAAAGCCTCCAATTCCTGGAAATTCTTGGGCTGTTTTGCATGAACTGCATGTTTGAGATCTCCCCAGAGTGGCTCAATGATATTGAGGTCAGGAGACTGAGATGACCACTCCTGAACCTTCACTTTATTCTGCTGTAGCCAAGGACAGGTCGACTTGGCCTTGTGTTTTGGATCATTGTCATGTTGGAATGTCCAAGTACTTCCCATGTGCAGCTTCCTGGCTGATGAATGCAAATGTTCCTCCAGTATTTTTTGATAACATACTGCATTCATCTTGCCATCAATTTTGGCCAAATTTCCTGTGCCTTTGTAGCTCACACATCCCCAAAACATCAGCGACCCTACCTTATTGTGACGGTTACCCACTCCCACTTTTGTAATTCTTACCTAGACAACAATACATTAGCTGCATGAATATTGCTATCACACATCCACTGAAGCTCTTAAGCCGGCCATAGATAGACTGAATCTTGTCTGGTTCAGCAGGGCCTAGCTGAGATTCGATCCATCTATGGGCAGGCTGGTTGTTCTGAAGTTGATCCATCCATTGACTTCAGTACAACCATTACAACCAGCCTGTTAGATTTTTTTGTCATGCAATTCTGCCCCCACCCACAGGCAGAACATAATAGCGGATTCCCCCATTAACACTGAATGTGTTGTTGGGGAAATTGGGTAATTTTCTTTTTTTCCACCTATGGTGGAAGGAAAGAAAATTGGATCATCTGTGGGCTGCTTTATTACTCCTTCCCTGACATGGAGCAATTTGCAATTTCTAGGAGATTTTAAGCCAGGGCTCGACAAATCCCAAGCGCCAGGCTGTCATTGCGACCAGAGGTTTCAACCTGGCGCCTGGGCTGCTCCCCGTGCCCCCCATCTGCAGGCCTGTGACCGGCATAACGGGTGCCGCCAGGTAGACGGGGTGGGGGGCAGACACATGTCCGCTCTCCTCATCTTTTAGTTGTTGACCCAGAAGTGAAGTAATTTCCAGGTCCCCGTTGACAGTTTCCCCGGCCATCAAGGCCAGAAAGGAATGCAATACAGAGCGACGTTCATTGCACTCCATTCAATGGAGCACAGAGAAGACATCCAGGGTTTTTTAGACCCTGGATGTGTCAATAAAGGAATCTGTCACCAAAAACAATCACCACATTTTGTCCCCTATGTATTGGAAAAAAAAGTAAAGAAAAAAAAAAAAAAGTTTTTTAATTGTAAAAAATTTCAGTTACACCCCCCCAAAAAGAAAATTTGAGGCCCGCCACATATATGCATGTACAAACGTAAACGTAAAATGCCTGAAAACGTTGACTGTAATACACGTTACATTTCGCCACGCATGCCGGAATGAGAGCAATGATTCTAGAACCAGACCTCCTTCGTAACACTAAACTGATGACTTATAGGGGGGCTGTTAAAGAATTGCCTATGGAAAATATAGGCTACTGACATGTTTAACCACTTAAGGACCGGAAGGATTTCCCATATTAGGACCAGAGCACTTTTTGCGCTTTGGCACTGCGTCGAAATTGACGCCCTTTTTTTCCCCACAAATAGAGCTTTCTTTTGGTGGTATTTGATCACCTCTGCGTCACTTCTGATCACCGCTATAAACAAAATAAAGAGCGACAATTTTGAAAAAAAAAAACATATTTTTTACTTCTTGCTAAAACACATATCCAAAACAATATATAAAAAAAATGTATTCATCAATTTTGGCCGATTTATATTCTTCCTCATATTTGTGGTAGAAAAAAATTGCGATCGGCGTTTATTGATTAGTTTGCACAAAAGTTGCTGCGTTTACAAACCTTGAGAATTCATTTATGCCGTTTTCACTATTTTTTTTTTTTTACTAGTAATGGCGACGATCTGTGATTTTTATCGGGACTGCGATGTTGCGGCGGACATGTCGACATTTTTGACACTTTATTGGGACCAATGACATTTATACAGCGATCAGAAATGTAAATATCCACTGATTACTGTATAAAGGTCATTGGCAGTGAAGGGGTTAACCTGCAGGGGGAGATCTAGGGGTTAACTGTGTTCCCTAGGCGTGTTCTAACTGTGTGGGGGCTGGGCTGCCAGGGGCATAAGAGAGCTAACTGATCCCAGTGACAGGGATCAGTAGATCACTTACATGCCGCCTGACAGAGCGGGGAACCTCCATGTTTACATCGGTGGTTCCCCATGTTTCTTCTCTGCCAGGCAATCGCGGGTAGCACTGCTGGAGAGTGCGGCGGGCATGAAATCTCCTGCCCGCTAGCCATGCTCGAGCGAGCCGCCGTTTATAGATGGTGATTTGCGCTACAGCGCCACTCTGCAGCAGTAAATCTACATGAGCCGGTCCGGAACCGGTTAAGGTTTGACATGTTGGATATCTATTTACTCAGTGCAACCTTGGCTTTTATATTTTACAAAATGGTAATTTATTGTGTTTTTTTTCCCCACTAAAATTACATTTTAGGTCTCATACACAGGGGCGTTATGAAAAAAATGAGCTGTAACGTCGGTAGCGACGCCAGGAAAAAATTGGCGTTTTGCATTGGTGTTAATGCGCATTATTGAGCGTCAGTGCTAAGTCACGTTTTGATTGAAAAGACATCCCTCTGCTATTTTTGAATACAGAAAACGCTAGCACTAGAAACGCTGGTTAACGTCGCTACGGCGCGTTATTGGGCGTTTTGCCAGCTCAGTGACAAAACGCTCTAGTGCTGCAGCTTCAGAACGCGTTGGCAGTGGGTTCTTCTTGCAGCTAACAAACGCCAATGCCAATTTCAGCTCAGACACATCAGTGTGTATGGGGCCATTGAATAACATGGAGATGCGTTTTTAAGCTGCAAAAAACGCTGAAAAACACGACAGTAAAAGCGCCCAAGTGTATGAGGCCTAAATGTGTTTTTTTTTTACTGAAACTTTTGCGGTAATATCATAAAAAATTGGAACTACCACTATTTTATTCCCTAGGGCAGGGATATGCAATTAGCGGACCTCCAGCTGTTACAGAACTACAAATCCCATGAGGTATAGCAATACTCTGACAGTCACAAGAGTGACACCAAGAGGCAGAGGCATGATGGGACTTGTAGTTTTGCAACAGCTGGAGGTCCGTTAATTGCATATCCCTGCTTTAGGGTGTCGGCTTTCAGAAAATATATAATGCTCGGGGGTTTTATGTAACCTTCAGGCCTAAAATGATTTTTTTTAAACGTGTGCAAAAAAAAAAAGCAAAAACGGCTCTGGCCGTGAAAGGGTTAAAGGATATGTTCACTTTCAGGAACACGCAACAAGTTCCACCCATAACATTTGTTAGTTAAAGCGGTAGTAAACCCCCAAGTACTGTTTTTACCTACAGGTAAGCCTATAATAAGGCTTACCTGTAGGTAAAAGGAATATGTTTAGGAGATATTCGCCCTGCATGCAGCCACTGACATTAGCGGCGCATGCGCTCTGATGATCCGGCGGAGGCGACTGGCAAATCAGAGCTGACTGCCAGGACGAATAGCTCCCAGGCGCGGGAGTGACGTCACGCGGCTCCGGCCACTCTCAGCGCCGGAGCCGCGTACCCGGAAGAAAGAAGAGGACCATCATGTCAGCTCCCTCAGCGCTGACCGACATTCGGGCATCGGGGGCCTCGTTCTAAGGTAAGTACTTCATAATGTGTTAGTGTGCGATGCATATTAACATATTATGCTATTGTCTTGCAGGATTGCTTTTTGTTTTTATTTTTCAGGCGGGTTTACTACCGCTTTAAAAAAACTGGCTCCTAACTTTTTTAGCTGGCTCCTAAGATTTAAAGCAAATTTGTCAAGCCCTATTTTAAGATCCAACAGGAAGATTTGTCATTTTTCATCCAAGCCCTGATGAAGGGAAATTGTGATACTAAAAATCAAATATCAGATCCAATCTTACCACTATGCTGGGCAGCCATTACATTCATAGTTCTTGCTGGTTGCAGGTACAACTAAAGCTCCATAGAAATGAATGGCTGAGCCCATGGCAGGGGTCTTCTACGGGCAAACAAACCCTGGTGATTGAAAGAAGCTTCTGCAGCAAATTGTCTAGGTGTGGTCCTGAACACTCACACTCCTTTATTATGAATTTCAAAATTAAAGAAAGCATACCAAAATTTCATGCCCTGACGGATAGTTCAGTACATGCCAGAACAAGAAGAAAAACCTGTTTTGTGCAGCACTACACACAGAGATCGAGAAGGAAGATCAAAGCAGAGCTTGCAAAATCTTCCCAGTTTCCTTAAATGGGTAATCTGGAAAGTTTCGCATTAAAGCTGAACTCAAGGATCACCTTCTTTATTTGACATAAATTAAAAAAATATTATTTATGGATTTTTGTACTCACCATACAATCTTTTTCTTGGGAGTCACAGATCCTACCCCTCCGTTCTTCTGGCCTATAGTTTTTTGTTGGTCAGTGCCCAATCCTCCTGTAGGCAGCAGTATAATCCAAAGATTGAAGACTCTCTGTTTCCCACAATCGTGTCCAAGAAAAGTATTTTAAGATAAATACAAAAATTCTAATTTCTTTCTCCTCCACTGAAGCACACACAATGTCTTCAATCTTACGCTGCATTCACACCTGAGCGTAGCGTCTTTGCGTGTTATTCAGATTTTTTTTACGCATTTTGGCGTGCGTATTTGCACGTTTCCATGCAACGTTTTTCAGGCGTTTTTGACCATTGACCTTTTTTTATTAACCAGTAGGAAAAATTATCATCTGTTTCATCATCTGTTGCTAGTTGTTTCAGCCCTTTTAGCTTTTCCATGAGCTTTTATCTCTTCTTTTATCATTATTTATTTATTATAATGTTTTTTAGGGTAAGGGGTTTGAGTTCAGTTTAGCTTAGGGTTAGTACGAGTTGGGGTTAGGGTTATTTATTATTATTTTTTTCATTTTTATTTTATTCATTATTGCTATTATTTCACGAATAATAATACATGAATAAATAAATGTAAAATAAATACACAAATAAATAAATTCAATAAATGAATACTAAGTAACAATAAACAAATAATTAACCTTTAACTTTAAGCCTCACCCCTTAAAAAATAAAATAATAATAAATAACTAAACACCCTAACCCTAACACAAAAAATTATTATTATTACTATTATTATTAATAATGTATTTTTTTGTTCGAGTTTGTGTGTTATTTTGGGGAATGCCTGCAGCTCAGTCATCTGAAAGATCTTACTCCAAGATGAGGCAGATGATCTGTCCACCTGGTAGACCTCAGAGAATGTGTGAAAAAAAGACCAGATGAACGCTCTACAAATCTGGGAAAAGGTTGCCGAAAAACCCAAGAAATGCTCACATTTTGAGTAGAGGGAGTCTTAATAAGAAAGGGAGGAACCTGACTATTGAGACCTTAAGCTCAGAAAATGCTCTGTTTAGTAATGGTTGAATGGGAAGCCAGGGGTGCCCTTTCTGGGTCAATCTAGAATGACGTAAAGGGAATCAGTCTTCCTGAAAGAAACAGTGGCTAAAAGACATACGTGCACATCCCAAATCCGGACAACGGAAAGAGATTTGCTTTTGATGAACCCAAACCAGACAAAAAAAATGGAAGAACAATGACCCAGTTGGGGCAGACAGAGACCACCTTTGGCAAGAAGAAAGTCATGGGTCCTAACCCCATGCTGACTTGCAAGACCAAAAGGGTTCTTTGCAAAATAAGGGTGCCAGTTCAGACATTCAATTTGTAAAGGTGTTGGCTACTAGGAAAGCAATCTTATGGGTGAGAAGAGAGCGTAATGTCTAAACAGCAGCTTCTGAAATGAAAAGACAACCTGATTCAGATCCCATGGAATCACAGGGGAATGTATGGGGGGACCTTCAAAGGAGGCCCCCTGCACAAAGGCCTTAATCAAAGAGTGAGAGGCCAGCAAACACTGAAACAGAATGTAAAAGAGCAGACTTGACCTTTGATGGTGCTGATAGCCAACAAATGCTGATCCAGACCCAACTGCAGGAAGAAAAGGATTTGTCCCATGGAGAAACTCCTGAGATGAAAGCCTCTAGATTCACAACAAATAAAGCAGCCTTGAGCATCATAGGAATCGCAGACTCAGTGATGCCCCTGTTCCTTAAGAACTGTTATATAGCCAGAGTCTGACAAGCAGGATGGTAAATCGGCCCCTAAGACAGTAGATCTGGACAGTCTGACAGGGTCCATGGCGCACCTGCTGGAAGACTTACCAGGTCGATGTACGGTTAAGCCCTGGAGGCAGGGTGAAACTCAACAAGGGGCGAGGCCATAGAGGGGTTGAGGCTGAGGCCATTTCACTGTCAGCTTGCTATCCCGACTGATGGGAGTGCGATGTCCTTAGACTTCTTTATACAAATTATTCTAGGTACTTTACTTTGCTTTACCACCATGGCTACTGATATGGTATTGCTGTAATGTTTACAATGAAGGCCACAAGTCTGTATAGGTTTTCTTCACAGTTTATTGTGAACATATTGGCTTTTATGGATTGTCACAATGTTTATGTTCATATATAACTTATGTTGTTTTTATCTACAGTACACTTATATATACTTGTTTATGTTTAACCCTAAAAAAAGAAAGTTAAAAAAGTACATTTCCTTGATGAATGGAAGCAATGACAGATTTGGTGGATTCCACTTGGAATTTGTTGACCCAATTGAAAACAATCAAGGCTTTGAAATGCCACATCTAGGTTTTAGGACACTGAACAGGTTGGATTTAGATTCCTGAAACCGGTACCAGAGCAATGACACCTTGGTCCAGAAGGACACAGGAAGGTTTGAAGGGAGAAAGCAAGGGGGAGGCAAGGAATGAAACTCAAGTTTATAGCCCTGGGACACCACATCCAGCACCCAAACAACTGGAACACAAAATCCCCAGCATCCACAAAGGCCTAAAGACATCCTCTACTCTGGAAGGTAAGGGAACACCTTCATGCCAAGGAAGGCTTGTCTGAGGATTTGGCAGACTTGGAGTGCCAGGCTTTGTGAGAGACCATGTAGAGAGACAATCTTAGGGTTGCCTTGGTGCTATGGTCAGGGGAGGGGAGAAATGAAAGGGTTGCTTCTTGATAACTTTACAGTCTGCTCCTAAAGCTGGCCACACACTTAACAAAAATCATCTGGTTGAGCAGTATTTGACCGTCTTCTATTGAAGGGACATACTGGAAAATTTTTCTTGATCAGCGGTTGCAGCCACTGATCAGTTTATTCTGATAGAATTCTGTCAAAATACAATGTCAGAGTGGGGGAGATTCTTCCATCCATCTCATTTGTGTGAATGGAAGAATGGCCAGCTTTAAGCTTCTTCCACCGGGGAAGATTGTACATTTTTTTTTGCTGAGAACATCCAGGGCTTGGCCAAAGAGGGGTTATCCCTCAAAGAACATGCGGCTTAAACTCTTCCTACAAGATATCTCCACAGTCCAGCACTTTAGCCAAAGAGCCCAATGCAAAAGCACCAACTCATGCGAGAAAGAAGGCGAGAGGCTTCCATTAAGTCATCGCAGTTGAAATGCCACAACTATCTGCTCAATGCGTTCCCTAACCAGACGGTCAATGGCAGTGGTGTTGGATCCCTTTTAAAGGATTTCAACCAGTCAGACGTGATGTGACAAAGTAAAATCACAGTCAAAAATCAGGTGAACAGGGGGACCCGCCAACGAGAAAAGAGTTCTAGAGAGGGCTGCCAACCGCCTATGGGTAAAGTACTGGTTTGCTTAAAGTGGTTGTAACCCTTTACATATACCCAGTAAAGTGACTGGTTTCAGGTGAGACACAGAGTTATTGCATTCTAGCTCTTGTAGATGTTTCTTGACTTGCCTGGTGTTGGATTGCTACTGTTGCCCGACCCTCTTCCTGACCCTTGTTTGGATAATAAACTATTCTACTGATAGCCGCATGCCCTCTTGCCTGGATAGGGATTACCCTTCTGATTGCAGCCCGACCTCTTGCCTGGATAGGGATTATACTGCTGATTGCCGCCTGATCTCTTGCCTCGATAAGGATAACTCTACTGATTGCTGCCTGCCCTGACCCTTGCTTGGATAATGGACTATTCTACTGATAGCTTCATGACCTCTTGCATGGATAGGGATTACGCTACTGATTGCCGCCTGACCTTTTGCCTGGATAGAGATAACTCCACTGATTGCTGCCTGACCTCTTGCCTGAATATGGATTGCTCTACTCATTGCTGCCTGCCCTGACCCTTGCTTGGAAATTTTCCACATTTTGTCATGTTACAGCCAAAAATGTAAATGTATTTTATTGGGATTTTATTTGATAGACCAACACAAAGTGTGACATAATTGTGAAGTGGAAGGAAAATGATAAATGGTTTTCAACATTTTTTATAAATAAATATCTGAAAAGTGTGGCGTGCATTTATATTCAGCCCCCTTTACTCTGATACCCCTAACTAAAATCTAGTGGAACCAATTGCCTTCAGAAGTCACCTAATTAGTAAACAGAGTCCGCCTGTGTGTAATTTAATCTCAGTATAAATACAGCTGTTCTGTGAAGCCCTCAGAGGTTTGTTAGAGAACCTTAATGAACAAACAGCTTTATGAAGGCCAAGGAACACACCAGACAGATCAGGGATAAACTTGTGGAGAAGTTTAAAGCAGGGTTAGGGTCCTTTCACACGAGCGGTGCCCGTTTTGACGGGCTCCGCTGCTCAGCGGGGAACCATCCGTTGATCCCCGCTGAGCCGGCGGATGACAGGACCATCTCTGCACTCCATGCAGAAACGGACGTGTCAGAGCTCCGCTCTCCTCTATGGGCGATCGGATGAACACAGACCATCTGTCCGTGTTCATCCGATCCTCCAGACGGTTGTAAAAGGGTTTCCATCCATCTGTGTTTAGCGGATCGGATGTCACCGCTGACATCTGTCGCTCCATAGAGGACAATGGAGCGTCCGTTCAGGTCCGCCTGAAAAACTGACAGGTGGACCTGAACGGTCCATGCATGTGAAAGGGGCCTAAGGTTATAAAAAAATATCCCAAGCTTTGAACATCTCACAGAGCGCTGTTCAATCCATCATCAAAAATGGAAAGAGTATGGCACAACTGCAAACCCACCAAGACATGGCCGTCCACCTAAACGAACAGGCCGGGCAAGGAGAGCATTAATGAGAGAAGCAGCCAAGAGGCCCATGGTAACTCTGGAGGAACTGCAAAGATCCACAGCTCAGGTGGGAGAAACTGTCCACAGGACAACTATTAGTAATGCACTCCACAAATCTGACCTTTATGGAAGAGTGGCAAGAAGAAAGCCATTGTTGAAAGAAAGCCATAAGAAGTCCCGTTATCAGTTTGCGAGAAGCCATGTGAGGGACACAGCAAACATGTGGAAGAAGGTGCTCTGGTCAGATGAGACCAAAATGTAACTTTTTTTTACCTAAAAGCAAAACGCTATGTGTGGCGGAAAACACTGCACATCACCCTGAACACACCATCCCCATTGTGAAACATGGTGGTGGCCGCATCATGTTGTGGGGATGTTTTTCTTCAGCAGGGACAGGGAAGCTGGTGAGAGTGGATGAAAAGATGGATAGAGCCAAATACAGGGCAATCTTAGAAGAAAACCTATTAGACTCGGCAAAAGACTTGAGACTGGTGAGCAGGACAACGACCCTAAACATACAGCCAGAGCTACAATGGAATGGTTTAGATCAAAGCATATTCATGTGTTAGAATGGCCCAGGCAAAGTCCAGACCTAAATCAAATTGAGAATCTGTGGCAAGACTTGAAATTTGCTGTCCACAGATGCTCTCCATCCAATCTGACAGAAATTGAGATATTTTGCAAAGAAGAATGGGCAAAAATGTCCTCTCTAGATGTGCAAAGCTGGTAGAGACTTCCCCAAAAAGACTTGCAGCTGTAATTGCAGGGAAAGGAGGTTCTACAAAGTATTGACTCAGGGGGGCGCTATACTATTGCACGCCACAATTTTCACATAATTATTTGTAAAAAAAAATTGGAAAACCATTTATAATTTTCCTTCCACTTCACAATTATGTGCCACTTTGTGTCGGTCTATCACATAAAAGCCCAATAAAACACATTTACGTTTTTGGCTGTAACATGACAAAATGTGGAAAACATCAAGGGGTATGAATACTTTTTCAAGGCACTGTGCTATAGGTCAAACATTGTAAAAGTCTGGCAATTTTTGCAAAACAGGATGCAAAGTGGTACAGCAGATTTCCCCTTACCTCCTGTTCCTGTGGCAGCTCTATGTGGGTTTCCTGCCACTTTCTGTACAGGAAATAAAGCTCACCATGAGCAATAGTGAGGGTGAATCTTTGCATCGGGCACCCAGACAATAATAACTGCCTCAAAGGTTTCTCGCCCTTCGACATTCTATCTATCCTATATTAACTAAATTAAATTATGTATTTAATGTACATTTTTTAATGCATAGATACTGTATACTGAATAGCCATATTTACATGTTTTGCATACAATCTCTGCTTCCTAGTTGCGCCTTAAGTTGGCCATAGATGAACATTTTATTTTTTTTCCCTGCTGGTGCAATTAAAAAAAAAATGATTCCTTCATCCACCTAAGGATTTTGCATTCTGACAGTGGAGTTCGTCATTATCAGAATACACTGCACCTAACAGGGATGCTTACAATGATCAGCTTTTAATCATTTATGTAAGACCTTTATCACAAAAAGAAAATAAAATCTGTTGCTGTACCTGCTAAAAAAGTGTTAACTGGAGATCAAGCAGTATTAACCCTACCAAAACCATATTTTAAACCAAAAATATATAGCAGATTACCAACCATTAGATGTGGTTGCTGCATTCATTTTCTCTTTTTTTTTAAGCTTTTTCCCCTCTGTTTTCTTTGTTTTCACCTGATGATCTGGCCAATAACACACCTCCTGTATTAGGCCCCATTCACACCCGAGTGTGAAGCCTGAAGCTACAAAACACTAGAGGGGAAAAAAATCAATGATTCTCTATGGAGATGGTTCACATCTCCACTCCAAAACGCCTGAAGCCAAACGCCTGAAGCCAAACGGCTGAAGCTCAAACAAGTTCCGGAGGTATTTTTGCCATGTGAATCGGGCAGATTTGGGCGTTTATATCCCATAGAAATGAATGGAAACGCACGATTCGGGCGTTTTTGTGCGTTTTGTCGTGCGTGTTTGCGCGATTTTCAGCTGAAATAAAAGCTAAAAAAAGCTGGACTACCTAGCAACAAATGATGCAATAGATATAGTATTCTTTATTGGCTAATGCAAAAACCCCAAAACACACAAAAATGCTGCACACAAACGCGCAAAAAATGATCCAAAGTGGCGCGACAAAACGCCGGAAAAAGCACAAAGACGCTCAGGTGTGAAGGCAGCCTCAGAGTGCCTCCACTCTGGATGAAGGAGCACAGGCGGCACCTTTGGACAGCAGCATTATCAGTCTGGGGGGGTTATATACTGTATCTACTCGAGTATAAGCCGAGTTTTTCAGCACGTTTTTTGTGCTGAAAAAGGCCGCCCTCGGCTTATACTCGAGTCAGTGCCCCACAGCATCTTATCTGCGGGAGCCTGAACCCTCTGTGGATGGTCAGAAAACTCTATGTATGTGCACTGAACAGCGCACATACATAGGCTGATTGACTGCACAGTGACTGCCAGTGATTGGCTTGTCACTGTGCTGTGGGTGGGGCCAGAGCGCAGGTCGGAGCGGCTGACACGGAGTCCGACGAGGAAAGAAGAGGAGAAGAGAGAAGGTACTGTGCTCTCTGTGTCAGTGTAATGGCTCAGTCCCTGTGTAATGGCTACAATACCTGTGTTCTGGCTATAATACATGTGTTCTGGCTACAATACCTGTGTTCTGGCTATAATACCTGTGTTCTGGCTACAATACATGTGTTCTGGCTATAATACCATTGTTCTGGCTACAATACCTGTGTTCTGGCTATAATACATGTGTTCTGGCTACAATACCTGTGTTCTGGCTATAATACCTGTGTTCTGGCTACAATACATGTGTTCTGGCTATAATACCATTGTTCTGGCTACAATACCTGTGTTCTGGCTATAATACATGTGTTCTGGCTACAATACCTGTGTTCTGGCTACAATACCTGTGTTCTGGCTATAATACATGTGTTCTGGCTATAATACCTGTATTCTGGCTACAATACATGTGTTCTGGCTATAATACCTGTATTCTGGCTACAATACATGTGTTCTGGCTACAATACCTGTGTTCTGGCTACAATACCTATGTTCTGGCTACAATACCTGTGTTCTGGCTATAATGCCATTGTTCTGGCTACAATACCTGTGTTCTGGCTATAATACCTGTGTTCTGGCTATAATACCTGTATTCTGGCTACAATACATGTGTTCTGGCTATAATACCTGTATTCTGGCTACAATACATGTGTTCTGGCTATAATACCTGTATTCTGGCTACAATACCTGTGTTCTGGCTACAATACCTATGTTCTGGCTACAATACCTGTGTTCTGGCTATAATGCCATTGTTCTGGCTACAATACCTGTGTTCTGGCTATAATACATGTGTTCTGGCTATAATACCTGTGTTCTGGCTACAATACCTGTGTTCTGGCTATAATGCCATTGTTCTGGCTACAATACCTGTGTTCTGGCTATAATACATGTGTTCTGGCTATAATACATGTGTTCTGGCTACAATACCTGTGTTCTGGCTATAATGCCATTGTTGTGGCTACAATACCTGTGTTCTGGCTACAATACATGTGTTCTGGCTATAGTACCTGTATTCTAGCTACAATACCTGTGTTCTGGCTACAATACCTGTGTTCTGGCTACAATACCTGTGTTCTGGCTACAATACCTGTGTTCTGGCTATAATACCATTGTTCTGGCTACAATACCTGTGTTCTGGCTACAATACCTGTGTTCTGGCTATAATACCATTGTTCTAGCTACAATACCTGTGTTCTGGCTATAGTACCTGTATCTGGCTTTACTATAGTAAAGGAGAAAAATTACTTACGGTATTTACAAAATTTTATAACGAAAACGAAGAAAAAAATTTTTTTTTCAAAATTTTCAGCCTCTTTTAATTTGTTTAGCAAAAAATGAAAAACCCCAGTGATGATTAAATGCCAGCAAAAGAAAGCTCTATGGGTCTCAATAAAATTAAGAAAATGTAGTTTGAGTACAGCGTTGCATGACCGCGCAATTGTCATTCAAAGTGTGACAGCGCTGAAAGCTGAAAGTTGTCCTGGGCAGGAAGGGGGTAAGAGTGCCCAGTAGGCAAGTGGTTAAATATCCACTTTAACAAAACTGGAATTAAAATGATTTTTTTTCTCCTACCTGTGAGAATCATTATATTCTGTAACGTGTTAACTGAAGACGACACGTGCGACTTGCATAAAAAGACATAAAACCTGTAAGTACATCATGACTCATTCATCCTTCCCAGCTCCGAAAATGTTTCATTTGCTCATTTCCTGCAAATGATTCACCGGGTAAGTAGAGCAGAATAAGCAAAGGCTACACATTGCATGGCTGGGACAGACCTTCCACTGTGCTACTAACAAATGTTTCCTGAATGACGCTTGTATCAGAAGTCCCATAATCCTTCACTTCTGTCTGTGTGGCCAAAAGTCTGAGCCGTCATCTATATTCAGAGTTTTTGAAAAGCATGCATGCAGTAGTTAAATAATAATGAATGAGGGCTCCTGTAGGCATTTTTCCTGCATGTATTTGATATGCATATCATTGATTGGATGAGCCAGTGCCAGGACAAGGTCATTATCTACTGCCGAGTCTGAAAACCGGTGTGTCTGTCTTCACTTCCTAATACCCTGAAGACTATGTTCGCAGTAAGTCCTTTGTAAACAATCATCGTGTCACCTTCCAGACAGGGTCGGTACGTTACACATCGGAAACGAATAAGACGAGATGAATGGGCCACTTAGTAAACGTCCTTTACTCGTTTACTTTGTAAAAGCCTCGACCCTTCCTACTTACTCAGTACTACATGAATGTCCAAAATACAGAAAAATACGTTCAGCGTGCACAGCAGAAGTCAATTGTGCAATGTCTTATATT
>BLSH010084816.1:176621-189532 GCA_018402905.1 Glandirana rugosa | reverse complement strand
GTTCTACGCAAACGATCGGCCGATTATCTAATCAGCTTATCTGACAGCCGATTCCAAGTTTTCGGGTGACAAAACCTGAAGGTGCATGCTATAAAACTTTTATCGTATGTGAACACAACATCCAATTTTCATTTGATTAGCACAATTTTCGTCTGAAAAAAATCGGCAAGACTGTACATGCTCAGAAATTTAAAAAGTTGAGTAACCTCTTCATTTTCGTATGAGATTAGCATGCAAAAAAAAAAAAAAAAACGGACGATTATTTATCCAATAATCTTATTGTGTGTACCAGGCTTTAGAGTAAGCTGCTTGAAGATTGCCGAAAGCTTGGCAAAAGTTTGCTGAAAGTTTCATAAAAGCTCTGCTGTTCACCCCGCTCTTATACCAGCCGAAGCTTGTGTGAAGCAGGCCTAAGAGCAGTGTGAACAGCAAGCTTTTATAAAGCATTTACAGAGCTTTCAGCAAGCTTTGGTGAAGCACGTACGGGGATTTATTTACTAATGGCAAATAGGCTGTTCACTTTGCAAGGGAATTTTGTCTTAGCTTAGTGAACAAGGTGACAATTCACTTTCCTAAAAATATCCAATCATGTCCAAGGAAAAGTATTCAGTATGCAGTGTTCTAGCTTGCACATGATTGGATGATGGAAATCAGAGGAGCTTCACCTCACCTCGTTAAAGCGGAGTTCCACCCTTTCCGAATGTTTATTAAAAGTCGGCAGCTACAAAAAGTGTAGCAAAAATACAAAGAGACAATGGAGCACCGGCCTAGCGCATTATCCTCAGGTTGATTTTTATAAAAAAGTTAAAAACATACTCACAAGCAACCAGTAAAGCCAAGCATGCCATGCATTGCGGATTCCTTTGCGCCCATGACCACATGTACTATAGGATTGGCATCTCACACAGAGACAAAATGGCTAACACATTCCAAGGTATAAACCTCTTCTTCAGAGCCAATACCTTGAAACGCGTTAGCCATTTTGTCTTTGTGTGAGATGCCATTCCTATAGTACATGTGGTCATGGACGCGAAGGAATCCGCAATGCATGACATGCTTGGCTTTACTGGTCGCTTGTGAGTATGTTTTTAACTTTTTAATAAACATCAACCTGAGGAAAATGCGCTAGGCCAGTGCGCCATTGTTTCTTTGTATTTTTGGTACAGTGTCGCTGGACTTCCCCAGTTCATCAGTGGCAGCAAGGCGGCACATTATCCGCAGCTATACAATTTGCATTTGGCCTCCCCTCTGAGCGCAGGAAGGAGCTTTTGTTTGTTTGTGTTGTGTCAAAAAGTGTAGCTGCTAACTTTTAATAAACAGACACTTACCTGTCTCCCAGTCCAGCAATGGGGCCTCATGGAGCTTCGGATCTCTCCCCTCTGCAGCGCCAGCATTGCTACTGTGGGCACCCGGCCGCACGCACTGCGCATGCGTGAGCGGCGCTGCGCTTCGTGATTGGTCCCAAAGTCTTCTAGGACCTGTCCTGTGTCCCAGAAGACTTCGGGAGGGAGGGGGAAGGAGACCTTCCACTTCCGATTGCAATGGAAGTCCCTGTAAAAATCGGGTATCCACACACCCCTCTCTCCTCCACTTTTGGGTGGAACTCCGCTTTAACTAAGCTAAATGAAAATTCCCTTGCAAAGTGAGCAGCCTATTTGATTTTAGTAATTCACCCCATAGAGCAGTCTTTCTTAAAGCGGTAGTAAACCCCCAAAGCTGTTTTTACCTACAGGTAAGCCTATAGTAAGGCTTACCTGTAGGTAAAAAGAATATCTCCTAAACCTGCATGGTTTAGGAGATATTCGCCCTGCATGCAGCCGCTGACATTAGTGGCGCATGCGCTCTGACGATCCGGCCGAGGCGTCCGGCAACTCAGAGCTGGCTGCTGGAGAGAAGAGCTCCCGCGCGCATGCGCGGGAGTGACGTCACGCGGCTCCGGCCACTCACAGTGCCGGAGCCACGTACCCGGAAGAATGAAGAGGGCAAACATATCAGCGTCCTTAGAGCTGACCGACTTGGGCATCGGGGGCCTCGTTCTAAGGTAATTAATATGTTAGTATGCGATGCATACTAACATATTATGCTATTGTCTTGCAGGATTTTTTTTTTTGCCAGTGGGTTTACTACCGCTTTAAATTGGTTGTACAGGCAGAATGTTTTTTACCTTAAAACAGATGTAAACCCTCTCCTATACCCAGTGAAGTAAACAGCCTCAGATGATACACAGAGATGAAACAAATCTCCCTA
Source organism: Glandirana rugosa (assembly GCA_018402905.1). Lineage (NCBI taxonomy): Eukaryota > Metazoa > Chordata > Amphibia > Anura > Ranidae > Glandirana > Glandirana rugosa. Next base: position 187,285 of record BLSH010084816.1, on the reverse strand, counting down.
TATAAGTTTTATATGTATATCTTCTGTCTTCAGCTGTATATATTTTTTAGAAAGTACAAATCATGTTGCAGATTTTCCCTTCCTGTTCAGCAAAGGGAGTGGATTATTGGCATACAGCCAAGACAGCTGATTGGAGGATAGGCACCCCCCTCCACATTGGCAAAGGAAGGAAGTAATATGCACTTTCTGGAGATTTACTTGTTGCAACTACAGTTTATCTGTGTACACTATTGTTTCATATGTATTGTTTCATATGTATCGTTTCTGTTTCATATGTCTGGTTGAAGATCTCCTGGTTTCTTTCTCAATAACTTCGCTCTACTGCAGCATCTCAGCAGTTCTCTCTTCCCATTTAAAAGGAACTGATACTTATTTCCTCGGGGATAAATAAACCACAAGGGTGCTTAAGAGCTCTCAGTATAAGAACAAGTGTCTCATCATGTATAGGAGTATATTATACTGGTTTATCTGCAATTCTATATCTGATATTGTTCATCATAGATGTCATTGTTTGAATCGATGCTACACTTTCAGGGGAGCGATTAGGAGAGAGTGGCTTGGTATAAAATAATTGGTCCACTGCTCTTCTGTACCCAAGCCCATGAACAGTGTGTAAAGTGATCAGAATAAATATATATATTGAACCTTTGGCTTGTAAATTATAAGGACAGATTGCTGGTTGAGAAATTGTACCTCTTTGTAAACTAAATTCTGTGTATCTGTACGGTTAAAGATTAGCTCTTTCACTTTATTCATTTGCTTTATTCAAGTAAAATATATCATTGAGTTACTTACGCTGGTGTGTTTCTTATTAAACAATTCTTTAACCACTTACCCACCGGAGCCCTTTTTTACATTTGTTGGTTACAAGTTAAAAAGTTTTTTTTGCTAGAAAATTACTTAGAACCCCCAAACATTATATATTTTTTTCAAACACCCTAGAGAATAAAATGGCGATCGTTACAATACTTTTTGTCACACGGTATTTGCGCAGCGGTCTTTCAAGCGCAATTTTTTTTGGGGGGAAAAATTTCACTTTTTTGAGTTAAAAAATAAGACAACAGTAAAGTTAGCCCAATTTTTGTGTATATTGTTAAAGATGATGTTATGCCGAGTAAATAGATACCATACATGTTACGGTTCAAAGTTGCGCACACTTGCAGAATGGCGACAAACTCCGGTACTTAAAAATCTCCATAGGTGACGCTTTAAAAACGTTTACAGTTTACCAGGCTAGAGGTGCAGAGGAGGTTTTTTGATAGAATTATTGCTCACACTCTGGCGATCGCGGCGATACCTCACATGTGTGGTTTGAACACAGTTTTCATATGCGGGCGTGACTTACATAAACATCCCTTGTGATAGTAATAGATTGTGACAGGTACTCTTTATGGAGGATGGGGGGTCTAAAAGACCCCCCATTCCTCCTTTTCACTTCACAGTATTCAGGTCGCCAAAAACGGGGATTCTAAATACTGTCATTTTTTTAAAACCGGCGCCGTTGGCCACCGAGAGTAAACCAGAAGTGACGTTGTGACGTCGCTTCCGGAATTTGATGAAGGAGACCTTCAGGTCAAAGCTCCGGTCTCCCGGTGGGGCGGGATAAAGACCGAGTGGCTTCCGAGCCGGATCGGCCGTTATCACCCAATAGCCAACCGCCTGCTCTAAAAAACGATACCGGGGTATAGCCTGCAGCCGCAGGCTATACCCCAATACATCCACTTAAAGCAGCCGCCGCTTATATACGGCGCTTCACAGGAAGAGGTTAAGGGGAACTAACCCAAATAGTGATTCCAGGTGTGCCAGGGGGGACTGAGGCTGTTATTGGGGTTGAGAGGCAGAGTAGCGCACTGAACATACTCAAGTGGCTCCTGCGGGGGTAGCGCTACATGAGGGGCACTCTTCTCACTGGCCATCACATTAATGTGCCATGAGCTGTAGGCAGAGGCGTAACTAGAACCTTCAGGGCACGGGTGCAAGAAATTAGGAAGGGCCCCCCCTGACCTCTGGCCAGGGCCCTTCCCTCTTCTTGCTGATCCTGGGGCCCTTTACTTCTATCACTTGTCCCTTTATTACGGTACTGCAGCGGGACCCTGGGAACAGCAGAAGACAAGTAAACTGGATAGGAGGGGCGGCAGGGGCAGCATATAGAGGAACCAATCTCCTGCATTAGGAGGAAAATGGAATAAATAAAACTTCTAAATGCCACCCTAGCCATCACTCCTATCCAGGTGTACAAGGGAAGCACATGGGCCCCCTGGAGCATGGGGCCCGGTTGCAATCGCAACCCCTGCAACCCCTATCGTTACGCCCCTGGTTGTAGGTAAAGTATTTATTATAAGGAGTTTCCTGAGCCTAGAAGGTCATTTCAAGGGTTCCCCCATGTTAAAAATGTTGAGAAAGGCTGCCATAGAGTGCACAGTGCTTCTCACTAGGATAAGAAATCTGCTAAGCATGTCCTTTATTAGCATGTGATCTGCCAGCATGCTGATATGACATCATTTATCAAAGTATCATAAAATCTGATCTACATTGTCCTGGAGCAGCCCAGCCATATGCAGACTTTTATTCTCCCAATGTCATTTGCACGGTTTAATCTGGTGACTCAGAGTCAATGCTAACACTTTATAGGGAAGACACTTTGAAGGGCTCATAGTACGCAATGTCTAGGAAATAATAATAAATACGATGACCAGAGAAATGCAATGCAGCTCGCAGAGCGTGTGCCTGACGCCCTTTAGTTGGGTGTTTTACGCACCTTCTCCATCTCTTGCAAATAGATTTGTGCAATCCAGCTGGCTTTCTCAAAACAAGACACGGCCTCCTCCTCCCTCTCCGACAGGCGGGCTCGGGATGCAATGGTGGCTGTAGAGCGCTCTAATGATAGGCCTATACGGGATTGGGGAAAAAAAAACAATTAACCTTATTTACTATGCTGATAGCTATTTGACATTTCTAATAGCAATAGCAAAAAGACCCCCCCCCCCCCCCAAGATCAGAGAGCTATTATTCAGGCAAACGCTGAAGAAGTCACATTGACTTTTTAAATTCATACTTTCATTGACAAATAATTAGCAGTAGAAAATTAGCACATATGGTAACATTCAGTTAAACTCATTTCATTTAAATACATTCCTTAACCACTTCAGCCCCGGAAGGATTTACACCCTTGATGACCAGGCCATTTTTTGCGATACGGCACTGCGTCCCTTTAACTGACAATTGCAAGGTCCTGCGACGCTATGCCAAATAAAATTGACGTCCTTTTTTCCCACAAATAGAGCTTTCTTTTGGTGGTATTTGATCACCTCTGTGGTTTTTATTTTTTCCACTATAAACAAACAAAGAGCAACAAGTATTCTTCTACATATTTTTGGTAAAAAAAAATAAACGCAATAGGCATATATTGCTTGGTTTGCGCAAAAGTTATTGGATCTACAAACTACGGGATAGATTTATGGACTTTTTGGGTTTTTTTTTATTGTTTTTACTGGTAAAGGCGGTGATCTGCGATTTTTAGCGGGACTGCGACATTGCAGTGGACACATTTGACCCCAAATTACACTTTTTGGGGACCAGTGACATTATTACATTGATCAGTGCTATAAAAATGCAGTGATCAATGTAAAAATTACACTGGGAGGGAAGGGGTTATACACTGGGGGTGCGATCAAGGGGTTAAGTGTGTTCCCTAGGTGTGTCCTAACTGTAGTGGGGATGGGCTGGCAGGGACATGACAGAGATCACTGTTCCCGATCACTGGGAACAGTAGATCTCTGTTATGTCCCCTGTCAGAATGGGGAACCGGCTTGTTTACATTGGCAGATCCCTGTTCTGCCTCTGTAGTTCGCTGGTTGCCGGTGGATATCGAGTTCGCCTGACCCACAGGCACGCTCACATTGCGCGCCGCCGGCGGCGCGTGTTAGCCCGCAAACCATGTATGCGAGGCCGAAGTACCATGACGGCAATTTCGCGCACCCGTGCCAACCTGCCGCAGTGAAACTGCGGCGGCTATTTGGGAAGCAGTTAAAGTGACAAAGCAGATTTTTTTTTCTAAATAACAAACATGTTATAAGTAAATAATGTGTGGGCTCCCCCATGCTACTATGGGATATAAGTAAAGAGATAGGTGAAGTTGCTGTATTGGTGAGTGGTGACACTCCAAGGAATGTTTTGTATATAAGTGAATGACTAAACGTGTGTATAATGTGTTGACTGCAGCAATATCTAATATATTTCACAGTAAATATACAGTTGTATGCAAAAGTTTAGGAACCCCTGACAATTTCCATGATTGTCATTTATAAATATTTGGGTGTTTGGATCAGCAATTTGATTTTGATCTATCAAATACCTGAAGGACACAGTAATATTTCAGTAGTGAAATGAGGTTTATTGGATTAACAGAAAATGTGCAATATGCATCAAAACGAAATTAGACAGGTGCATAAATTTGGGCACCCTTGTCATTTTGTTGATTTGAATACCTGTAACTACTTAGCACTGATTAATTGGAACACACAATTGGTTTGGTGAGCTCATTAAGCCTTGAACTTCATAGACAGGTGCATCCAATCATGAGAAAAGGTATTTAAGGTGGCCAATTGCAAGTTGTTGTTCTCTTTGAGAGCCGGCTCATACTGGAGCGGCGCGACTTGCAGGGCGAAGCAAGTCGCCCCGCTCGAGGGGACCTCAGCACGGCTTGCAAGGAGACTTCTATCCATAGAACTCAATGCAAGTCGCGCTGAGGTTGCCCCGAAAATAGTGCACGAACGTTTCTCTAAGTCAGAGCGACCTGAGTCGCTGCTATTAGAACGGTTCCATTGCACTGCATGGAGACGACTTGTCAGGCGACTCAAGTCGCCTGACAAGTCGCCTCAGTGTGAACCGGCTCTGACTCTCCTATGAAGAGTGGCAACATGGGGGCCTCAAAACAACTCTCAAATGACCTGAAAACAAAGATTGTTCTACAAATCTACATTATGCTTTAAGTGAAGGTTATCACAGAGATATAAGCTGTCAGTGTCCACTGTGAGGAACATAGTGAGGAAATGGAAGGCCACAGGCACAGTTCTTGTTAAGGCCAGAAGTGGCAGCCACATAAAATATTGGAGAGGCAAAGGTGAAGGATGGTGAGAACGGTCAAAAACAGCCCACAGACCACCTCCAAAGACCTAGAACATCATATTGCTGCAGATGGTGTCACTGTGCATCGTTCAACAATTCAGCGCACTTTGCACAGGGAGAAGCTGTATGGGAGATGGGAAAGAAGCCTTTTCTGCACACACGCCACAAACAGAGTCGCTTGAGGTATGCAAATGCGCATTTGGACAAGCCAGCTTCATTTTGGAATAAGGTGCTGTGGACTGATGAAACAAAGGTTGAGTTATTTGGTCATAACAAGGGCCGTTATGCATGGCGGCAAAAGAACACAGCGTTCCAAGAAAAACACTTACTACCCACAGTAAAATTTGGTGGAGGCTCCATCATGCTGAGGGGCTGTGTGGCCGGTGCCGGTACCGGGAATCTGGTTAAAGTTGAGGGTCACATGGATTCCACTCAATATCAGCAGATTCTTGAGAATAATTTTGAGGAATCAGTCACAAAGCTGAAGTTACGCCGGGGCTCGATATTTCAACAAGACAACGACCCAAAACACTGCTCAAAATCTACTCGGGCATTTATGCAGAGGAACAAATACAATGTTCTGGAATGGCCATCCCAGTCCCCAGACCTGAATATCATTAAACATCTGTGGGGTGATGTGAAGCGGGCTGTCCATGCTCGGCAACCATCAAAGCTAACTGACCTGGAGATGTTTTGTAAGGAGGAACCCAAAACATTCACCCAGAATCCAGACACTCATTAAAGGCTATAGGAAGCATCTAGAGCAGGGTTTCTCAACCAGGGTTCCGTGGAACCCTAGGGTTCCTCCAGAGGTTGCTAGGGGTTCCTTGAGCAATGGTCAATTTCTACCTCTCAGATAAATTCCCACTGACATCATTGGTTTTTTAGCCATCTGTATGGGGGTAATGCTTCCCAACGACCACAAGTGTAAGGAGAATTCTTCCCATTGACCATCACTCTAATGTATCATGAGTTGTAGATTTTAAATTTTTAGCAGGGGTTCCCCGAGACCGGAGAATTATTTCAAGGGTTCCACGGTGTTGAAAAGGTTGAGAAAGGCTGGTCTAGAGGCTGTTATTTCGGCTAAAGGAGGCTATACTCAATATTGATGTGATTTTTCTGTTGAGGTGCACACATATATGCACCTGTCTAATTTCGTTTTGATGCATATTGCGCATTTTCTGTTAATCCAATAAACCTCATTTCACTACTGAAATATTACTGTGTCCTTCAGGTATTTGATAGATCAAAATGAAACTGCTGCTCCAAACACCCAAATATTTATAAATGACAATCATGGAAATTGTCAGGGGTTCCTAAACTTTTGCATACAACTGTATGTATGATGGATGCAAGGCAGATGATATTGCGCAATCCGTGAATTAAGTGCCAAAAAAATTATATAAGTCCCATATCACATACAGTGTTGAAATATCAAATTCAAAAAAGTGACTTAGTGCAAGAATTCGTTGCTCAAATGTTAGGTTAAAAGTGACTCAGTGCAGCAACAAAACTCATATATAGATATAATAATGCATAAGTAACGTATAATAAAAACAAAGTTAGTAAATCAACATAGTTCATCAAATAAAGAATAATCTTCCAATATTTTAACCATAAAGTGTCTCAGTGCCCAAATATAAATACAAATATAAATCTATTTCATAGTGAATTTCATTCCATAAGACATATATACATACTGTACATACACTTGCAATCAGAAATATTCAGCCCCTAAAGAGTTTTAAGGATTTATAAATAAAAATCTTTTCAAAGTGCAGGATTCTGCTTTTGATGGCTTCTTATTGAGTTTAGTGATACATAAAATCAACACAGAAAATGTATGCTGTAGTATTTGTGTGTAACGGTATATTTTGTTAAGATCGCCATGTCACAATTATTCAACCCCTATATAATATTGTTGTTTCTAAAGCTTTCTGACAGTTTTTATGGCCTAAAGTGGAGCTGAAACTCTCACAATTTCATCAAGGGCCCTTAGCAACTAAAGCCTCGTACACATGGGATGGCGATCGTATACAACAGGTCGTACGAACAACCGTTGTATGCGAAATCGATCGTTAGTACGCGTTAGTACATCGTAACAGCCGATGTACGACGGTCGTACAACGGGAGTTGTATGAGCAAACAAGAAAACTTGGTAGTACCAATAAGCGGTCATACGACCGCTGTATCATATGTACAGAGAAGTTGGTCCAACAAGTTGTATTGTGCAAAACACGCATGTTTAGAAGTCAGGAACGGCCGGATGCTAATTACACGCACCTGAACATTCTTTCTTTGGTCGTACGATCGTGTAGTGAAGTCAGTATGCTACATACAACAGCCAACATACGATTTGAGCCATTCGGTCGTGTGACCGTCGAACCGTGTGTACGAGGCTTTAGTCAGGACAGCTAAGAAAAACCCCCGTGTGACTGCAAGACAGCTACATGATGACATGATGAAGGCTGCTACAAGTGCTTCAGTGGCAACTATAAGACGTGCACTGAATAATCAAGGACTTCATGGCCGGACCCCAAGACGCACTCCACTCTTGACCTCAAGGAACATCAGGAGTCGACTAGAATATGCCAGGAGGAAAACTACTGGGTTCTGGGAGACAGTTCTATGGACTGATGAAACCAAACTGGAACTTTTTGGACATACAGTATGGACCAGTGGTATATCTGGCATGCAAAAGGTCAGGCTTATGACCAGAAGAATACCATCCCCACTGTCAAGCACAGAGGTGGGTCAATAATGATGTGGGGCTGTTTTTCTGCGGCAGGAACTGGCAATCTTGATTGTGTAGCTGGCATCATGGATTCCCAGAAATACCAGGTCATTTTGAAGAAGAACATGATGCCTTCTGTTGACAAAATAACTCAAATATGTACCGATTAGGCCTCATACACACGGGCGTCTGAGAAAAAATAAGTAAAACGTTGTGTCCGACGTTTTGAAAAAAAATCTGCTTTTTTTTCGGCGTTTTGCATCGGCGTCAATAGGCGTTTTTTAAAAAAAAATCAGTCCTCTGCTATTTTTCAACCTAAAAACGTTGGCGTCAAAAAAAGCCAGTTAACGCCGGTACGGCATTAGTGGGCGTTTGTGAGCATTTTGCCGATTAGCGTCAAAAATCGCCAAAACGCTACAGCCTCAGAACGCACTGGCCCGCGTTCTACAAACAGCTCACTAACCGACGCCCTCTACTGCTCAAAAACGCTGGCGTTTTTAGAGGGCCATTGAATAACATGGAGAGCTGCAAAAAACGCCCAAAAACGTGGCGTCAAAAACGCGCGTGTGTATGAGGCCTAAATATTGTTTGTTATTTCGCGAGTTTTTTTTTTTTTTCATTATCTTTCATCAACATCACTGTATTGTCTATTGAGGTGAGGGGGTTGAATATTTCTGATTGCAAGTGTATATTCCTTATATCTATGTGACAGATTTCTTATGCAGTAGTCCCAATTATTCCATCAAAAGTGACTAGGTGCTCCAAACGCCCTTCAACAAATCAATGAGGTGCTCAAAACGTGCAGCTGGAGCCGGTCTGGTGGGTCTTTCACACACCGCCAAAGGGGCTACATGCTGGTGTTATCCCCACTCGTGCTTTCAGAACTCTCACCTTAGTGCTGTTTAAATTGCGCCTTTATATTTTCAATCCCGTATACAGAAATGCCTTCTCCTTTAAGGGCGTCCCTGTACACCAGGGATATGCAATTAGCGGACCTCCAGATGTTGCAGAACTACAATTCCCATGAGGCATAGCAAGACTCTGACAGCCACAAGCATGACATCCAGAGGCAGAGGCATGATGGGACTTGTAGTTTTGCAGCAGCTGGAGGTCCGCTAATTGCTTATCCCTGCTGTACACTCTCCACTCTTATCTACAGGACCTCCACTATACTGCGCTGATGGTTGACACTCACTTGTAAGTGAATAAACAGACAGGTTCCCATAGAGTAACATCATCAAGCTAAATCACATTTATTAACTTACAGGTGCTTCCATCACAGGAGTAAAAACATGCACTTCAGAATACAAACAGCGGCGTTCTCCACCTCTCACCGGAAGTAGAGTGAGAAGCAGAGAACGCCGTTGTTTGTATGCTGAAGTGCATGTGAGCGTCAACCATCAGCGCAGTCCAGTGGTCTCTTCTTCCCATGCTGACACGATGCGGTCTCCTTCACGAATGTCACATCCTGGGGTGGGGCTGTGCCATCATAAGGGGTGGGGCCTCCGGATGATGTCAGCGGGTGGCCCCGTCCCATGCCAATATAAGGCACAGCACACAGCGGAGATGGCATTCTTGATTCTTGAAGGAGATCGCGTTGTGTCAACATGGGAAGACGAAGAGAGGAAGATCAGAGGGAAGAGGACAGCAGAGAAGACCGGCAAAAGAGCAGAAGACGCCGCAGAGAGGGAAAAGAAAGAAGACCTATCAGAAGATAGAAGACCCCGCAAAAGAGCAGAAGAAAGAAGAGCCGGAGAGGGGAGAAGACGCCGGAGCTGATTTAATAAAAGATTTAAAAACCTGTGTAGTGTGGTTTTTATTTTACACTTTTTTTCAGGTGAATAGGTAGGGGTACAATGCACCACATACTCATTCACATAGGGTGGGGGCTGGGATCTTGGGCCCCCCTTGTTAAAGGGGGCTTTCAGATTCTGATAAGTCCCCGCCCGCAGACCCCGACAACCAACGGCAAGGGTTGTTGGGAAGAGGCCCTTGTCCTCATCAACATGGGGACAAGGTGCTTTGGGGTGGGGGCACAGCCCCCCTGCCCCAAAGCACCCATACTCCCGATGTTGAGGGCATGTGGCCTGGTATGGTCCAGGAGGGGGGGCGCTCGCTCATCCCCACCCCTTTTCCTGGCCTGCCGGGCTGCATGCTCGGATAAGGGTCTGGTATGAGTTTTGTGGAAACCCCATGCCATTTTTTTTAATTTGGCGCGGGGTTCCCCTTTAAATTCATACCAGCCCAAAGGGCCTGGTATGCTCCTGGTGAGGGACCCCATGCCTTTTTTTTTTTAATTTGGCGTGGAGTTCCCCTTTAAGATCCCCAGAGCACAAGTCGCATGCCAAAGTCGGATCAGTGAAGACAATGATCTGACTTTGATCCGACTTCACTGCCTTTCAATGGGCTAAATTAGGATCAAAGTTGGACAAAAGTAGTACAGGAACCTTTCTCAAAGTCGGTCCGACTTTGAAAAACACAAGTTGGACCAGTTAAAGTGGTTGTCAAGTCATGACAACCACTTTAAACTACAGGTAAGACTACAATAAGGCTTACCTGTAGGTCCCAGGAATATCTCCTAAACCTGTATGGTCTATGAGATATTCCCTATATCTGCACGGGAGTGATGTCAGTGCGGCTCTGCCAATCACAGCGCTGGAGCCCGCGCTGTGATTGGATGGAGCCACAGACCCAGAAGAAGCATGTCGCCGGTCACAGCTTCGTTCCAAGGTAAGTATACAGTACTGAACTGTTGGTGAAATTGACCAGGTTGAACACAAAAAGTTTCAGCCTGGCTGAAACT
>BLSH010084816.1:143694-165323 GCA_018402905.1 Glandirana rugosa | reverse complement strand
TCTTACAGTACCTCTGACCACCAATGATAATGGGATTGTTTTCTTTTATATGTGTGTGTGTGTGTGTGGGGGGGGGATTTAAAGAGTCACTGCCAACCAACAATGATTTTGGAGTTTGTTTGTTTTTTAAGGTGGGGTTGACAAAGATCGTGGGATTGTTTGGAGGGCAGTGGTTAAAATACCACTGGCCACCAACTGTAAGATTTATTTTTAAAACTGTGTATGTGGAAGGGGGGGGGGTTAGAGAGGGCCATTGACCACCAATGATTGTGGGGTTGTTTTCCTAAAAAAAAGAAGGATAAATGCAAGCAAACTCAAATTTTTGGTCTTTATATAGTGGGTTTTAAATACCAGCAATTGAAAACTCTATGGCTCAACTTTTTCAACACTTGAAATACATCTCCGGTCTCGGGGAACCCCTGCTTAAATTTAAAGATCTACAACTCATGATACATTATAGTGTGATAGTCAATGGGAACAATTCTCCTTACAGAATCCCAAAGATCAATGGTATCATTGGGAATTTATCTGAGAGGTAGAAATTGACCATTGCTCAAGGAACCCCTAGCAACCTCTGGAGGAACTCTAGGGTTCCACGGAACCCTGGTTGAGAAACCCTGGTCTATGGGGTTGATTTACTAAAGGAAAATCGACTTTGCACTTTGCAAACTGCAGTTGCCCCAAAGCTTATAAATGACGTAAAGCTTCACTTTGCAAAGAATACCCAATCACGTGCCAGGAAAAAAAAAAAGTATTTTTGCTTGCACATAATTGGATGATGGAAGTCAGCAGAGCTTTCCCTCATTTACTTAGCTCTGGAGCAACTGCACTTGCAAAGTGCCCAGTCTATTTGCCTTTAGTGAAGCAAACCCTATATGTCTCCAAAAATGATAAAAAATGCATTTAGTACAGTGTTGCATGGTGGAGTAATTGTCAGTCAAACTATCACAGCACTGAAACCTGTAAAATGGCCCTGTAATGAAGGGGAATATACAGACCGGTACTCAAGTATTTAATATACAATAATCTAAAAAAAATAAAATAAAATACCACCTATGAAAATCTTTCAGATAGCAAATAGCATGATATATAAAAGCACACTGTGACATTTAGTACATAGGCTCCAGAGAAATGTATAAATGGATTTAATATATGCAGCAAATGACACAAATTCCTCTGGAATTGGATCAACAAAAACAAGAGATGGGGAGGGAAAAAGTTCCCAGTTTTTCACTGGAGGGATTACTTGAGATAAAGAAAACAATATGGAACTATTTAATGAATTGTCTTATCTCATTAACAAGCGCCTTTTAACCCTTTCAGGGCAAAAACATGTTTTGCCTTTCAAAGCTTAAAGTGATTGTAAAGTCACTTTTTTTTTTAACCTCCTTAGTATTCCCGAGTGTGGCTTGGGGTGGATTTTCAGTACCTAAAACTCGGGATTGCATCGCTGGATCCAGGCAATGTTACTCACCTTGTCCCCTGGATCCAGCGATGTCCTCCCGCGGTGTCAGCGTGTCTGCGGGCTGTGTCCGCAGCTCCGATGCCTCTGTGTGCCGGGCTCCTTTCCCTGTGAGCGTCGCGTCGCACGGGGGCGGAGACTGGCGGGAAATTCAAAAAGTGAAACACACACAGCACATACAGTACACTGTGATCTTATAGATTACATTACTGTATGAAATCATTTCACATCCCCTTTGTCCCTAGTGGTTTGCCCAGTGCCCTGCTTGCACTTTTATATAATAAATGTCATTCTTTCTGCCTGGAAACATGAGAATGTCCATAGCAACCAAAAAGTGTCCCTTTATGTCAAAAGTGGTTTTTGATCAGCTAGAAAACAGCGATAGTAAATAAGAATCATTTGCAGAATTGAGTGATACTGATTTATGGGGAAATTTATCATCAGAAACTGAAAGTGACGACAGCGACAATTCTGCAACTGAGCAAATTTCTGCGTTTTTGGTTTGATTACATTATTGAATAAATGCAAAATAATTGTACTGCTTTCAGCACCAAAAATCAGACATAATCATACCGCCAGGGATACTAACCATTGCAGGCCTATAGTACATAACTCCATATCTCCATGCAGAAAACCATTACCACTTTCAGCAATAAATTCCAGACTCAGTCATACCGCCAGGGATGTTAAACAACAAACATGTTATACTTACCTCCTCTGTGTAGTGGATTTGCACAGAGCAGCCCAGATCCTCCTCTTCTCTGGTCCCTCTTCTGTGCTCCTGGCCCCTCCTTCTGGTGAGTGCCCCCTCAGCCAGCAGCTCTCTATGGGGGCACCCAAGCCGAATCAGAGCTCCGTGTATCCATTCAGACACGGAGCCCGACCTGGCCCTGACTCCACTCTTCCCTGATTGGCTGACTGATTTTGATTGATAACTGCGGGAGCCAATGGCACCGCTGCTGTGTTTCAGCCAATCAGGAGGAGTATCTGGGACAGCTAAGACACTCATGGATATCGATGAAGAGAGAAGGAACTCAGAGAAGTGATTACGGGGGTGCTGTGGGGGGCTGCTACACACAGAAGGGTTTTTTTTATCTTAATGCATAGAATGTATTAAGATAAAAAAAACTTCTGCCTTTACAACCCCTTTAACCAGTTTAATCACCAACAATTTTTTAAAACATTTTTTGTAAACTCTCTGAATATTTAGTTTTGAACAGAGCAGCCCTGATCCTCCTCTTATAGGATCCCCTGCTCACGCTCCTGGCTGCCTGCAGCCCAAACAGCTTGCTAGGGGTGGTATTTGTGCAGGCTCGATCCCGAGCCGCAGTGTGTGCGTCTATTGACAAAGACAGTCTGGCTTGGCCCCGCTCCCTTATTACTGGACTTGATTGACAGCAGCAGGAGCCAATGAGTCCAGTGAGTGGGAGAGAAGAAGCAGCACCGCTGCTCTCAGACACAGCACTGGCCTCAAGTATTTAAGAGGGGATGCGAAAAAAAAAGTTAACCTTAAAGTGGTTGTAAAGGCTGAAAATTTTTTACCTTCATGTATTCTATGCATGAAGGTAGAAAACCTTCAGTGTGCTGCTCCACCCACAGCCCCCCTAATACTCAACCCCCCCCCCCCGAGCCCCCTTTCGATCCAGCGATGTGCACGAGAGCCTCGCTGTCCCGAGTCTCTCACTTCTCATTGGCTGAGACATAACAGCGGAAGCCATTGGCTCCCACTGCTGTCAATCACAGCCAGTGAGCCAATGAGAGTGGGGGGCAGGGCCAAGCCGCAGCTCTATGTGTCTTATGGATGCAAAGTGCAGGACTCAGGAGTGAGCATGCACCAGTGCCCCCATAGCAAGCAGCTTGCTATGGGGGCATTGGTCAAGGGGGAGGAGCCAGGAGCACCAGCAGGGGACCCTAACAATAGAGGATCGGGCTGCTTTGTGCAAAAAGATTGCAAAGAGCAAGTAAGTATAGACATGTTTGTTATTTTGTTATAATAAAAAAACAATCTTTAGAATCACTTTAATGGAGAGAATGTATTATGGTAAAAAAAAAAAAAAACCTTTAGCCTTTTACAACCACTTTAATTGGAAAATATAAATCTTTATAAAGAAGTACAATGGCAAAGGGCAAGCAAGCCGTGTGACCTTTAACCTGTCAAACTGACTTTAAAATATGATTCATAAAACATCATGCAATTGTCACCACAAATTTTGAAAGATGTGTGCAATATCTACTAACACAAGGATTGGCACACTGAGAAAAATGCTACAATTTCTATACGCACACTTAATGCATTTTTTTTTTGCAGCAAATAAATAAAAGTATGTATAAAATTGGTGCGGCACTCCCCCTAATAACCTAGTATCAAATAAAACCAAAAAATAAAGAATAAAAATAAAATAAAAAAATAAATAACATCTAAAAATAAAATTAAAAATAAATAAAATACAAAAATAAATGAAAAAATAAAACTAAAAGTGTCGCATCACAATTTACTAGTTTGTTGCATTTACCACTTCCCATCCAGACCAATTCTGGCACTTCTCTCATAATTTTTTTGTTAGAAAATTACTCACAATCCCCAAACATTATATATGTTTTGTTAGCAGAGACCCTAGGAAATAAAATGGCAGTCATTAAAACTTTTTATGTCTCACGGTATTTGTGCAGTGATTTTTCAAACACATTTTTTTAGAAAAAAAAACAACAGTTTCATGAATTAAAAAAAAAAAAAAAAACAGTAAAGTTAGCCCAGTTTTTTTGTATAACGTGACAGATGATGTTACGCCGAGTACATGGATACCCAACATGTCCCGCTTTAAAATTGTGCACACTCATGGAATGGCGCCAAACTTTGGTACTTAAAAATCTCCATACGCGACGCTTTAAAAATGTTTACTGGTTACCAGTTTAGAGTCACAGAGGACGTCTAGAGCTAGAATTGTTGCTGTTGCTCGAACGCATGTGGCAATACCTCACATGTGTGATTTGAACGCCATTTACATATGTGGGCGCGACTTACGTATGTGTTCACTTCTTTGCCCCAGCTCGCGGGGACGGGGGTGCTTTAAATTTTATATTTTTTTATTCTGTATTTTACTTTTATTTTTTTATTTTTACACTTTCTCTTTAATTTCTTTATTAATCTGATCACTTTTATTCCTATTACAAGGAATATAAACATCCCTGTTATTGGGAATAGTGTGTGACAGGTCCTCTTTATGGAGAGATGTGGGATTATAGAGACCGAGGACCATCTGGTTACCAGAAATCTCTATGGTAAACATCCGGCGGGGACCGATTCATCCTCCGGCTCGCCGATCATACGGGCGACCTCTGAGAAGTACCGGAGGGCAGCGGCAGGGGGCGGGGGGCGCCCCCTCCCACTGCTTGTAAGAACGATCAAGCGGCTGAACTGCCGCTATGATCGTTGTTACGATGCACAGAATCACCGGCTTAAAAACAAAACAATATCTGGATGATGCCAAAGTCCATGACGTCACATGGCATCATACGGGCGGGAAGTGGTTAAAGTGGTATACCGTCCATCTGTACACATCTACCTCCTCGCTGTCTGCCCCTCCTCACTACAGTATTTACACCACTGTGGTCAATTATTTTGCAGCACATAATCAGAGATTTATTTATTTCAGGTACTTATATAGCGCTGTCAATTTACGCAGCACTTTACACATATATATATTATACAATCACATCAGTCCCTACCCTCAAGGATCTTACAATCTAAGGTCCCTAACTCACATTCATGCACATACTAGGGCCCATTTTTTTTTTTTTTAGACAGGATCTAATTAACCTACCAGCATGTCTTTGGAGTGTGGGAGGAAACCGGAGTGCCCGGAGGAAACCCACGCAGGCACAGGGAGAACATGCAAACTCCAGACAGGGAGTGTCGTGGTTGGGCTTGAATCAGTGACCCTTTTGCTGCCAGGCGAAAGTGCTATCCACTGCACCACTGTGCCGCCCATATTAGAAACTGTTGCATGTCACTTTAAAGTGATTCAGCTTGGCTGGCACAACAACACATAAAGCATTTGAAAGTGTAGCAATATTTACACCAAATAAAAATGACGTATTTCCCTTTGTTTATCCCTGCTACACTATATTGTGTAAATGGCCAAGAAATCATAAATTCTGCCAGGGTATGTAAACTTATGAGCACAACTGTACACTTAGGGTCAGTTCACACCACACGAAGTTCATTGCATTTTTTTATGCATCAAAAACGCATGGAAAGCAGGTTATATGGTTTTCGGTGGAATAGTTCACACCCTGCGTTCCAGTTCCAGAAAAAAGTAGAACATGCTACATATTTTCTGCACTGAACTGTACTGGAACGCAGTAAAAGGTATCAAAAACGCACTGGAACATACCTAAGTGCACCAGAAAGCGTAAAACTGCACCGGAACGTACCAAAAACACACACCGGAACGCACCAAAAACGCACCGGAAAGCATAAAAAACACACCGGAACTGGCCCTTAAGGTTAAGAAAAAAGAGGGGGGAAAATGCACTGGACTGCATCAAAAACGTGCATGCAGAAAAGCACCTGGAACGCATTTGGACTGCATTTCTATGGTGTGAACTGGCCCTAAGGCTCCATTCACACCAATGTGTTTTTTCATGCTTTTTGCAGAAATTATTTACATGGGTTCCTATGGAAGACGTTCACACCAATGTATTTCTGTACCTCTTTGTTTTTGAAAAGGGACTCAGGGACTTTTTTAAACGCAAAACAGTGCTTTTTTTTTTTTGGTTCAATAGACTTCAATGGAAAAGCTGCTGAAAAGCATGTAGTGCGTTTTTACCACAATTTGCCTTTTGCGTTTTTAAATCTGCCCAGCAAGAAATGTTCAAAAGCAGCATGCATAGATGTGAATCAAGACTAAGATCTTGCATGCAAAGGTTCTACGATCTCCTACTAGGGGTGTCCAAACTATGGCCCTCCAGTTGTTCTGGAACTACAATTCCCATCATGCCTAGTAATGTCTGTGAATGTTATAGTTTTACAATGCCTCATGGGACTTGTAGTTCCGCAGCAGCTGGAGGGCCGTAGTTTGGACATCCCATTTAGCCAAGATAGACTCTATGGAGGAAGTTAGAGTTCAGAGGAAAATACACATAGGGGTTGATTTACTAAAACTGGTGAGTGCAAAATCCGGTGCAGCTCTGCATAGAAACCATTCGGCTTCCATTTTTTTTTGTCAAAGCTTAATTGACCAAGCTGAGGTTAGAAACTGATTGGTTACCATGCACAGCTGCACCAGATTTTGCACACTCCAGCTTTAGTAAATCTCCCCCATAGTGTAGTATTTCACTAAGATTTTAATAAAATGATAAAATCACACTTACAATTTTGAAGGAGTTACAAAGCATTTGTTACAAACAACCAGCAGGTCCAAGTAGTCAGGCCGACTTGCAGAATAACGTCAGGGGTGAGGCCTCCTCCCAATGCGTTTTTCTGTAACCAACGTGGTCTGGGGGTTTGAGGCACAGTGCTTGCACATTTTATATGGACTTTATTTGCACAGATATGTGCATTTAGTATGAGTTCATCATATGTTTAATGCACTTTTATTGTGTCTCTTATGTGATTTATTAACTTACACCTAGCACAAGGATAACGCACTGGCTGCTCACCCCCGAAATGAAGCATGGAGACATGGATGGATGGGTGAATTAGCTCTGAATATTAAAAATGAATTAAATAACATTTTGTAGATTGTGGTGCTCAGATACAGCTAGGTTCCGCACCCAAAAGTGGAAGCTCCGCTTATCAGACCCCCTCCAGGTGTCACATTTGGCACTTTTCGGGAGGGGTGGGAGGTTTCTGACGGGTATCCGCCCCCCACTTCCGAGAAAACTTGCCGCAAGATCACTTGGAAGTTCGGCCCCCCCCTCCTCCTCCTCCGCCGGGCCACTCAAAAAGTGCAGCGTGCTTCGCGCATGCGCAGTAGGGAACCAGCTGTGAAGCCGAAAGGTTTCACTGCCAGGTTTCCCTACTACAAAGCAGCAGCACCCCGAGAGCCGATGAAAACATCGGTGCCAACATCGCCAGATTCCAGGACAGGTAAGGCTGCATTCACACCTAAGCGTATTGTTAGCAGGCAGAAAGTCACGTGATTTTACCACAATTTTGTACAGGTCAAAAGGTCACCAATGTAAAAAGCAGAAAAACACCCAAATCTGCCTTAAAAAACTACTGTACTTTTTTGAGCTTCAGGCGCTTGGCTTCAGGCGTTTTGGAGTGGAGATGTCTCCATAGAGAATCATTGATTTTTTTCCCCTTCAGCTTTTTGTAGCTTCAGGCTTCATGCTCAGGTGTGAATGGGGCCTTAGTATCCTAATATTAAAAGTCAGCAGTTACAGTATGTGTACAGTTTTGCTGGGGGGGCGTAACTCCTCTTTAAGCGCTTCCCAACCGCCCCCCGCGATGGATTGACGGCGGTAGCATGGTTCTGCTGCGCGAATCGCCATCATCTGACAGCAGGCGTGGGAGTGTATATTGTGGGCGCAGGCTAGCGGGGGAGCCAATCAGCGGGTGGGGTGGACTCGATGTCCGCCGGTCACCCTCAATCGCTCCCCCACAGTGACAGAACGGGGATCCGTGAATGTAAACAAATGGATCCCCATTCTGACAGGGGAGAGGAGAGCGATCGTATGTTCCCAGTATATAGGAGCAGCGATCACTCTCCTCCCCCAGTCATCCCAGCCCCCATAGAGTTAGAACACACTGACAGGGAACACATTTATCCCTCGATCGCCCCCCAAGTGTTATCCCCTTCCCTGCCAGTGACATTTATACAGTAATCAGTGGCTATTTATATATCTGATCGCTGTATAAATGTCATTGGTCCCAAAAAGTGTCAAAAGTGTCCAATTTGTCCGCCGCAATATCGCAGTCGGGTTAAAAATCGCAGATCGCTGCCATTACTAGTAAAAATAAATAAAAACACCATAAATCAATTCTCATAGTTTGTAGACACTATAACTTTTGCGCAAACCAATATATATACACGCTTATTGCGATTTTTTTTTTTACCAAAAATATGAAAAAGTATATTTTTGGGATATGTATTATAGCAAAAAGTAAAAAATATTTGTTTGTTTTTTTCAACATTGTCGGCCTTTTTTTGTTTACAGGCAGTCCCCTAGTTATGAACATCTGACTTACAAACGGAGGGAGACAACAGGAAGTGAGAGGAAATCTCCCCCTAGCAAGGCAAATTCACTCCTGTAAGAGTTATTATGGGAAAAAGGGGTCTCCACTGATACTTTATCACCAATCCTTGTTTCCACAACAACCCAACATTTTCAAAATCCAATTGTCATTGGGACAGAAAGTGAGGAGAAATCTTCTGAACAGAAACCTAGACAGCAAAACAAACATTACAGGGGTGTTAACCCTTCCCTATGCTATCCAAAAAGCTTAAAAATATTTGTTTTAGCTGAAGCTACACTTAAAAAATGTCCCTGTTCCAACTTACATACAAATTCAACTTATGAACAAACCTACAGTCCCTATCTTGTTTGTAACCCGGGGACTGCCTGTATAGAGCAAAAAATAAAAACCGCAGAGGGGATCAAATACCACCAAAAGAAAGCTCTATTTGTGGGAAAAAAAAGGACACAAATATTGTTTGGGCACAACGTTGCACGACCGCGCAATTGTCAGTTAAAGTGACGCAGTGCCGAATTGCGAAAAGTGCTCTTGTCAGGAAGGGGGTAAATCCTTCCGGGGCTGAAGTGGTTAAGATCCAAATTGAACTTATCACTTGTATTGTGTTCTGGCCTATTACTATTACCATTACTGTCATATAAAACCCATATCATGCAAAATACTATCTAGTACTATGATAAGACATGCATTAACATGCAGATGTTATCCTCATTACCTACCATTGGATGAGGTCAGCTGCTGCCTCTAGGTGTGCATGCTGCAGAGAGTAGAGAGCAGTAGACAAGGAGGAAGATTACAGCGATATCCATTAGAGAATCACATTCCATCCAATCAGAACACTCAGAACAGGACAGTTATAGAGCAGAAGGTAAGGAAAGCGCTAAGTTGTGCAAAACTTGGGTCACTTCCTGCTGAGAATAGAGGTTACACAAAATGGGAGCATTCAATTCGATTCGCATAACGTGTGAATGAGACCGGCTTTTAATGGAGCCAGTTCCCACATGTCCAGGGCGGCCGTGGTCCGCTTTTGCGGCTGGTTTAGGTGCGAATTCAAGTAAAAATTTGCACCTGAATGACACCTGAACCAGTGAACAAAATCGCACCGGACTCCAGATTGCAAACCGCAGTTGGACATGTGAACCCAGCCTAAAATAAGAATCCAACCCCTATCCATTAGCTCTCCTACTCTCCCCATGCAAAAATGCAAATAAAAACCCTAAAGAAGAACATTAGCACCGAAAAAAAAAAAAAAATACAAATTCTTGCCTTATATTCTGGTTTCTTGCCATATTTTTCTGATAATGTTTAGTTTTGCATGCTTTCACACTGCTCCGTTGAAAAAAATGCAGTACAAAACGCATATGCGTCTTTGATGCTTTTTGCAGTGTGTTTTCTGGGTGCCTGATTCCCAGCATGCACCTGTTAAACATGGATATGTGACTGGAAAAAAAAATGCACCAAAACCACAACCAATGTTTTTTTGGGGGGAGTTTATGCCTTTTTGACGTGTTTCCATTCATTTCAATGGAGAGCTGCGTTTTTGGTGCAGTTTTGAAAAGCGCACCAAAGACGCAGCATGCAGGACTTTTCAAAACGCCCCGCATGCACAGTGAAGTGGTGTGAAGAGTCCCATAGGATTTAAAGGGAAATATTTTTAATGAGTTTTTCTTTCTTTTTCAACAAGGTAAAAATGCAGCAAAATTGCATCAGTTGTTATAGCACCTTTAGGCTCAATTCACATCAATGCATTTTGCTCTTCAGCCTTTTTTCACAGTTTTTTGCTGTGCTTTCTGCGTTTTTTTACCACGTTTTTGCAATTTTTTTTTGGGGGGGGGGAATTTTGTTGCTAGGCAGATTTAAAAACGCAAATTGCCGCAAAATCGCGGTAAAAACGCAGCACTTGCATTTTTCTGGCATGCCCATTGAAGTCTTTTCCATGCAAAACGCTGCTTTTTACGGGGAAAAAAGTCCCCAACCCTTTCCCAAAACGCAGAGGCACAAAAAAGCATTGATGTGAACATGTTCCATAACCCATGTTAAAAAAATCCCTGCATTTCTGCAAACTGCATAAAAAAAACGCATTAGTGTGAATCGAGCCTTAGGGCTTTACACTTGCTTCAACATGTGGCACACACTTTTTTTTAAAGCACTCTGAATGCCAATTTAAGCCCCTATAATAATAATTTGTAAAAAATCTAAGCCATGTCTCTGCATAAAATGGTAAGCTTATAGTCCTGTTCACACCTTGCATTTGTTTGGCTTGCTTCAAAATGCACACCCCATGTTGCTTTATTGGTGCTTCAAAGCATCTCCAAAGCCTCCATAGAAGTCTATGACAAAGCTCACTAGCAGCAACTGCAGCTTTTTAGAGGCTTTTATTCGGCTTTAGATTCATTTGTTGTTTGGAGGTATTGCAGGTACGAGATATCCCAGGATGCACTGGGAAACCAACAAGTGAAACAGAAAGTCGTCATCAGCAGCAACTTCCGGGCTCATGTGTATACAGTGCATCCGGAAACTATTTACAGCGCTTCACTTTTTCCACATTTTGTTACAGCCTTATGCCAAAATGGATGAAATTCATTATTTTCCTCAAAATTCTACAAACAATACCCTTTAATGACAGTGTGAAAGAAGTTTGTTTGAAATCTTTGCAAATGTATTAAAAATAAAAAAGGAAAAAATCCCATGTACATAAGTATTCACAGCCTTTGCCATGACACTCAAACTTGAGCTCCGGTGCATTCACTGATCATCCTTGAGATGTTTGTACAACTTGATTGGAGTCCACCTGTGGTAAATTCAGTTGATTGGGGATGATTTGGAAAGGCACACAGCTGTCTATAGAAGGTCCCACAGTTAACAGTGCATGTCAGAGCACAAACCAAGCCATGAGGTCCAAGGAATTGTCTGTAGACCTCTGAGACAGGATTGTATGGAAGCACAGATCTGGAGAAGGGTACAGAATTTTTTTTTTGCAGCATTGAAGGTGCCAATGAGCACAGTGGCCTCCGTCATCCATAAATGGAGGGGGTTTGGAACCACCAGGACTCTTCCAGGAGCAGGTCGCATGGCCAAACTGAGCGATCAGGGGAGAAGGGCCTTAGTCAGGGAGGTGACCAAGACACTGATGGTCACTCTGACAGAGCTCCAGCATATTCTCTGTGGAGAGAGGAGAACCTTCCAGAGGAACAACCATCTCTGCAGTACTCCACCAATCAGGCCTGTATGGTAGAGTGGCCAGATGGAAGCCACTCCTCAGTAAAAGGCACATCACAGCCTGCCTGGAGTTTGTAAAAAGACACCTGAAGGACTCTCAGACCATGAGAAACAAAATTCTCTGGTCTGATGAAAGATTGAACTCCTTGGCCTGAATGGCAAGCGTCATGACTGAAGGAAACCAGGCACCGCTCATCACCTGGCCAATACCATCCCTACAGTGAAGCATGGTGGTGGCAGCATCATGTTGTGGGGATGTTTTTCAGCTAGGAGACTAGTCAGGATTGATGGAAAGATGAATGCAAGATTGAACTCCTTGGCCTGAATGGCAAGCATCATGACTGAAGGAAACCAGGCACCGCTCATCACCTGGCCAATACCATCCCTACAGTGAAGCATGGTGGTGGCAGCATCATGCTGTGGGGATGTTTTTCAGCTAGGAGACTAGTCAGGATTGATGGAAAGATGGATACAACAATGAACAGAGACATCCTTGATGAAAACTTGCTCCAGAGCGCTCTGGACCTCAGACTGGACAACAACACTAAGCACACAGCCAAAATAACAAAGGAGTGGCTACGGGACATCTCTGTGAATGTTTTTGAGTGGCCCAGCCAGAGCCCAGACTTGAGCCCATTTCAACATTTCTGGAGAGATCTTAAAATGGTTGAGCAGTGACGCTCCCCAAACAACCTGATGGAGCTTGAGAGGTCCTGCAAAGAAGAATGAGAGAAACTGCCCAAAAATAGGTTTGCCAAGCTTGTAGCGTCATACTCAACAAGACTTGAGGGTGTAATTGGTGCCAAAGTTGCTTCAACAAAGTATTGAGCAAAGGCTGTGAATACTTACATACATGTGATTTTTTTTTTTGTTTTGTTTTTTTAATAAATTTGCAAATATTTCAAACAAACTTCTTTCACGTTGTCATTATGGAGTATTGCTTGTAGAATTTTGATGAAAATAATGAATTTAAACCATTTTGGAATAAGGCTGTAACTTAACAAAATGTGGAAAAAGTGAAGCACTGTGAATACTTTGCAGATGCACTGTACATCCTTGAAGTGGCTGATGCAGACATCACATCTGGTGTCCAGTGTGGGGCAGCAGGAAGGTGAGTGGGGTCTGGAATGGAGCAAAGCAACTAGCAAGTGACACACATGGTGTGTAACACGGGAACGCTATAGCGCAAGGATATGCAATTAGCGGACCTCCAGCTGTTGCAAAAGTACAAGTCCCATCATGCCGCTGCGTCTGGGTGTCATGCTTTTGGCTATCAGAGTCTTGCTATGCCTCATGGGACTTGTAGTTCTGCAACAGCTGGAGGTCTGCTAATAGCATATCCCTGCTATAGCGGAAGGTGAGTGTGAACTGGAAAGAAAGGACTGAGAGGATCAGCAGACTTGGGTGGACCCGAGAAGGAGGAACTAGCAATGAGAGTACTAATAAGCTGGGGATCTGCTGAATGAGGGTACTAATAAGCTGGGGATCTGTTGAATGAGGGTACTAATAAGCTGGGGATCTGTTGAATGAGGGCACTAATAAGCTGGAGATCTGTTGAATGAGGGTGCTAATAAGCTGGGGATCTGTTGAATGAGGGTACTAATAAGCTGGGGATCTGCTGAATGAGGGTGCTAATAAGCTGGGGATCTGCTGAATGAGGGTGCTAATAATCTGGGGATCTGCTGAATGAGGGTGCTAATAAGCTGGGGATCTGCTGAATGAGGGCACTAATAAGCTGGGGATCTGTTGAATAAGGGTGCCAATAAGCTGTGGATCTGCTGAATGAGGGTACTAATAAGCTGGGGATCTGCTGAATGAGGGTACTAATAAGCTGGGGATCTGTTGAATGAGGGTGCTAATAAGCTGGGGATCTGATGAATGAGGGTGCTAATAAGCTGGGGATCTGTTAAATGAGGGTACTAATAGTCTGGGGATCTGCTGAATGAGGGTGCTAATAAGCTGGGGATCTGCTGAATGAGGGCACTAATAAGCTGGAGATCTGTTGAATGAGGGTACCAATAAGCTGGGGATCTGTTGGATGAGGGTACTAATAAGCTGGGGATCTGTTGAATGAGGGTGCTAATAAGCTGGGGATCTGCTGAATGAGGGTACTAATAAGCTGGGGATGTGCTGAATGAGGGTGCTAATAAGCTGGGGATCTGCTGAATGAGGGTACTAATAAGCTGGGGATCTGTTGAATGAGGGTGCTAATAAGCTGGGGATCTGTTGAATGAGGGTGCTAATAAGCTGGGGATCAGTTGGATGAGGGTACCAATAAGCTGGGGATCTGCTGAATGAGGGTACAAATAAGCTGGGGATCTGCTGAATGAGGGTGCTAATAAGCTGGGGATCTGCTGAATGAGGGCACTAATAAGCTGGGGATCTGTTGAATAAGGGTACCAATAAGCTGGGGATCTGCTGAATGAGGGTGCTAATAAGCTGGGGATCTGCTGAATGAGGGTACTTATAAGCTGGGGATCTGCTGAGTGGGGGTACTACTGAGCTGAGGTTCTAATGGGCTCCTATCAAACAAATAGAAAATCAACGCACACAGGGCATTTGCCAAGCTTCATTGAGGCTGGATTCACACCAGTCCGGTGCGAATTCCAGCCTGTCTCCTGCCAAGAAGGGGCGGATGCCGCCGTTCACAGGCTCCTGTCCGTTCTCACAGCGCAGCAGCTGCGGGGGGAGAGATGGGGGAGGAGCCACGAGCAGGGGAAATATCCCCGTTCAGTGCAGAGTGCATCTCTGTGTAAGATGAGCTCCCATTGAACTCAACGGGCTGTGAATTTGCACCGCACTGCACAGAAAAAGCACACGTTTTTTGTGCAATGCGGAGTGCGAATGCGCCGCACATATGTGAAACGGACACATTGAAAAAAACAATGTGTTTTCAAGCGTCCTGTGAATTGGATGCGGTTTAAGCTGCATCCAATTCACATAGGTGTGAGCCCAGCCTTAAACTTCAACAGTACATCAAAAAAGCCTGTTGAAGCAGTAGGCGCTTTAATATGTGTTGAAGTCGAAGCAAGTGTAAATGAGCTCTTTGGCTGGTACTTCTAAATGGGGAAGAGAGCAAATAGATGTTTTTTATGTATTTTGCTGATTTTTTTACACAATAGGGGAAAAAAGCATAAAAATAGCAGCTTAAAAAATAGTTAACACTGGATAGCATAGTGTGTATTGTCTCTTTAGATTTATTTTTTTTGGGTTATGAAAATGTAAAGAATCAGTACATGAGAATGTATATATATTTATTACTATTTATTATGCATGTGTGTGTGTATATATAGATATATACTGTATATAAGCAAATCATATTTACATTTGAATGCAAAGCACCCTATGGTTTATGTTTAGATCCAGCAGCAGCTGTACAAATATTTAGAAGTAAAGTCGTGGAGGTGACATTCAGCCGCGTCCCAGCGTCCATCGCGCTACTTTCTACGACTGTATCTTTTATCTTTGGTTTCCTGCAGATACAATCTATGAGCACACAGCTTGACAGATAAAATATGTATAGAAATTCTTGTAGAATGCCGACAATTACAGCAATGAGGTTCAGGGGTATAAATACAAAACTTGGTTTATAACGAAACTGTACTTGTGATAAACAGGCAGTAAATGTTATGTGCGTCAGCTCATCACCCATAGGCTGCATTCCTTTTATTTCTTAAAGGGTAACAGAACAGTAAGGCTGCATTCACATCTCAGCGTATTGAATCGCAGGCAGATTTGCCGCGAATCTGCCCGCGATTTGGCAGCACCGCAATGTGAATGGCAAAGGGCGGCACGCATATTTGAGAAGCCATTCATTTGAAGGACAGCTCAAAACGTGGTGCGGGTTGCCGCAATTGTCGGGTGATAAAGCGCGCTGCAATCGCGGCAACACGCATGTCGCCCAAAAATAGTTCAGGAACTACTTTGGGCCGACATGCGTGTTGCCACGATTGCAGCGCGCTTTATTGCCCGACAATCGCGGCAACCCGCACCACGTTTTGAGCTGTCATTCAAATTAATGGCATCTCAAATGTGGGTACCGCGTTTTGCCATTCACATATCGGCGCTGTCAAATCGCAGGCAGATTCGCAGCAAATCTGCCCGCAATTTAATACACTGAAATGTGAATGCAGCCTTAGAAGCAAAGAGTGGAGGTTGACCGATATGGGTTTTTCCCTGACCAATGCCGATATTTAGAAATCGGGGGGCCGATGGCCGATATATGATGCCAATTTTTATGGGCCGATATGTTAGGCTGATTGTTCTTTTTTTTTTTTTTCATCGGTTCACACAGGGGCGATCCGACTTGCGGGGCGACTCAGCACACCCCGCACAGCGCGGCTTCAGCGTAGCTTGCAAAGTGACTTCTGTAATAGAAGTCAATGCAAGTCGCCCCAAATGTAGTACAGGAACCTTTTTCTAAGTCAGGGCGACTTGAGTCGCTTCTATTAGAAAGGTTCCAGCACTTTACCGGTGTTATAGCAGCGCTTTGGTGCAGCTATTCGGGCGGCCTAAGAAGGGGTTAACAAGGGGTTAATTTAATCGGCCTAATTTGCAGCACAATCGTCCGATGCAGATTCATTTAAAAAATGCCAAAAATCGTCCCGATAGATCCGTCGACCTCTAGCAAAGAGAACATAAAAAGCCATTTATAACAAAAAATAGTTTTCATTTTTAATGACATACCTAAAAAAAATTTAAATTATGGAACTATAAGGCTCCATTCACACGAGTGCGTTTTTTTATGCATTTTGCGGTTTGCAGAAATGCAAGGATTTTTTTTAACATGGATTCCTATGGAACATGTTCACATTAATGCTTTTTTGGAAAGGGTCGGGGACTTTTTTCATGCAAAAAGCAGCATTTTGCATGTAATAGTCTTCAAAGGGCAAGCATGAAAAAGTGCTGCATTTTTACAGCGTTTTTGCCGTTTAAATCTGTCTAGCAACAAAAATTTCCCAAAAAATAAAATATAATATTATTTAAAAAATTAAAAATAAAAAAAACACAAAACGCAGCAAAAACGCGGTAAAAAAGCAGAAAGAGCAGAAAAAAACAGTGAACAAAACGCTGAAAAGCAACATGCATTGATGTGAATCAAGCCTGAGGGCCCCAAAGATGATATATTCGTTGTGCACACCTGCCCTCATTAGTGGACTTTAAAGCAACACCATTGCTTTAAGGCTACTTTCACACTGGGGCGGGGAGGGGCGGTAGCGGTAAATCGCCGCTAATTAGCGGTGCATTTACCACTATTTTAGCAGCGCTACGGCCAAGAAGGGGTTAAAAGTGGCGCCGCTCGGGGCTTCCGGGGCATTGTACAGCTGCCCTTCTTTTTGTCTCTGACTTCCGTTTGATTGTTAAAAACAAGTTAGGAAATCTCCTGACATTACATCTTCTATCCAATATCCTATTCTAGCCTAGGTGAGGGTGACTTCATGATTCCAGATCCTGGGCGATGTTGAGTGGTCCTAATCTTGCAAGAAGATTCTCCTGCACTGTGTTGTTTCATGAGATTTGAGATCCTCATTGTTTTATTATTATTATACAGGATTTATATAGCGCCAACAGTTTGTGCAGCGCTTTACAAAATTGTTGCAAGGATCTTGCCAGAAAGATGGCGAAGTCATCCCCAATTTTAAAGCGCTACTAAACCCAGGACCCTGCATTCCCTATATCTGGTCTCCCACAGTACACAGAACATGGAAATGCAATCATAGTAAATATAAACTGCTAAATACATTTTCTCATCAGCAGTATATAGCAGTCTTGTGACTTCTATCAGTGTCCGGTTAAAGCTTGTAGGAGGAGTTCTCATTCTCCTCTGACTGTCCTATGAGGTTGCAGGAGCCCCGACCCTCTATCTGGACAGTGCTGATTGGCCCTGTGCTGATCACGTGTACACGCTTAAGAAAAGAAAAACAACTCTCTAGCAATACACACCAAATTGAGCATGTGCAGCTTGATAGGGGGAGCCTCTTCTATCAGGAGATATATTGGGATTAGTGGAAGAAGTGGAAAATCAGAGAAAGCAGGGTCAGACAGTCTTTTCACCCAATGCAGAGGATTAACTCCTTAGGTTCCGCAGTGAGTAAGACAAGCATGCTTTACTGCATATACAGACTGATTTTACTGTTGTGGGTTTAGTAAAACGGTCACTATGGGGTTGATTTACTAAAGGCAAATAGACTGCGCACTTTACAAAGTGCAGTTCCACTTGGCAAGTGCAGTTGCTTCAGAGCTTAGTAAATGAGGAGAAGATTCACTTTGCAAAGCATATCCAATCACATGCAAGGAAAATAAAAAAAATGCTTTTTTGCTTGCACATGGTTGGATGACAGAAATTCAGCTCATTTACTAAGCTCTGGAGCAACTGCACCTGCAGAGAGCAAACTGGAAAGTGCACAGTTTATTTGCCCTTAGTAAATGAACCCCTATCCTGAGAAGTTACTGGTAATCCAAGCATTTGATGACAAAAAAAGGCTGTCTTTATTGGAAACAGCGTATCAGAGGGATTCGCAGCTTTACTTTTGTTGTTTACTATATATACAACACTACAATCCTTTTTTGCAAATAAACATTTAATATTTGACCAAAGACTCACAGAGCACTATGGGTTAGCTAAAGAGACAGCACAGAGGAAGCAGGCTGCCGTAGGCTTGCTGCACATTGGCTTCAGCCTGTATAAGAGCAGTGTGAACAGCAAACTTGGAGAAAGCATTTGCAGAGCTGTTGAACACAGATCCTAATGGGGGTGCTGGTGACCACTTTAATCAAGCTGCTAGCGGGCTTTCATTAAGCTTCACAAAGTGCTGAAGCCTGCTAGCAGCTTGTTTGAAGTGGTTACCAGCACTTCCAATAGGATCTGTATTCAACATTTACAAACTGGAGCTGAATGGAGCTGAATGGTACTTTAAAAACTTCAGGAAAGCTTGCTCAAAGCTCTGCAAATGCTTTATCAAAGCTTGCTGTTCACACTGCTCCCATTCAGCTGAAGCCCACGTGAAACTGGCTTTGGGGCTGAGATTTGTCTGACTGAAATCTTCAGCTGTGAAGAGAAGATTAATCCCTCTGCCTCATTCAGATTGAGCTACTGAGCTCTGTAAACAACAGATTTCTTTCCGCACATGCAATTGATGTGAAAAGAAGATTGGAACTCCCCCATTGGCTGGAATAATAATCATAATCACAAATTCATATTTACATAATGCAAAAAAATATATATTTTTATTATATATATATTATTTATTGTTTTTCTCCGGGCCATAATAACTAAAGGAAAGAAACATGTAAGACACAACTATAAATTGCTTCTAATGAAGTGTTATGATTCCCACTCTTGTATGTATATGCGAACACTATGGGGTTGGTTAACTAAAAGCAAATAGACTGTGCACTTTGTAGTTGCTCCAGAGCTTAGTAAATGAGCAGAAGCTCTGCTGACTTCCACCATCCAATCATGTGCAAGCAAAAATGCTGTTTTTTTATTTTTCCTTGCACATGATTGGGTATGCTTTGCAAAGTGAAGCTTTACCTCATTTACTGAGCTCTGGAGCAACTGTACTTGCAGAGTGTAAATGAACTTTGCAAAGTGCACAGTCTATTTGCCTTTAGTAAATCAACCCCAATATATCAACCAATAATAACAAACAATAACACATATAATTATCTTTTACCTTTTAAGAGGAAAGCTTCGGTAAATAGGCGCAGCTTATACAAAGGCTCATCGTCCAATGACATGTTTTCAAACCCAGCGCGGGCGTACATGCTTATAGCGTCCCGATATGATCCCTCCACATAATGCACCTTTCCCAGAATCAGCAGAGCTTCTGTTAGTACATGCGGCTGTGGAAACAAAAAGGTAATGTATAATAATAATTCTGACCATTAAATGTCACACTTCAGGAAAAATACATAGACCCAGCACAGCCGCCCAAGGTTTTAGGTCTTAAAGTGACACTAAACTCTAGTTTGGAAAAGAAAATTCTATTGAAAGCGGAACTAAACAGTTACATTCAAGGCATGCTGTGAATGATAACTGTCACAGTTGCTTGTGCTCTCTACTAATCCGTCAAACTGGCTGGTGTCATAACTGATCACATGCACAGCACTATGGCAACTGCAGATCAAACAGAGGCTAAGAGGGCAGCTTCCTTGGCTGTAAAGGATAGGAGGGTTTAGTTCCACTTTGAAGAGGAAGTAAACCCAGATTGGGTTTACTTCCTCTGTATTCCCCTGCAAAGTAGGTGCATAATGGGCTACTCTGCATTGCAAAGTAGCCCATTATGTGCCACTTACCCGCAGACGAAGCCTGCGACGTCCAGCGATGTCCCCTGTGGAGGCCGCGTCCATCATCAGCCCCTCTTCCTTCCGGGGCCGCGATCTCCGGCTCTGTGACTGTCTGGAGTCACGTGACGTCACTCCCACGCATGGCGCCAGTCGCAGAACAATCACAGTGAAGAAAGGGCACGGAGGCTGTTTCTTCACTGGGCATGTTCTGAAATGAAGTCGGCACAGCTAGTACTCTGCATATCTCCTGAACCATGCAGGTTTAGGAGATATGCAGGGCACCTACAGGTAAGCCTTATTATAGGCTTACCTGTAGGTGAAAGTGGTTGTCACGAGTTGATAACCACTTTAAGTATATATTCCTAACTAAAGCTGGCCATACATGGATCAAAATTCAGCCAGTTGAGCAGAAACCAATCCAATTTTGATCCACGTATGGCCGTTCCTGTTTATGGGAAGTTGATCTATTGATCGACTTGTCAATAATCATACTTGTTGGAAAACTTTAAAGTGATTGTAAAGCCTCAAAGTTCTTCACCTTAACACATTCTATGCATTAAGGAGAAAAACCTTCTGTACTGCAGCTCCCCCAGACCCCCTTTTTCTTACCTGAGCCCGATCCGATCCAGTGATGTGCTCCAGCCACTGTCTCTCTCCTCATTGGACAGACTGATAGCATCAGGAGCCATTGGCTCCCACTGGTGCCAATCAAATCCAGTGACACGAGAGTGGGGGGAGGGGCCGAGTCGTGCTGTCTGTGTCAATAAACGCAGCAGCGGCACTCAGGAGCAAGTCTGCACGGGTGCCCCCAGGGAAAGCGGCTTTCCCTGGGGGCACCCAATGAAGAGGAGGGGCCTGGAGTGCCAACGGGGCACCCCAGAAGAGGATCGGAGCTGCTCTGTGCAAACCGATTGCACATAGCAGGTAAGTATAGGCATGTTTGTTATTTTTATATAAAAAAAGCTATTTTTTCATCGGTTTGGCCAATTTATATTCTTCCTCATATTTTTGGTAAAAAAAAAAATCCCAATCTGCATTTATTGATTGGTTTGCACAAAAGTTGCCACGTTTACGAATGATGAGAATTAATTTCTGGGGTTTTTATTTATTTATTCTTTACTAGTAATGATGGTGATCTGCGATTTTTAGCGGTACTGCGATATTGCGGCAAGCATGTCGGACCATTTTGACACTTTTTTGGGACCATTGGCATTTATACAGCGATCAGTGCTATGAAAATGCACTGATTACTGTGTAAATGCCATTGGCAGTGAAGAGGTTAACTTATATTTAACCGGTTTGGCTACTTTTTTATCGAAAAAAATATATTTTTATTGTTTGTACGGATATGAATGGACGATACACGTTAGCCAAACGTGTCTCGTCGAGGCTAGGAGAAGACCCCACGGGGCAACCGTGAGGTCCGGGGAGGAGAAGTAACCCACGGGGGTCCCTTTC
>BLSH010084816.1:128347-143684 GCA_018402905.1 Glandirana rugosa | reverse complement strand
GGGGGGGGGCCATCGCGGGTAGCCGGCAGAGATCAAGTCTGCCCTACCCGCTCCCTGGCCCCCCGGAACACAGTGAGCGTGCCTCCAGCGGGGCGCATGCGCTCACAATGCTAGTTATCGCAGCCGCCATCAAGTGACGGCGGTTTGCGATAACGAGCCACTTTGCCGTCATCAATCCACAGCGGGCGGACGGCAAGTGGATAAACAGTATGAGGTTGATTTACTACAGGCAAATAGACTATGCACTTTGCAAAATGCAGTTGCTGCAGAGCTTAGTAAATGAGCAAAAGCTTCACTTTGCAAAGAGTGCCCAATCACATGCAAGGAAAGAAAAAAAAACAGCATTTTTGCATGCATATGATTGGATGATGGAAGTCAGCAGAGCTTCTGCTCATTTACTAAGCTCTGGAGCAACTGCACTTTGCAAAGTGCACAGTCTATTTGCCTTAAGTAAATCAAATCCTGTGTGTTTAGTATCACTTTAATTCCCCTGATTCTCTCCAGAATTGGCTTCTAATAAAGATGAGTGCACACAATGCTACATATCAGGAATGGGAGAAGAACACGTCCGATAGTGATATCAAAGCAGAGAAGGTTCCCATCTGTCACTTACTGGTAATTTGCCTCTGTTTAGAATACCGCTCAGATAGTTCTTGGCTTGATGCAGTTTTGGCTCGTTGCTTTCCATTAATGGAATGGAGTCTTTGAGTTTGGCAACGTTCTCCTTTAAACAGATCTCCAGCAGGGCCTCGGCCAGCAGCAGGTTTGTGAAGTCATCTGGAAGGCAGGGGTTAAAGCAGATGTCACTTAGCACTGAATTCCCATATAAAGGAGGATCTCATCCCTTCTACTAAACGGCCTGACACATGTTCAACAGGCAGAGGCCCAAAGAGCGCAGGAAGCCATTTGTGTAAATGAGAAGGTCGAAGAGGTGCTTGGGGCTGTTAATCTGTAAATAATCACTTCCGTTTATTGCCGAGATCCCGGGGAAAATGTTCCTGGCGTACGAGTAGGCCTCTGTCACCTAAACTGCTCTGCTTACCCTGGACATAAGGGGACTGACTATGGAAAATTATTTGTGTGGTTGTCACCTACAGTATATTATCAAAAGTATTGGGACGCCTGCCTTTACACGCACATGGACTTTAATGGCATCCCAGTCTTAGTCTGTAGGGTTCAATATTGAGTTGGCCCACCCTTTGCAGCTATAACAGCTTCAACTCTTCTGGGAGGGCTGTCCACAAGGTTTAGGAGTGTCTATGGGAATGTTTGACCATTCTTCCAGAAGAGCATTTGTGAGGTCAGGCACTGATGTGCACAAGAAGGCCTGGCTCACAGTCTCTGTTCTAATTTGTCCCAAAGGTGTTCTATCAGGTTGAGGACAAGCCAGCCAAGTTCCTCCACCCCAAACTCGCTCATCCGTGTCTTTATGGACCTTGCTTTGTGCACTGGTGCACAGTCATGTTGGAACAGGAAGGGGCCATCCCCAAACTATTCCCACAAAGTTGGGAGCATGAAAGTGTCCAAAATGAGTTCCTTTTGGGATGAACGCGGGTATCAGATCACTGCCCTCCTCACTGACGGGTGACCAGGGACCCCCTTGATCTCACACCGCGCTTGTCACTAACGTAACAATACCACTCTCAGTTGCTTTCAGCACAAAGATTTCCCAGCTTGCGGGACCACCGTCTAAGTGGCAGCCGTCTGGGAGCGATTGTTACCGGGCTAATTCAAGCGATTAACCCTTTCAATGCCACCACTAACCTTTGATCCGGAGTGTTAGGTCTCCAACAATTAGCAATACCAATTATGATTTTAGAATAACCACCTGTAACACACGCTGTCACCACAGACAAGACGATTCAGATGAGTTATCCTAAACAGTAGCGCTCTTCAAAGGAACAGATTTGTTATAGCTTGCATTAAGGGCTTTAGGGACAAGATTAACACTTCTCAGAATAAGGTTTAATAATGAAAAGGTCAAGTTTGGTGCAGTAAAATATTTACAGAAAAATGATGTTACAAAGCAATAAGAGACATAATATACAGCAGCAAAGGGATAAAACAGAATGGAAGGGGAAAGTTACTTGCATTTAAATGTCCGTGATCAATCAGAGATTCGATTATGAGTCCTTGGGTTCTCGGATGTTCATTCTTTGATGGTAAGGTGAGAACTGGGAACTATCCTTGGCATTCTCTTTTTCTCTGGGTGTAAAGGGGTGGGGCCGTATGCCCCTGACCACTCACATGGGTAAGGAGGGCCCATGGGCTGTCCAGGCCGGACCATGGAATAACAACCTTCCCTAATATGCAATTTGCAGTATAAAAACCACATCTCGGGATGGGATGATCGTGCAAATTCACCATTAAGGAATTCCCGTTCAGCAGGCACAGTGTGTCAAAATAAGCCTAAACATAACAGACTTGTCACTTTCTGTGACCCTGGGAAGAGGATAAACTGTCAGTGGCTTCCCTTGCGATCAAATTCATTGAAGTTTGAATTCGTTTTAGTCTGGATGAATTTTCTCATTCAAATATATACTTTTTCTTAATATGTCATGTTCCTATCTGGAGTTATGAAATGTGGGTATATTTTTTACCTTTTGAGATGATTCAGTGTCTCTGCAAGGTCACAGCTGCCTGAGGGAAATGTATGGCTGTTCCTTATCTTAAGCCACCTGTGCTGTCTCTTAATGGGTCTGATTTATTGGTTTATGGTCAACCCTGGCAAACACAGTCAGAACTCTGGGAACCTGGTCAGGGACCTAGAAATTCCTAAGTTGTTGGGAGGGGGAATGAGGGGTTTTGTCCTAAGCTAAAACTGTCATGGCA
Source organism: Glandirana rugosa (assembly GCA_018402905.1). Taxonomy (NCBI): domain Eukaryota; kingdom Metazoa; phylum Chordata; class Amphibia; order Anura; family Ranidae; genus Glandirana; species Glandirana rugosa. The sequence continues at coordinate 140,852 of BLSH010084816.1, read as the reverse complement.
TACTTATGACAAAATGGTGGAGTTTTGTGTGTCCCACATGTGCTATCATCACACCTTTCACTAGAACTAAGGGGCCAAGCCCAACCCCTGAAAAGCAACCCCCCACAATATTCCCCCTCCACCAAATAATTTGGACCAGTGCACATAGCAAGGTCCATAAAGACATGGATGAGGGAATTTGGGGTGGAGGAACTTGACTGGCCTGCACAGAGTCCTGACCTCAACCCAACAGAACACCTGGCAAGAAATAAACGGAGACTCTGAGCCAGGCATTATCCTCCAACATCATTGCCTGACCTCACAAATACGCTTTTGGAAGAATGGTCAAACATTCCCATAGACACACTCCTAAACCTTGTGGACAGCCTTCCCAGAAGAGTTGAAGCTGTTATAGCTGTAAAGGTTGTCCCACCTCAATATTAAACCCTACGGACTAAGACTGGGATGCAATTAAAATTCATGTGCGTGTAAAGGCAGGCGTCACAATACTTTTGTTAATATAGTGTGTATACACAGTATCTCACAAAAGTGAGTACACCCCTCACATTTTTGTAAATATTTTATTCTACTTTTTCATGTGACAACACTGAAGAAATGACAGTTTGCTACAATGTAAAGTAGTGAGTGTGCAGCTTGTATAACAGTGTAAATTTGCTGTCCCTTCAATTTAACTTAACACACAGCCATTAATGTCTAAACCGCTGGGAACAAAAGTGAGTACACACTTAAAGAGGAAGTAAACCCAGATGGGGTTTACTTCCTCTACATTCCCCTGTAAACTAGAAGCATAATGGGCTACTATGCCTCGCATTGTAGCCCATTATGTGTCACTTACCTGCAAACGAAGCCAGCGACGTCCAGCGCTGTCCCCTGTACTGGCAGCGTCCATCTTCAGCCCCTCTTCCTTAATGGCCCCTCATGGCAAAGAACTCTCTGAGGAGCTGAAAAAAAGAATTGTTGCGCTACATAAAGATGGTCTAGGCCAGTGTTTTAAAACCCTGTCCTCAAGTACCCCCAACAGGCTATGTTTTCTGGTTTTCCTTTATCTTGCACAGGTGCTTTAAATCAGAGTCAATGGCTTGGTATTTTGAACAGCTATTTTATCAAAGAGAAATTCCCAAAACATGGCCTGTTGGGGGTACTTGAGGACAGGGTTGAGAAACACTGGTCTAGGCTATAAGAAGATTGCCAAGACCATGACACCGAGCTGCAGCACAGTGGCCAAGACCATACAGCGGTTTAACAGGACAGGTTCTACTCAGTACAGGCCTCACCATGGTCGACCAAAGAAGTTGAGTGCGCGTGCTCAGTGTCATATCCAGAGGTTGTCTTTGGGAAACAGACGTATGAGTGCTGCCAGCATTGCTGCAGAGGTTGAAGGGGTGGGGGGTGAGCCTGTCAGTGCTCAGACCATACGCCGCACACTGCATCAAATTGGTCAGCAAGGCTGTCATCCCAGAAGGAAGCCTCTTCTAAAGATGATGCACAAGAAATCCCGCAAACAGTTTGCTGAAGACAAGCAGACTAAGGACATGGATTACTGGAACCATAAGACCAAGATAAACTTATTTGGTTCAGATGGTGTAAAGTGTGTGTGGCAGCAACCAAGTGAGGAGTACAAAGACAAATGTTTCTTACCTACAGTCAAGCATGGTGGTGGGGGTGTCATGGTCTGGGGCTGCATGAGTGCGGCCGGCACTGGGGAGCTACAGTTCATTGAGGGAACCATGAATGCCAACATGTACTGTGACATACTGAAGCAGAGCATGATCCCTCCCTTTGGAGACTGGACCACAGGGCAGTATTCCAACATGATAACGACCCCAAACACACCTCCAAGACGACCACTGCCTTGCTAAAGAAGCTGAGGGTAAAGGTGATGGACTGGCCAAGCATGTCTCCAGACCTAAACCCTATTAAGTATCTGTGGGGCATCCTCAATTGGAAGGTGGAGGAGCGCAAGTTCTCTAACATCCACCAGCTCTATGATGTCATGGAGGAGTGGAAGAGAACTCTGGTGGCAATCTGTGAAGCTCTGGTGAACTCCATGCCCAAGAGGGATAAGGCAGTGTTGGAAAATAATGGTGGCCACACAAAATATTGACACTTTGGGCCCAATTTGGACATTTTCACTTAGGGGTGTACTCACTTTTGTTGCCAGCGGTTTAGACATTAATGGCTGTGTGTTGAGTTATTTTGAGGGGACAGCAAATTTACACTGTTATACAAGCTGTACACTCACTACTTTACATTGTAGCAAAGTGTCATTTCTTCAGTGTTGTCACATGGAAAGATAGAATAAAGTATTTACAAAAATGTGAGGGGTGTACTTACTTTTGTGATATACTGTGTATATATCTATATTTACATACATGAAGGTCCTCTTTAATATATAACAAAGCAGAGTGCATAAAATGCAATGTCCTATGTTTGTCTTTTCATTAAGGCCTCTTTCACACTTGTGCAGCCTGAAAGTCGCGCAACTTTCCTTCGATTTTTGCTGTGATTTTGCCGTGACTTGAGGCAATGCCTGTGTAATCTTGAGGTCTATGGACCTCAAGTGGCATCAAAGTCAGACCAAAGTAATGCAGGGACTACTTTGAAATTGCTGGGACTTGAAGTTGCACAGATATGAATGGTACTCCTTGGAAATCATGGGTTACGACTTGTCATGCGACTTTGCAGTCCCAAGTCGCAGGACAAGTCGCACAAGTGTGAAAGGGGCCTAAAATGTGCTCAGTGCCATCCCAAAAGCGAGAATCCCCTATGCAGGGTGAGGATCGGGACCATTGCCCTTTGTTCCAAAGCAGCGGTCTGTCTCCAGCAGTTCGCTCCGCCCCCTGCACTCTCATGCTCTCAGCTGATTGGACAGAATCAGTTGTAATGAAACGTTGCTCTCCCCCAGCTTACTCTTCCTCCAATGGGATAAACTTAGTAGGGCGACCTTACAAGTGCCCTATCCGGTCTGCATGTCCAACCGCACCCTTCATGCTTCTGTCTATGGGCAGCCCAATGCTGAAGACACAAGCAACTGGAGGTGAACAGCAGCTACATATCGAAAGTCTAGAGATGCAATCGACAAAGAAGGAACAGTGCTAAGGTTTATTAAGGAAGTTGGAGGCCATCGAGTCACAGAACAAAGAACTTGGCAATCTACCCAGAACTGAAGAACGTCTGACACAGAAACTGGGAAAGGAGTGACCCAGCATCCCAAGTAGTTCAATGGAAAAACTGATAAATGCAACATCAGCATTTCTCTAAAACTGGACTCCAGGCTAACAGCTAAAAACACATTTGAAATATATACTGTGTATTAACGCCTAGGCCAGAAACCAGGAAGTATATAAGAAAAAAAAAGTTTAAAACAAGTAAATATAATATACCTTCCTATCTATATACTAATGCTAGCAGCAGAAGGATAAAAAAATAGTTCATGTTGATTGAGAAAGTTTAGTTCCACTTTAACCACTTTAATCACTTGCCACTTGGCGACAAAGTGGCTCGATAACGCTCACTGTGTCCGGGGGGGGCCAGGGAGCGGGTACGGCGGACTCGATCCCCGCCGGCCACCCGTGATGCCCCCCCCCGGAGTGAAAGAACGGAGGTCCGCGTAAGTAAACATGGACCTCCGTTCTGTGAGAGGGGGAAGGGCTGTGATCACAGCCTTCCTCTACATGGAGGCTGTGATCACTTCCCTTCCCCTGCTAGCCCAGCCCCCATACAGTTAGAACACGCCCAGGGAACACAGTTAACCCTTAGAGCGCCCCCTGCAGGTTAACCCCTTCACTGCCAATGGCATTTACACAGTAATCAGTGCATTTTTATAGCACTGATCGCTGTATAAATGCCAATGGTCCCAAAAAAGTGTCAAAATGGTCCGACATGTCCGCCCCAATATCGCAGTACCGCTAAAAATCGCAGATCGCCGCCATTACTAGTAAAAAAAATAAAAAAAATAAAAACCCCAGAAATTAATTCTCATCATCCGTAAACGCGGCCACTTTTGCGCAAACCAATTCATAAATGCCGATTGCGATTTTTTTTTTATCACAAATATGAGGAAGAATATAAATCGGCCAAAACTGATGAAAAAAATGTTTTTTTGTATTTGGATTTTAGCAAAAAGTAAGAAAGGGTTTTTTTGCAAAATTGTTGCTCTTCTTTTGTTTATAGCGGCGATCAGAAATGACGCAGCGGTGATCAAATACCACCAAAAGAAAGCTCTATTTGTGGGAAAAAAAGGACGCAAATTTCGTTACGCTGTGCCAAATCGCAAAAAGGGCTCTGGTCCTAAAGTGTGAAATCCTTCCGGGGCTGAAGTGGTTAACCACTTGCCGACCAGCCACTGTCGCTTGACAGATCGGCTCTCCTGCGCGAATCGCCGTAGCTGTTACGGCGGCGCTTTAAGAGGCTGCAGGGGGCGCGCGCCCATTGCAGGTCTCTGGAGCCGATGCGCATGGCGATGTCCGCCAGCTATCTGTTCATGTAAACAAACAGGGAGGTGGAGAGGGATCTGCTGGAAAGGGACACTCCCCCCACAGTTAGAAACACCCCCCCAGGGAACACTTAACCCCTAGATCGCCCCTGCAGGTTAACCCCTTCACTGCCAATGACATTTATACAGCAATCAGTGGATATTTTTAGATCTGATCGCTGTATAAATGTCATTGGTCCCAAAAAAGTGTCAAAAGTGTCCGATTTGACCGCCGCAATATCGCAGTCCCAATAAAAATCGCAGATCGCCGCCATTACCAGAAAAAAATAATAATAATAAAAATGGCATAGTTTGTAAACGCGATAACTTTTTTACCAAAAATATGTAGAAGAATATATGTTGGCCTAAACTGAGGCATAAATTCGTTTTTTATCGGTTTTTTTTGGATATGTATTATAGCAGAAAGTAAAAAATATAATTTTTTTCAAAATTGTCGCTCTTTTTTTGTTTATAGCACAAAAAATAAAAACAGCAGGGGTGATCAAATACCACCAAAAGAGAGCTCTATTTGTGGGGAAAAAAGGACATCGATTGTGTTTGGGTACAACGTCGCATGACCGCACAATTTTCAGTTAAAGCAACGCAGTGCTGTATCACAAAAAATGGCCTGGTCAGTAAGGGGGTAAATCCTTCCGGGGCTGAAGTAGTTAAAAAACAGCTGGATGCATTCCTAAGCCCCCGTTCACACTGAATGAGGCTTTGAAATTGCGTGACTTCACTTGAAGTAGCACGATTTCAAGGCCGCAGGTCAGTGCGACTTCGGGTGTGACTGGGCTGATATCTGTGCGTTTTCATGCACACGTCTCTATGCAAGTTGCACCTGAAATTGCAAAAAATGGTGCAAGAACATTTTTTCAAATCGGTGCGGCACCACAAAGTCCGCGTCACACCGATTTGAACAGTTCCATTGCCAACAATAGATTACATCTTGTCATGCGATTTGGAACTGTAAAATGACAAGTCGCACCGGTGTGAACAGGGTCTAAATGCACAAAATATAAATAGATTCTAACATTTAAAGGCGATAACACCAGAGATTGCTGAACAGGGAATATCCAATTGTCTTTAAGGGGATAAGAAAGAAACGTATTTTTCCCCCACTGGAGCAAAATGGATCATTTAATCACTTGCTTTAACCACTTGCTAACTGGGCACTTATACCCCCTTCCTGTCCAGGCCAATTTTCAGCTTTCAGGGCTATCGCACTTTGAATGACAATTGCGCGGTCATGCAACACTGTACCCATATGAAATTTCTATCCTTTTTTTTGCCCAAATAGAGCTTTCTTTTGGTGGGATTTAATCACCGCTGGGTTTTTAATTTTTTTTCTAAACATACAAAAAAAAATACCGACAATTTTGAATAAAAAGAAAAGTTTTCATAATTAGTAATTTTTCTCCTTCATTGATGTGCGATGATAAGGCTACACTGATGGGCACTGATGAGGAGGCACTGGTGGGAACTAATCCGGAGGCACTGATGAGGCTACACTGATAGGTGGCACTGGTGGGCACTGCTTAGCAGTACTGATGGGCACTAGTAGGTGGCACTGGTGGGCACTGATAGGTGGCACTGGTGGGCACTGCTTAGCAGTACTGATGGGCACTAGTAGGTGGCACTGATAGGTGGAACTGGTGGGCACTGCTTAGCAGTACTGATGGACACTAGTAGCTGGCACTGATCGGTGGCAATGGTGGGCACTGCTTAGCAGTACTGATGGGCACTAGTAGGTGGCACTGGTGGGCACTGATAGGTGGCACTGGTGGGTACTGCTTAGCAGTACTGTCCCATTTACACAAGCCGGTAATCGGCTTATTTTTTGATCACAGAATGCGCCACCCGCGCGGGCAGCACGCGAGCACAGGAGGACGTACATGGACGCCCTCTTGGCAACTTAAGCCCGTGCTGTGGACGTCTTTCAGCTATAGCGTGGGCTTCAAGTGGTTATAGGGGATTTTTTTGTCTTCCTCTGGTTTGACTGTGAGTATAAGATTGTGTATAAGGAGGTTTTCCGTTTATTGAAGCGGAGTTCCACCCCCCCCCCCTCTGGTGTCACATTTGGCACCTTCCGGGGGGGGGAGGGGGAGAGGATACCTGTCTTTGACCAGTGTCCTTTTCCCCAACATCCGCTGCCGTCAGCAGCCCAGCTCCCTCCTCCTTCCCCTGCGGCCAGTGAGGATGCGCAGCAGCAGTTCGCGCATGCGCAGTAGGGACACGGCATGAAGCTGAAAGGCTCCACTTCCGGGTTCCCTGACTCTCAATGGCGGCGGCAGCACTCAGCCAGCCGATCCAAAGATCAGTGGTAGTGCCGACATCGCTGGACTCCAGGACAGGTAAGTGTCCTAAAGTTAAAAGTCAGCAGCTACTGTTTGTGAAGCTGCTGAATTTTAATTTTTAAAGGGGTGGTGGCCCCTCCGCTTTGATTTCCGTTTTGTATTGGTTGCACTATATGGACTTTGTCTTTTTTAAACCTTTACCATTAATTATTACATTACTTACAGTGCTTTGAAAAAGTATTCATACCCCTTGAAATTTTCCACATTGTGTCATGTTACAACCAAAAACTTAAATGTTTTATTGGGATTTTATGTGATAGACCGACACATAATTGTGAAGAGGAAGGAAAATGATGAATGGTTTTAAAAAATGTTTTACAAATAAATATGTGAAAGGTGTGGGGGCATTTGTATAGCGCCCCCCCGAGTCAATACTTTGTAGAACCGCCTTTCTCTGCAATTACAGGTGCAAGTCTTTTGGGAGAAGTCTCTACCAGCTTTGTACATCTAGAGAGGACATTTCTGCCCATTCTTTGCAAAAAAAAAAACTGATATGTGTATGGCCACCTTTAGATAAATAACTACTGACAATATCCCAGGAGTCTTCATGGAGGAGGTGCTTTCTCAGCTAAACACTCCCCCCTCCTGTCTGCATGCCTGAGCAGGGGATGCCTGAAATCTGGCTTGTAGCTTAGCGCAGACTTCTGGGAAAGCCAATCACACAAGCAGGAAATTACATTGTGCCACTCAGATGAGTAAACATTGCCACAGCAATTTTAACCACTTGCCGACCGCCCGCCGCAGCGTGACGGCGACAAGGTGGTTCGTTATCGCGAACCGCCGTCACAGGACGGCGGCCGCGATAACTAGCATTGTGAGCGCGCGCCGCCGGAGGCACGCTCGCGCGCACACTGTGTTCGGGGGAAGTCAGGGAGCAGGTAGGGCGGACTCGATCACCGCCCGCTACCCGCGATGGCCCCCCCGCACTGAAAGTATGTAAACACGGACCTCCGTTCTGTTGAAGGGCGATGATCACAGCCTTCCTGTAAATGGAAGCTGTGATCATCCCCTTTCCCCAGCCAGGGCAGTCCCCACACAGTTAGAACACGCCCAGGGAACACAGTTAACCCTTAGAGCGCCCCCTGCAGGTTAACCCCTTCACTGCCAATGGCATTTACACAGTAATCAGTGCATTTTTATAGCACTGATCACTGTATAAATACCAATGGTCCCAAAAAAAGTGTCAAAATGGTCCGACATGTCCGCCCCAATATCGCAGTACCGCTAAAAATCGAAAAAAAAAGATCGCCGCCATTACTAGTAAAAAATAAAAAAAATCCCAGAAATTAATTCTCATCATCCGTAAACGTGGCCACTTTTGCGCAAACCAATCAATAAATGCCGATTGCGATTTTTTTTTACCAAAAATATGAGGAAGAATATAAATCGAACAAAACCGATAGAAAAAAATGTTTTTTTATATTTTTTTTTTTGGATTTGGATTTCAGCAAAAAGTAAGAAATTTGGGGTTTTTTTGCAAAATTGTCGCTCTTCTTTTGTTTATAGCGGCGATCAGAAATGACGCAGAGGTGATCAAATACCACCAAAAGAAAGCTCTGTATGTGGGGAAAAAAGGACGCAAATTTCGTATGGGTACAACGTCACACGACCGCGCAATTGTCAGTTAAAGCAACGCAGTGCCGAATCACAAAAAGGGCTCTGGTCCTAAAGTGGGAAATCCTTCCGGGGCTGAAGTGGTTAAAGCTTAGAGTTACTAAACCCACAACAGTAAAATGAGTCTGTATATGCAGTAAAGCATGCTTGTTATACTCACTGTGTAACCTAAGGGGTTAATCCTCTGCATTGTGTAAAAAGACTGTTTGATCCTGTCTGCTCTGATCCTCCCCTTCTTCCACAGTCCCCAATCCATCTCCTGATAAGACAGAGCCTTTGGGGTCACTCTGCACATTCTCAGTGTGGTGTGTATTGCCTGAGATTTTTTTTTTCTCGGGAGGGTGCATGTGATCAGCACAGGGCCAATCCAGCACTGCCCAGACAGAGGGTCAGGGGTCCTGCGGCCTCATAGGACAGTCAAAGGAGAATGAAAACTCCTCCTACAAGCTTTAACCAGACACTGATAGAAGTCACAAGACTGCTATATACTTCTGCTAAGAAAAGGTATTTAGCACTTTATATTAGCGATGCACCAAAATTTCAGCTGCTGAAACATATTGTGCGAATTTGCTGCGATTTTACCGCAAATTTGCGGCCCATTTTACCGCAATTTTACTGTACATATAGTTTGTTTTTCGTAGGTCATGTGACATCAAACATTACATGGGTGCATTAATGATGCCTTCTTCAAGATTTTTAACACCACAATGGAAGCGTAACGGACCAATGCGAAGACATACATAGAATTTAAACGGATGCATTTTTCTTCAGTTTTTCAGCAGTAATGGCCGGCAATAAATTCAAATTATAATTGCTGTTCAGCAATAAAAAAAAGCAGGCATCAGGAGGCGGCAAAAATCATCTCCTGAACACCTGCAAATCTCCTGAAAAGTAATCCACCTCCATTAGTGTGAGAGGAGCATTAGACTTGTCTGGTCTCTAATCACCAAAGCTCCACCCACTACAGGCGGCCTGCAGAAACCCCCAATATCTGCTTGTCCTGGAGCTCAGCTTTAGGGCTGGGTTCACACTGATCCGACAAGCACTGATCCGACAAGCACTGATCCGACAAGCGCTGATCCGACAAGCGCTGATCCGACAAGCGCTGATCCGACAAGCACTGATCCGACAAGCGCTGATCCGACAAGCGATCCGACTTCAACTGCACGTCACATGACATGTCAAAATCAATGGTTCCGTATGAGAGCCGTCTTAACTGGTCTGATTTGTGTCAGTCCAAATTTTGAAAAGGTTCCTGAACTACTTGGACCAACTTGGGTCTGATTCCAACCCATTTAATTTAATTGAAGTCGCATCCAACCACTTGCAGACCGCCAACTGCAGGTTGACGGCGACAAGGTGGCTCGATATCGCAAACCGCCGTCATATGACATCGGCCGTGAGATCGTGCACTGTGAGCGCGCCCTGTGAGAGGGGGAAGGGCTGTGATCACAGCCTTCCTCTATATGGAAGCCGTGATCACTCCCCTCCCCCTGCCAGTCAAGCACTAACACAGTTAGAACACGCCCAGGGAACACAGTTAACCCTTAGGGCGCTCCCCCAGGTTAACCCCTTCACTGCCAATGACATTTACACAGTAATCAATGCATTTTTATAGCACTGATCGCTGTATGAATGCCAATGGTCCCAAAAAAGTGTCAAAATGGTCCGACATGTCCGCCGCAATATCGCAGTACTGCTAAAAATCGCAGATTGCCGCCATTACTAGTAAAAAATAAAAAAAAAATAAAAACCCCAGAAATTAATTCTCATCATCTGTAAACGCGCCAACTTTTGCGCAAACCAATCAATAAACGCTGATTGGGATTTTTTTTAACCACTTCAGCCCCGGAAGGATGTCCTACATTAGGACCAGAGCACTTTTTGCGATTCGGGCACTGCGCCGATTTAACTAACCGTTGCGCGGCCATGCCGACGTTGTACCCAAACTAAATTTGCGTTCTTTTTTTTTTGTGGTATTTGATCACCTCATAAACAAAAAAAGAGCGACAATTTTGCAAAAAAACAATATTTCTTACTCTTTGCTAAAATACAAATCCAAAAAAACCATAAAAAAACAAAGTGTATTCATCAGTTTTGGTCGATTTATATTCTTCCTCATATTTGTGGTAAAAAAAATCACGATCAGCGTTTATTGATTGGTTTGCGCAAAAGTTGCTGCGTTTACAAACCATGAGAATTCATTTCTGGCGTTTTTACTATTTTTTTTTTCTTACTAGTAATGGCGGCGATCTGTGATTTTTAACAGGACTGCAATATTGAAGCGGACATTTCGGACATTTTTTAAACTTTTTTGGGACCAATGACATTTATACAGCGATCAGAAATTTAAATATCCACTGATTGCTGTATAAATGTCATTGGCAGGGAAGGGGTTAACCTGCAGGGGGAGATCTAGGGGTTAACTGTGTTCCCTAGGCGTGTTCTAACTGTGAGGGGGCTGGGCTGCCAGGGGCATAAGAGATCTAACTGATCCCAGTGACAGGGATCAGTAGATCTCTTACATGCCGCCTGACAGAACGGGGAACCGCTGTGTTTACATCGCTGGTTCCCCGTTTTTCTTCTCTGCCAGGCCATCGCAGGTAGCCGACGGACATCGAGTCCACCAGAACCGCGGCCACACTGCTGCAGAGTGCAGTGCCACGAGAGCGCGCTGGCCGCTAGCCACACACGAGCGAGACAATATTAATGGATGGCGATTTGCGGGACAGAGCCACTCTGCAGCAGTAAATGTACACGACGTGGCCGGGAACTGGATAAAGTGATGCATAGAATGCATCAAGATAAAAAACCTCCTGCCTTTACAACCACTTTAACTGATCTGACTTGTGACATGCGACTTGTGCTCAGAGGAATGTTAGTAAAGCAAAATGTATTGGAAAAAAAAACAGCGCGGGCGTCCCCGTCCCCCCAAGACCATACCAGACCGACTTTGATGGGAACCCCATGCTGCTTTATTTTTTTAATTTTGGTGTGGGGTTCCCCCTCAAGATCCATACCAGACTAAAAGGGCCTGGTATGGATTTTGGGGGGAACCCCATGCCACTTTTTTTTTTCATCCATACCAGAAGCAAAGGAATTGTTTTGATTGGTCAGAGGACAAGTCGCAATCATCTCAAAGACGGAACAAAATTGAATTCCGTTCATTTACAGTTGTGCTCATAAGTTTACATACCGTGGCAGAATTTATGATCTCTTGGCCATTTTTCAGAGGATATGAATGAGAACACAAACACATTTTTCACTCATGGTTAATGTTTAGCTGAAGCAATTTATTATCAGTCAACTCTGTTTACTCTTTTTAAATTATAATGACAACAGAAACTACCCAAATGACACTGATCAAAAGTTTACATACCCTGGTGATTTTGGCCTGATAACATGCACACAACTTGACACAAAGGGGTTTGAATGGCTATTAAAGGTAACCATCCTCACCTGTGATGTGTTTGCTTGTAATTAGTGTGTGTATATAAAAGGTCAATGAGTTTCTGGACTCCTGACAGACCCTTGCATCTTTCATCCAGTGCTGCACTGATGTTTCGGGATTCTGAGCCATGGGGAAAGCAAAAGAATTGTCAAAGGATCTGCGGGAAAAGGTAGGGATATAAAAAGATATCCAAGGAATTGAGAATGCCAATCAGCAGTGTTCAAACTCTAATCAAGAAGTGGAAAATAAGGGGTTCTGTTGACACCAAATCACGGTCAGGACTAAACCACAGTTGTCTTGGGGAATAAAAGGTGAAGAACTAATCTCAAACTTGTGACGACTAACCGTAAGAGTTAAGGAACCTATAGAAAAATATAGGGATGGAAAAGGGCGTCTAGGAAACTGTTAAGAAAACGAAAGGGGTACCGAGTCTTAGGGCTTTGTAGTCACGTCGTGACCTACTTTCTACGTTCCCAGACAGTCCTCAGGTCTTTGAGTAACTGGAAAATATATGTGTGTGATTAATGTTCGTTTGTGTAGTGTCCACTCCTACCAATGGAAATTATCGGTAAGTTTGGGGAAACACAGTTCAACACACGTACAATAGTC
>BLSH010084816.1:113128-124363 GCA_018402905.1 Glandirana rugosa | reverse complement strand
AGAGGACCCAGGGCTGGGACAAGGGGTGGGCAGGAGGGGTGGCTGCCCTGGGCGTAGTGGTATCATGTGAGGTGAGGGGCGTTGCATAGAGAGTTCCTACCTACAAGAGGATTTGTACGGGGTAGAGGAAATTTTGGGGCAGCAATGGTGTATGATTTGTTTTAGCAGGTTAAATATGGGAGTGGGGGTGATTTGTGCTAGGAGGGGGGATTTGGGAGGGGGATTTATGTTATGAAGGGGGATCTGTGCTAGCAGGGATGATTGGGAGGATTTGTGCTAGGAGGGGAGGTTGGGAGGGGGGGGGGGGTTGTTGGATTTATGCTCAGAAGGGAAATTTGAGGGGTAGAGGGTTTGTGCTATGAGGGGGGATGGAGGGGGCAAGATCTGTGCTGGTTTGGGAATTTCCGTTGGGGGGGGGGGGGATTTATGCTTGGGGATAAGTGTGCAGATCAGCACTCATTTTTTTTTGGTGGGGGGGGGGGGGGTGAGGGAAGGGATTTTTGCTGACACATAATGCTTATACATTTTGGGGCAGGGGGCACCATTTGGGATCTCTGCCCTGGGCCCTAGATAACCTTGTCCCGGCACTGAGAGGACCTGATCTTTCTCTGTTACAGTTTCACTTTTACTTACAGGTCCCCTCTCCATCCCAACCTGTACTCAGACAGTGAAAGGTGAAGCAGTACACTCAGGGCCGTCTAGAATATTGATTGGACCCTGGGCAAACCCTTTCTTGGGCCCTCCCAAATCCATTTATCAACTATTTGGGGGCAGTGCAGGGCTCAAGAGGCAGCTGTTTTGGGTCCCACAAGAATGACCGGGCCCGGGGCACCTGCCCCTTTTGCCCTGTGTTAAAGATAGCCCTGAGTACACTGTTTCTCTCAGCTCCTATCAGTGTGCTTCTTCAACACCTGATTGACCCTTTGTGTTGCTTCTTCCTCTCCATCTCTGTACTCTGCTGTACAGACTATACAGTAGACTCTAAGGCAGCCTATAGATGAGTCAGTGTTTTTTGTTCAACCAGTGGATGGACCAGCTTGATGTGGATGGGGGAATCCTCACCGCTGAGCTATTGTATTGGACTTCCCCACCATCAGAATATAATGATCAGTGCTGCTGGCTATAGCTTTCAGCACTGATCAAGTGGGGAAAATCTGGCAGGGTGGTTGTACAGAAGATGATCGGTAGATCAACATCTGTTCAACTACAGTGCCCATAAATGGATCGAAATTCATTCCATATATGGCAGCCATTCTCAACTAGGGTTCTGTGGAGCGGGCTGGCCAGCGAAATCAAAGGTTAGCATCTTACTTTCCCCCAATTTACAAACACAGTATATGGCAAAACGTTTTTGGGAACCTGACTATCACACAGATATTCGTAAACTTGTTGGACATTCCACTCCAAAGCCATAGGCATTAATAGGGAGCTTTTGTGGCTATAATATCCTATTTAGGTGGACATAAAGTGCCAGAACCGTAGGGTTAGCTTACTGGTATTGTTAAAGAGGAAGTAAACCCTGATGGGTTTTACTTCCTCCAGAGTTCCCTGCAAAGTAAAAGCATAATGGGCTAGTATGCATCGCATACTAGCCCATTATGGGACACTTACCCGCAATCAAAGCCCTCGCTTTTCGGGGGTCCAAGCGCCTCCTTCAGTCTTGACTGGCAACAATGTGAACAAAATCTGAAGTGAACCGGAGGGAAAGGAAGTCTTAAACATCAAAAATCACAATAAAACCCTGTAAAGTTATGACAGCCTCAGCCCAGGCTCCAACCAGGCCACACCCCCAACACGTTTTACTCTGCCCCGGAGCTTAATCATGAGAGTGAAACGTGTTGGGGGTGTGGCCTGGTTGGAGCCCAGGTTGAAGCTGCCATACACTTCCTTATGGGGTTTTGCTGTGATGTGCGCCTTTTTTAGGACTTCCTTTCCCTACTAAATGTTTTGAGCTAGGATGAGCTCTGTCCTTGTCGGCACTCCTAGAGGTTGGTCATGCAAGAGGACCTGGTGGAGCCTTGAGTGGCACTGTCATTTTTGTTGTGGGTCACAGAAGTGAACTGGACCTACAACTTTTTTCAGTGTGAATTACAAGCACAGGCCTCATCAGCAGCTTGATTGGCAAACCCCAATCAAAGGGGTGCTAGCACCCCCAAAAACATGTTGGCTACTTTTTTGGATTGTACTCCTGGCTTTTAATGGAATAAAGTTGTATTTGGACCTCTTAACAGTGTTGTAGGGCTTCAATTTTAATTCTCATTATATTCCACTTTTTTAGGTGGCAAGGCTTTTCACAGGAATTTGGATGATGACTGCGGTCATTTGTGCCAGGTCAAACAAAAGAGGTCAGTACCAGTGGTGTATCATCCATGGGTGCAGGGTGTTCACTGAACACGGGCCCTGAGAGGTGGGGGGCCCATAGTGCTCTGACCAACACTGCACGTAAGGGTGATCTGTCCCTGGTTGACACTGGGATTTTCGGTGTGGTGTGAGCTTGCACACGGGCCCACTAATTTCATGATACACCCCTGGTCAGTACTGATGCTGGCTGAGAAGACCTGGCTTGCTATCAGTATTACAATTCATCCCAGAGCTCTTCAGTAGGGTTGAGGTCAGGGCTTTGAAGGCCACTTGAGTTCCTCCACACCAAACTCATGAAACCATGTCTTGATGGAGCTGGCTTTGTACACCCAAACTCAATATGAAGGAAGGATGTTCTGATACTTTTTGGCCATACATTGTAAATATTCATGCTCCTATTATACTGGTCTGCAAGATTATTACAACCCAGCTATTCTAAATGAGCTCATTTGGTTGTTGTGTGTGATGCCGAATCTTCTTGACAATTTTCTTGCACCTTAAAAACATCCTTCACGAGTTGGCAGTCACCATGAAGAAGGTCTACAGAAGATGAGACACTTTGTGTTTTCTCAGTATGGAGTCGTGTGTGAATATAAATAAAACACACATTTTCCATCAGAACCATCTGTTGGCAATGCCAGTCTGTCATCAGGTGAAACCACTGGCCTGGTGGCACACAGCCGGTACCAACAATGGACTTCCCTGTGAACCTGAGGGTTACCGGGTGCAATGGCGGCTGCTGTGTCCCTACTTGGAGCAAAAGTAAAGCTGCTGCACAGAGACTGAAAGTTTAATTGCTTGGCATAGCCATCGGCTTCATTTTCCCTTACATTTCCATGCACTTTTCAATTTTCTTTGGGCTCCATTCACAATTGTGCGACACAGTCGCATGACAAGTCGTAGCCCATTGTTTTCAATGGCAACCATTCAGATCGGTGCGACTTAAAGCCGCAGCAACTTTGAAAAGGTGTCTGCAATACTTTGATGTGACTTAGCGCCAGAAAGTGTAAAGCTAGATTAAAGTTACGCTGGAAAGCATGCGACTTTGGGGTCACATTTGGAGCCTTCAAATGTAAGCAGAAAGGAAAAAATCTGAATCCCTGTGCATTTTCCATTTTCATGGACAAGCCGCAGCTCATTCTTTTAACCACTTACCCACCGGAGAGCTTTTTTTACATTTGTTGGTTACAAGTTAAAAACTGTTTTTTTTTTGCTAGAAAATTACTTAGAACCCCCAAACATTATATATATTTTTCAAACACGGTGTCAAACTGGCGGCCCTCCAGTTGTTGCAAAACTACAAGTCCCATCATGCCTCTGCCTGTGGGAGTCATGCTTGTAATTGTCAGCCTTGCAATGCCTCATGGGATTTGTAGTTCTGCATCAGCAGGAGGGCTGCCAGTTTGACACCTGTGCCCTAGAGAATAAAATGGTGATCGTTGCAATACTTTTTGTCACACGGTATTTGCACATCGGTCTTTCAAGTGCAATTTTTTTGGAACGTTACACCGAGTAAATAGATACCATACATGACACGGTTGAAAATTGCGCACACTTGCGAAATGGCAACAAACTCCATAGGCGACGCTTCAAAAAAATGTAAAAGTTACCAGGTTAGAGGTGCAGAGGAGCTCTTTTGCTGGAAATATTGCTCACACTGTGGCGATCGCGGCGCTACCTCACATGTGTGGTTTGAACACCGTTTTCATATGCGGGCGTGACTTACGTATGCGTTTTCTTTACTGCTCGAGCTTGCGGGGACGGTGGCGCTTTCAACTTTTATTTTTTTATTTTATTATTTATTTTTTTTTTTTTAGCACGGTTCCTTTAAAAAAAAAATCTGATCACTTTTATTGCTATCACAAGGAATGTAAACATCCCTTGTGATAGTAATATATGGTGACAGGTACTCTTTATCGAGGGGTGGGGGGGGGGGTCTAAAAGACCCCCCATCCCTCCTTTACACTTCACAGTAGTGTGAGCAGCGATACTGAATACTGTCATTTTTTTTAAATCGGCGCTGTTGGCTGCCGAGTAAACTGGGAGTGAAGCTGTGACGTTGCTTCCGGAATTTACCAGAATCCCGATCGAAGCCGTATCCGGCTTCCATCAGGTCTCCTTCTAGCCGGCAGACAAGCCAGATCGGTGCTCCGGTCTCTGGTGGGACAGGAGGTCGGAGAAGAGCAGCGGAAGGCGGCGGGGGGGGGGGGGGTGGCCGAGCGGCTTATGAACCGGATCGGCTGTTATCAATGGATAGCTGGCTGTCTGCTCTAAAAAACGGTACCGGGGTATAGCCTGTAGCTGCAGACTACACCCCGATACTTCCACTTAAAGCAGCCGCCGTTTATATATGGCGATTTGCGTTACGTGGTTAGTCAGTGCGACTTAAAAGTCACAGCAACTTTGAAAAGGTGCCTGCAATACTTTGGTGTGACTTAGATTCACTGAGTGTAAGGCTCCATTCACATTAGCGCATCTCCAAAGTCGCACAATTTCCAGTGCAAATTTGATATGACCTTTGGTGCGACTTTGATCTGACTTTACATTCTCTGGACCAAAGTTGCATCAAAAGTCACACCAAAGTAGTGCAGGCGACTTGAAGTCGCAGAGATTTGAACAGTGCCAATAAAAAGAATGGGATGCGACTTTGATGGCTTCAGACTGGACCAGAGTGGCTACAGAACAGGCAAGTATACAGATATTTTCTTTACAGAGTAGATAGAATAGCATTAGAATGGGGGTGCATTCCGCAGCAGCTCCTCCTCTGACCCGCTGTTGATTCACCGACAGTCCCCTTCACTTTAATGGGACGGCTGGTGATGTGCCAGTGACGCAACAAGGTGAGGGACGTAGCGGCAGCAGGTGAGTGGATGCCCGCTAACAGGCGCTGGATCTGAAATGACAGGTGCTCTTTAAATATAAGGATTTATTCTTGCTGGTAGTTAGAAGCTGTCAGGTTAGTAAAATATTAGAAACAATTCAATCATACAGTTTGTAGTGTACATAGATTTGCAAAACAATGGGATAAAGGAATATTCCTGAACTTTGTTTTATCTCATGGTTACTGTGACATTGTGTGAATGCATCAATGCAGTGCATGTTATCTCCGCTTGCAGAGCTTGGATTCATTGAATGAGTTTACCAAAAATGTAAATATTGCAGACTATACAGCCTCATGCTACATAACTAAGCTCAATTTCATGCTGAATAAACTAAATTATTAATGTATCTTAAATAGAATACTATCTTTAGATAGATTTTTACTCCAAAAGCATTTTATTAAAATATATTTGATAAAAATCAAAAAAATCTGATTTAAATTTAAAAAAAAATCTTTTTTTAAATCAGTAGATGCAGGTTTTGCCAGAACTTACACTTTAAAGCAGAACTAAAGTCCAAAGAATACTCTCCTTCTTTCCAGCAATGTGATTGTTGGATCCCTTGCTGGCCACTCCCCTAGCTTCACCTGGATGCCAGATTTACAGCCTCTTGATTGGCCAGTGGGGGTGAAATGACTTCCGCACATGCGCACAGGTCTCACTCGTCCTGGCAGACTGACACCACACTGAGAATAAATAAGAAGAACAGCAGGGCGCAATCTGAGTGCAGTATAAGGCAAATGGCAACTCACATTGTGACAGTTAATATCAGGCCTTCCGGTGGACAGTCCCACGATAACAGGGAACCTCAGAGCAGCACAGAAACACTGGGTGGATGGATAAACCCGCAGGACCAAGAGAACACACCAGGGCAGCACCCAAGAGGCTTGGGCGGCCTTGAAATGAATAGCTCCGCCCCTAACATCGCGATTACATCACTTCCGGTCGGCTCTGCATCCCACAAGAAGCCCTCCGCCATCTTGTTGGTTTCCACTTTCTCATCCAGTCTGACGTCCGCACTTTTCAGGCTGAAAGTTGTAGGAAGAGGATCCCCATCCCAGACCGCTCACAGATTACACGCAAAAAGTGCCATCTCTTCTTCTTCTGTGCGTTGCTATTTTACTAGTATTTCTCAGTACATTTAAAGTGGAGTTCTACCCAAAAGTGGAACCTCCGCTTATTTGCTTCCCCCCCCCCTCCAGTGCCACATTTGCCCCCTTTCGGGGGGGCGGGGATGTGTTTTCGACAGGTACCCTTTGCACCGTCGTTTGGAAGTTCGGCCCCCCCCCTCCATCCCCCGCCGTCGGACCAGTTAAAAAGCGCAGTAGGGAACTGGCTTTGAAACCAAAAGGCTTCACTGCTGGTTTCCCTTACCAGGAATGGCGGCGGCAGCCAACCCGAAAATCGGCTGGGTTGCCGACATCGCAGGCTCCCTGGACAGGTAAGTGTCCATATATTAAAAATCAGCAGCTGCAGTATTTGTAGCTGCCGACTTTTATTTCCCCAGACAGAACTCCCCTTTAACCTCCTCCCATCCGCGCCATAGCCGAATGACGGCTACAGCGCGGCTCTAAAATGCCGGGAGGACATCTATAGACATCCTCCCATTTGGCTCGTGCTGGGCGCGCTCCCGCGGGCGCGCGCACGTGCCGCCGCACGCTGCGGGAGCGTGCCCGCGGGTCGGGCGGACCCGATGTCCACCGGAGACCCGCGATCTCCTTACAGAGAGGAGGAACGGCAAACCGCCGAAGTAAACACGGCGGTTCCCCGTTCTGTGAGGGGGGGCATGCCAGATCTACTGATCCCTGTCACTGGGATCAGTTAGATCTGTCATGCCCCTGTCAACCCCGCCCCCCCCCCCCCACAGTTAGAACACACCCAGGGAACATAGTTAACCCCTTCACTGCCAATGACATTTATACAGTAATCAGTGGACATTTACATTTCTGATCGCTGTATAAATGTCATTGGTCCCAAAAAAGTGTCAAAAACGTCCGACATGTCCGCCCCGATATCGCAGTACCGATAAAAATCGCAGATCGCCGCCATTACTAGTAAAAAAAAAATAATAATAAAAACGCCATAAATCAATGTCCATAGTTTGTAGGCGCCATAACTTTTGCGCAACCCAATCAATAAACGCCGATTGCGGGTTTTTTTTACCAAAAATATGTAGAAGAATATATATCGGCCTAAACTGATGAATAAATTTGTTTTTTTATTTTTGGATATTTATTATAGCAAAAAGTAAAAAATATTGTTTTTTTTTCAAAATTGTTGCTCTTTTTTGTTTATAGCGGCAATCAGAAATGACGCAGAGGGGATCAAATACCACCAAAAGAAAGCTCTATTTGTGTGAAAAAAAGGACGCAAATTTTGTTTGGGTACAACGTCGCACGGCCGCGCAATTCTCATTCAAAGAGCGACAGCGCTGAAAACTGAAAATTGGTCCGGGCAGGAGGGGGGTTTAAGTGCCCAGTAAGAAAGTGGTTAATGCTGCACTTAGTTTGGCGCCCCCCGGTGTGTCCTCTTGGTCCTGCAGTTGTATCCATCCTCCCGGTGTTTCTATCCTGGTCTGAGGTTCCCTGTTGTTGTGAGACGGTCCATGGGAAGCCCTTACCATGTGATCAGCCTGATTTTAACTGTCACAATGTGAGTTGCCATTTGTCTTTCCACCACCATAAATCTGTTCATATACTACACTCAGACTGCGCCCTGCTGTTCCTCTTATCTATTTGCCGAGAGATACTTCAGTCCCTTCGAATTTGCTGCTTCTAATGCACTGAGATCAGAAAATTACCCTGCATGCTCCAATCAGACTCTATGAATTTTTTGTTGTTCTGCATAGAGATTACAGTATGTACAAACTAGGGTTGCACCCATACCGTTTTTTTACCGGCGAGTACCGATACTTTCGGTCAATTCCTTGCCAATACCGAGTACCTGTCTGAATCACACCACTCCTGTGTGAACCCAAGCTGCAGGCACTATGACACTGCATGCGATTCTTTGCAGTGCGATTTGAGCCCATTCACTTCGTATGGTTCAAATTTCACCGCAAAGGTATCGGTTGTAGGTATCGGAGCATTGCACGAGTTCCAGTACTTCTGCAAATGATCAGTTGTGGCACTGATGCCGGTATCGGTGCATCCCTAGTGCACACCACATTTATTGTGCCATACACCCCATTACTACTGTATACACCATGCAGAGAATGTATGCTGAGCTGCGCATGCGCAGTGTACAATCAAAAGAACTTTGCAAACAGGCAGGTGAGTTTGTTTTCTTACAGAAGGGGCACAGCATGTCTCTTCTGGAATAAGAAGTCTGCCTCTCTGCAATTTTTGTTACAAAAGGTTTAGTTCCACTTCAGCTTCAGCCCCGGAAGGTTTTACCCCACTTCCTGACCAGGCCATTTTTTGCGATTCGGCACTGCGTCGCTTTAACTGACAATTGCGCGATCGTGCGACGTTGTACCCAAACTAAATTGACGTCCTTTTTTTCCCCACAAATAGGGATTTATTTTGGTGGTATTTGATCACCTCTTTGTTTTTTATTTTTTGCGCTACAAACAAAAAATAGCAACAATTTTGGAAAAAAAATTTTTTTTTACTTTCTGCTATAATATACATCCAAAAAATATATAAAAACTGAATTTATTCATCAGTTTAGGCCAATATGTATTCTTCTACATATTTTTGGTATAAAAAAAAAAAAAATCGCAATACGGGACTTTTTTTTTAATTGTTTTTACTGGAAATGGCAGCAATCTGCGATTTTTAGCGGGACTGCGACATTGCGGCGGACAAATCTGACCTCAAATGACATTTTTTGGGGACCAGTGACATTATTACATTGATCAGTGCTATAAAAATGACACTGGCAGGGAAGGGGTTAACAGTAGGGGGCGATCAAGGGGTTAATTGTGTTCCCTGGGTGTGTTCTAACTGTAGGGGGATGGGCTGGCAGGGACATGACAGAGATTGCTGTTCCCGATCACTGGGAACAGAAGATCTCTGCCATGACCCCTGATAGAACGGGGATCTGCCGTGTTTACATAGGCTGATCCCCGTTCTGCCTCTTTACTAGGCGATCGCGGGACATTGAATCCGCCTGACCCGTGGGCACGCTCACGTACGGCGGCTGGTCGGCAAGTGGTTAAGGAGCGTTTTAACCCTTGCAGTGCAGGATGAGGGGGGAGGACCCACTGCAAAGGGTATTATTAGGACTTTAAAGTAGAACTGAAGGCAAAACTTTTTTTTTTTTTTTTTTAATTTTGGATAGAGCAAGGGAGGGTTATGACCCCTGTCAGATTCTTTTTTGAGATCTGTGTCCCATTTCAGAGATTTCCCTTCACTTCCTGTCCCATAGCCAAACAGGAAATGAGCGGAAATCCCTACAAATGAAGGGAATACCTTGGGGACCCCCAGGTCACCAGAACTAGTGTCCCCATTGGAAGATTTCCCCTTTATTACTTTTCTGAGGACAACCCAAAATTTGGGGTTTTCTTTTACTTTTGCTTTCAATGATAATGGTAGAGAGGAGGAATCTCCCTAACGGGGGCACAGACAGCAATAAAAACTGACAGGGGTTCTACTCCCTCTCCTCTCCATCCAAAACTAAAAATAAAGTTTTACCTATAGTTCTGCTTTAATGTTAAAATGTAGAGCTGTGCCGAAGACAATGATCCTGTGTTATGTCCGGAATGTATTCATGCCAACTATTAGCCAGTTCCCGACCACTCCCGGCAGACATACTGCGGCAGGGCCAGCCGTCCTGTGCCAGATCATGTACCTAGTACGTGGTCTGGCATTTCCGGGTCTGGGGCACGCATGCCAGAAGCGACCTGCTTCTGCTGTGATCCCACACAGCCGGAGCCCAGTGGCGGGTACCGCAGACTCGATGTCCGCCGGCACCCGCTGATTGTACAGTACACAGGCAGAACAGTGATCGCCATTCTGTCAGTAGGGAAGGCGTTGATCCTGTGTCTCTGCAAAGCAGGAACATGGACCCATGCCTTCTCCTAGCACAAGCACCTCCCACACAGTGAGTAATGCCCGGTACACACGATGAGATTATCGAACGAATGATCTTCTGTTTTTTTGCATGCTAATCTCGGATCGAATCGGAAGAGTTTATTAAAGTCACAAAAATTCTCGTACGACAGAATAAAAATTCGGAAGTGATGTGTTGTGTTGTAGGGTATTTGTATTGTATTTTCGAACAACAGCTGTAATTGTACGATCGGGCATCATACGGAAAATGATTTTGTGCATGTCCGATTGGATAATATCGGAGGAACTGTCATGATCGACTCTCGAAAGTTTTGTACTAATGATCCGATTATCGCACGATCGCTTCAAAAGCGGTGTTTTTCGTCCGATTTTCTGATCGTGTGTACGGGGCATAAGCACAACTTAGACACACGTTTAAAGCGGAGGCCCACCCAGGACTGAAAATTAAAAGTCAGCAGCTACACATACAGTAGCTGCTGACTTTTAATAATAGGAAACTCACCTGTCTTGGAGTCCAGCGATGTCGGCACCCACCGCCGATCTTCGGATCGGGGTCGGGTGCAGCTGCGTCCATTGCGGGTAAGGGAACTTAGCATTACAGCTTCACGCCGGGCACCTTACTGCGCATGCGCGAGGCTCCACTGCGCTCTGCCCAGGCAGCCAGTAGCAGAGCGAGGATGGAGGAGGGAGCCGGGCTGCTGATGTCAGCGGCCGTCGGCCTGAGCTCCCGGATGTGTGGAAAAGGACATCTCCCCCCCCCCAGGGTTGCCACATCATCCCTTTAATCCAGGACACATATGAATTACACAGGCTCTGTGGCTAATTAAAGTGGTAATTAAACTCACTTGGTGCTTTATCTGCATTAAATTGGCCTCAGCACCTGTGTAGTTCTTATGTATCCCTGATTAAAGGGATGATGTGGCAACCCTACCCCAAGAAAGGTGCCAAACGTGACACCTGGGGGGGGGGGGGGGGGGGAA
>BLSH010084816.1:61352-79568 GCA_018402905.1 Glandirana rugosa | reverse complement strand
TAAAGAGTACCTGTCACGCACCATTCCTATTACAAGGGATGTTTACATTCCTTGTAATAGGAATAAAAGTGATCAAAAAAAAAAAAATTAAAGAAACAGTGTAAAAATAAAAAAATAAAAGTAAAATGAATAATAATAACAAAAAAAAAAAAATTAAAGTCCCCCCGTCCCCGCGAGCTCGCACGCAGAAGCGAACGCATACGTAAGCCCCGCCCACATATGTAACCGGTGTTCAAACCACACATGTGAGGTATCGCCGCGTACGTTAGAGCGAGAGCAATAATTCTAGCACTAGACCTCCTCTGTAACTCTAAACATGTAACCTGTAAAAAATTTTAAAGCGTCGCCTATGGAGATTTTTAAGTACCAAAGTTTGGCGCAATTCCACGAGTGTTCGCAATGTTAAAGCATGACATGTTGGGTAGCAATTTACTCGGCGTAACATCCTCTTTTACAACATACAAAAAAATTGGGCTAACTTTACTGTTTTGTATTTTTTTAATTCACTAAACTGTTTCTTTTCCAAAAAAAACGCGTTTGAAAAATTCCTGCGCAAATATCGTGTGATATAAAAAGTTGCAATGATTGCCATTTTATTCCCTAGAGTCCCTGCTAAAAAAACATATATAATGTTAGGGGGTTCTGAGTATTTTTCTAGCAAAAAGATGATGATTTTTACATGTAGGAGAGGAGTGTCAGAAATGGCCCGGTAAGGAAGTGGTTAATATGACAATAAAAAAATAAAAAAAATCTTCACATGGCAAAGAATTGTGGGAAAAAATTACAACTTCAAAAAACTTGCCATGCCTCTTACTAAATACTTTGGAATGTCTAATTTCTAAAAAGGGGTCGTTTGGGGGGTATTTCCTGGCTTGTTAGGGTCTCAAGAAATGAAATAGGCGGTTAGTACATCAGGTGTGATCAATTTTCAGTGATAGGCACCATAGCTTGTAGACTCTATAACTTTCACAAAGACCAAATAATATACACTTATTTGGGTTAATTTTACCAAAGATAGGTAGCAGTATACATTTTGGCCAAAATCTATGCAGAAAAATTACTAATTTGCAAAATTTTAGAACAGAAACAAAGAAAAATGCATTTTTTTACAAAATGTTCTGTCTTTTTCCATTTATAGAGCAAAAAATAAAAACCCCAATGGTGATTAAATACCACCAAAAGAAAGCTCTATTTGTGTGAACAAAAGGACAAAAAAATTCATATGGGTACAGTGTAGTATGACTGAGTAATTGTCATTCAAAATGTGAGAGCACTGAAAGCTGAAAATTGGTCTGGTTAGGAAGGGGGTTTAAGTGCCCAGTGGCGCACGCTTGTGGAATGGTGACAAACTACGATACTCAAAAATCTCCATAGGCGACGCTTTAAAAATTGTTGATCTGGTCTCTGTTCTCCTCTGTGACGAGCCGGGCGCACCATTAGATTGTTTCTCGGGCACGCCGGTAAAAACGTAAGCCCAAGAATCACCAGCATGTGGTGGGAGGGGAAAACGGTCCAACGGCTAATGAGCCACTCAAAACGCTTTCATGAGAAAGCCAGCCTCCGGCGTAAAAAAAAAAAATACCATGGTTATGGCTGATATGTATTGCGGTCGCGGCAAGTGGATAAAGGTTTAGGATGCATTTACACCTGAGCCACATGGAAACGCAGGCAGAAACACGCTGGTGGCGTCATTATTTCTCAGCCGCACTCCAAGAGTGGGTAGTAGTCATGCATTTTGACAAAATGTCGCAAAACATGCTTGGCTCAGTGCCAAACTATGGCACTTGAGCTTTTTTGGAGTATTTTTCACACAACAGGCAGCCCATGTAAGTCAATGGACTGTCGTGCCAAAAATGCACTAAACCACGCAACGCAAAAGGCTTTGCATCACTTAGGTGTGAGTGCAGCCTTGGGACTCTTTTAGACTTTTGGTTGGAGGGGGGGCATTAAAAACACACGCATGAGCTGCATTTTTAGCACCCCGTTGTAATGGCAGCAGGTGAATCTGGTCACATGTGTCAGCTTACCCATAGGAACAAATGGGGCAGCAGTACACTTAAACAGTATAAAGGGGAACCACCCAATTCCTTGTAGCAGGAAAGATCTCTGGATCGGGGAGGAAGGTAAGTATTATCTTGGAGGAGCTGCACTCAGGGGGTCGGGGAAA
The DNA here is from genome assembly GCA_018402905.1 of Glandirana rugosa. Lineage (NCBI taxonomy): Eukaryota > Metazoa > Chordata > Amphibia > Anura > Ranidae > Glandirana > Glandirana rugosa. The sequence goes on along the minus strand of BLSH010084816.1, from coordinate 77,401 downwards.
GAATTAATGCTGTATTAATCCCAAAAGCAAACATTTATATTGCAGTGGTGGCTGCAATAGTTTTCTTTTTTAGGCTTTCTTTCTTCTAGTTTCATTTGGTGATCTAGTCAGCAAGTCTGCTGTTTTTCAAAAGCTCTCCAGAAGAATGTATCAGGCACAGAGATGAGACACGCCATTTACCACTAGCAGGGGTGCTTATAATGATCAGCTTTTATTTATTTATGTAAACCCTTAATGCCAAAAGAAAAAAAAACTGCTGTAAACAGCTGATCCCGATGTAAACGCACTTGCTGGTTATCAGCATTCCATTCCTCTCGCTGTCACAACCTGAGGAGAGAGACGGTAACTGGCTAGTGTGAAAGGGGACATCTGCATTGATTATCAGTGCAACTCCAACAGTGCCTATTAGTGCCTCCTCATCAGTGCTGCCTATCAGTGCCCATTAGTGTCTCATATCAGTGCCGCCTCATCAGTGCCCATCAGTGCAGCCTATCAGTGCCGCCTCATCGGTGCTCATCAGTGCAGCCTATCAGTGCTCATTAGTGCTGCCTATCAGTGCCCATCAGGGCAGCCTATCAGTGCAGCCTATTAGTGCCCATCAGTGCAGCCTAGCGTTGCCACCTCATGCCTTTAAAACCAAACACACATTAATTAAAAAGGTTCTGTGGCTGATTAAGGTGTTAATTAAACTCACTTGGTGCCTTATCTGTATTAAATTAGCCTCAGACCCTGTGTAATTCATATGTGTTTGGGTTTAAAGGGATGAGGTGGCAATCCTAGTGCAGCCTCATCAGTGCAGCAGCCCATCAGTGCTGCCTGTCAGTACAGCCTATTAGCACCCATCAGTGCAGCCTATCAGTGCAGGATATTAGTGCCCATCCATGCAGCCTATCAGTGCCGCCTCATCAGTGCCTATCAGTGCAGCCTATCAGTGCAGCCTATTAGGGCCCATCAGTGCAGCCTATCAGTGCCGCCCCATCAGTGCAGCCCCTCAGTGCCCATCAGTGTAGCCTATCAGTGCAGCCTATCAGTGTCCTTCAGTGCCGCCTCATCGGTGCCCATCAGTGCAGCCTCATCAGCGTACATCAGTGAAGGAGAAGAAAGGGAAAAAAAAACAGTACTGATTAAGTACCACTAATAAAAAAAGCTCTATTTGTGTGAAAAAAAAACTGATAAAAATTACACTTGAGTACAGTGCTGCATGACCGCGTAATCGTCATTCCAAGTGTGACAGCGCAGAAAGCGGAAAACTGGCCTGGGCAGGAAGAGGGTGAAAGTGCCCGGTAGGCAAGTGATTAACACCGTTTTAAAATTTCATGTGTATGTCTGGGTAAAATAAATATGCTTAGTACATCTCTGCAGTGCATGCACATTTCCCCATGTTTTAACCCTTTATAAATGCTTTGAGTGCCTGCTGATCCTGCCAGAAATCCACTTACCGCCTGCCCCACAGCGATCCCCTGCAAGTATACTGAGCTGTGCATGCCTACAGCGGCCGGCCTGATCGTTGTGTGCTGGGATGACGCACTCCTGTGCATGCTCATGAGTGATGTCATCCCATGCAGCCCAATGAAGAGGGCCGAAAACACACAGAAGAAGATGCTGGCGAGAAACAGGACAGCTGGGGGAAAGATGAGTATTTTTCCCTTTGGCTCTCCTTTAACCACTTAAGGACCGCCTACCACATATATACTGCGGCAGGGCGGCTCTATTTCCCGAAATCACATATTTGTACGTCATTTCGTGCAATAGATACTGTGGGTGCGGGCACGCCCTTTTGACAGAGGAGAAGCCAATCAGTGGGTCCGGCAGACCCGATGCCTGTCAGCCACCCGCGATTGTTCCCAAAAGAGGCAGAACAGTGATCTAACAGGGGAGGACACAGAAATCTCTGTGTTCCTCCACTCAGTCCATCCCCCACATAGTTAGCAAGCACTCCCTAGGGACACATTTAAACCCTTTGACCGTTCCTGATGTTAACCACTTCCCTGCCAGTGTCATTAGTACAGTGATAGTGCATATTTTTAGAACCTATCACTGTATTGGTGTCACTGGTCCCCAAAAAAGTGTCAGTTAGGTGTCCGATTTGTCTGCCACAATGATCACCGCCATTACTAGTAAAATAAATAAATAAATAAAAATGCCCCATAAAAAAAAAAAAATAAAAGTCCCTAAATCTATCCCATAGATTGTAGACACTGTAACTTTTGTGCAAACCAATCAATATAAGCTTATTGGGATTTTTTTGCCATAAATATGTAGCAGAATACATATTGGCCTAAATTGATGAAGAAATTAGATTTTTTTAAAAAAATTTTTTATTGGAAATGTTTTATAGCAGAAAGTAAAAATCATTGTTTTTTTTTTTTTCAAAATTGTCGCTCTTTTTTTGTTTGTAGCGCAACAAATAAAAACCGCAGAGGTGATCAAATACCACCAAAATAAAGCTCTATTTGTGGGGAAAAAAGGACATCAATTGTATTTGGGTACAACGTCGCACGACCGTGCAATTCTTAGTTAAAATGACACAGTGCCGTATCGCAAAAAATGGCCTGGCCCTTAAGGGAGTAAAATCTTCCGGGGCTGAAGTGGTTAAAGAGCTACCTGCTCACAATGTTTTTAAATGTGGCTGTAGTTCCACTTTAAGCCAATCAGAATTGATCTTCGCTGACCTGAGTTAGTAAATGGAATTCTGATTTATAACGGTTGCACGTTACACACCCCAACTTCTCTTCGCATTGCCTGCCTGGAGCCCCCTATTTTCGGTGAGAGGTAAGCTTGTCCTTGAAGGGGACAGTTGGGCTTTAGGTAGAATTCTGCTGTCTGACAACTGAGGAAGAACAGAGAACACAGAAGACAGTCAGAATAAAACAATAAAAATCCCCCGTGTCTCGGCAGCTTGCCCGCCGTATAAACAATGTCGTCCGCCGCCGTTATTAGCAGATAGAGCTTTGGCCTTATTGCACTTTACATGATTTATCCAAGGCCTGCCTGGAGTCAGGAAAATAAACTGCGCTCTCTCTGGTTACCACTGTTTGGCTCCGACACATAGGCTGCGCATTCGCTGTTTACATGACTTTCCCTCTGATGTGTGTAGCCAGGTGCTTGGCTAATGCCTGGTACACACAAGGAGATTAGCAGACGAATGAGCGTCTTTTTTTTTTTTTGCATGCTCATCTCATATCAAAAATGAAGAAGTTACCAAAGTTACGTGTAGCACCCTGATGTTAGGCAGGGTTGCTAATAAATTTAGTCTGCTAGGTGGTAACTAGCCTGGCTGATTGTTAGGGGGATCCACTGACTTTTCCCTAAATCTGGATTTTATGCACCTCTCTCTTCTGTCACTAGGTGGCATTGCTGCCTGTGACATTAGAATGATAAGGGCATAGTGAATTCAGACAAGTGGAATATGTTGTCTCACTCTCAGCCAATTGGCAGGGGTTTCCTTTGGTCCCTTGGCCTGCTGGGAGAGCCTATTTAATCGTGAGGAGTTAGGTGATCATGGTTCTCTGCCACCTGGACGGCTGTCTGGGTGGACGTGTGTTACACGGCTCCTGGTTGCTAGACCAGAAACCTGAGGCCTCTCCTGGAAGCAACTGGCTGCTAGGCTGTCTGAGGTAGGGTTGCCACCTCATCCCTTAAATCCAGGACACATATTAATTACACAGGTTCTGTGGCTGATTAACCCCTCCAGATCCGCGCTATTGCCGAAGTACAGCTCCAGCGCGGATCTGAATTGCCGGGACGACGTCCATGGACGTCGTCCCCTGTGCACGCTCCCGGCGCCCCTAATTTTTATTTTTTTTTGGATTTGTATTATAGCAAAAAGTAAGAAATATTGTTCTTTTTTGCAAAATTGTCGCTCTTTTTTTGTCTATAGCGGCGATCAGAAATGACGCAGCGGTGATCAAATACCACCAAAAGAAAGCTCTATTTGTGGGGAAAAAAAGGACGCAAATTTTGTTTGGGTACAACATCGTACGACCGCGCAATTGTCATTCAAAATGCGAAAGCGCTGAAAGCCGAAAATTGGTCTGGGCAGGAGGGGGTTTAAGTGCCCAGTAAGGAAGTGGTTAAGGTGGTAATTAAACTCACTTGGTGCCTCATCTGCATTAAATTAGCCTCAGAACCTGAGTAATTCATATGTGTCCTGGATTAAAGGGATGATGTGGCAACCCTAGTCTTAGGCCTATCCAGGTTTGAGAGAAGCAGCGTGGGGTTGGGGCTTCAGACAGGAAGTCCAACCAAGTTGCAGAGGTTCCACACAGGGAACCAAATCGTTGCCAGAGGAGAGGGAGGAACAGTTGCCATAAGGGACAACCATGCCTGTCGCCAGGGGCAAGTGAGGATCAAGGCCAGAGGTAAAGCGGAAGCAGTTACCACAAAGGGACAACCACTCCTGTTATCAGAGGCCAGTCTATGGAAGTCTGAAGAAGTATCAGAGCAGCTTTTTCACTAGCCGGGGACGGTGAAGAGGTGGGAAAGCTTTAGCAAAGTGCCAAGGCAGGGACTGGCGTGGGTGAAGCTTGAGGAGTATACAGCGGGTTATGTGTGGAAGAGCTCAGGAGATCCTGTAATGACTGGGATCTGGAAGCCTACTGAGAGACCGGGAGCTCATGTGAAGATCTATAACGGGATACTGTGAGTTATGTGTACAGATCTCTACTGACTGTTGAAAGTTCAGTTGCTATAGGAGACAGCAGTTCTACAAATACAGTTGCTGCAACCAGCTTAAAGGCCCTCTACCTGTATAGCTGTCTGCCTATTATTTTGTCTGCGGAGTCTGCCAATTGCTATTGCATCTGCCTAAGGGTGTCCTGGCCCTAACCATCTCTCCCCCTGTTCTGTTTAAGAGACGATAAGGGTTTGATTTACTAAAGCTGGAGAGTGCAAAAACCGGTGCAGCTGTGCATGGCAGCCAATCAGCTTCTAACCTCAGCTTGTTCAATCAAGCTTTGACAATAAAACCTTGAAGCTGATTGGTTTCTGTGTGGAGCTGCACCAAATTTTGCACTTTCAAGCTTTAGTAAATCAACCCCTAAATCTCTTTTCTTGCATTCAAAAAGTGACTGGCGCCCATGTTTCCAACTTGCATTACACCCACCATGCCTAATAACCTACACTTTGAGGAGGGATGTCAGCTTCCCCTGACTTCGGAGGTCACCACTAGGCCTCTGGAGGTCGAAGGCGACGCTACATACGAAAATTCTCGTACGACAGAATAAAAATTTGGAAGTGATGTAATGTGATGTAGAGTATTTCTATCGTATTTTCGAAACGACCAGTGTTAATTTTGACATCAAATTTCAATTTAGTCTTAGTTCTAGTCTTTTGACTAAAATGCCATTTTAGTTTTAGTCGTATTTTAGACTTTTGAGTTTTTTTAGTCAAATTTTAGTCAACTAAAATCTCCAGGATTAAGCTGTTGTGATATAAATTCAATTTTGTTTTAGTCATAGACTTTTGACTAAAATGGCATTTTAGTTTTAGTCGTATTGTAGTCATCTGAATTGTTTTAGTTTTAGTCGTATTTTAGCCGACTAAAATAGTATTAATTTTAGTCTGCGAAATTAACACTACGAACGACAAATGTACTGATTACACGAAAATCGTACAATCTGGTATCCTATGAGAAAAAATGTTATGCTTGTCCCATCGAATGATATCAGATTAACTTTCCTGATTGACCTTGAAAGCTCTGTACTAACTGTAGCACCCTTTAGTTGTGCTAGGTATTAGTATAGATTTGTTAGTGTAGGTAAATTTCTTTAGTCAGGGCTAGATGACTCATCCTAGCAGCCTCTCTGGTGCCTCCCCTTGTTTCAGTGGTGGCCCATCCATTAGGGGAGCATGGGCACCACCCCCCCATCCATGTGTCCGGCCCCCTAATCTACAAGCAGGGCGCCGGATGCCTGGATTCCAATGGGGGGTGTTTTTTTTTTAAGCACCAGCCAGATGATCTAATAGGCTTCAAAAAAGGGTGAGCCCGGGGCGCAGAGCACTGCGCTCTGAGCCCATCCATTTGAGTGACAATAGGGAATAGTGGTGCAGGGGGAGGCCATGGTCAGGTCTGTCTGCCACCCCTCCCCCGACCGATGGAGCACCGGCCGCAACTGCCCTGTTTTCTGGGACATTGGAGAATGTTCTAGACATAGTGGGTGGAAGTTAGGAGGAACCGTTTGGAATATTTGTGAGGGCCTCAGCCAATCCCCAGTAAAGAGCTGGCAGGGGGCAGGCCAATTCATAAAGTAGCCATGAGTCATGAGTCAGGTGGAAGATGGAGATGGAGAGGAGGCTGGTGATGGCCCTCAAGGGTGCCCTCTAGTCTGGGGGGGTGACCTTGGCCAAGGGCTAGGGTGCTGGAAGGATCCTCCACAACACGTGGAGTAAGTCCTTCCTGGAGGCAAGGAGAGAGGACTGCAGGAGCAGGTCAGCACTACTAGGAGATCTCCTGAGAGTCAGTTGGGTGGGCTGGTGAGTTTCAGTCTGAAGGAATGTGGCGGAGAAGTTAGCCTGGAGGGCTAGTGAAAGGGGCAGCTGCAGCCAGGCAGGTTGGCAGTGCCTGAAGAGGTGGTGCTGGGATCAGTAGCCACAGGAGGAAAAGTACAAGTTGGACACTGTAATTTTTGCTAGACAACCAAGGGGCCTTGGGTTCCTGCCTGTAATGGGCTGTTGCCTTTAATCTGACTAAGTGACTGTCAGATACTCACACAGTGATCCACATGGAGGAAGAAGTGGAGCTGTATATAGAGACTGTATATAGGAAAAATGTTCCTGAAGTTCTGAGAAAGTTATGTGGGCATCCCATAACTTCCCATTCCTATCCAAGTTATTAACCCTCAATAAACCACAAAAAAATGGACTGCTCTCTGTCTCTGGAGTGCCTGTAAATATTTAGTGTGCCTGGCTGTGCATGTTAGGGGATCCCAGCTTAACTGCTCCTTAGGGGGTGCGCTACATAATGATCAGATTATCGTACGATCACTTAGAAAGCGGTATTTTTCCTATAATTTTCTGTATATGGGACATAAGATTGGAGACTGAGAGAATTGCTGCTCCCTGAGTCTGCAGCCCTATGGTACTGAAATGGTTAACAGCTGTATCAGCGAGGGGAGGGATCTGCTGAGCAGGAAGAGTTCAATAGACTAAGTCAGGCAGCACTGCACTGTGGGAACTGTAGTCCAGAGTAGAAATGATGCTGTGGCGATCAAAAAGCTCTCATTACATTCCCCAGAGAAGGGGACCGGAGAGTGCAGATTGTTGTCCAGTGTGCACCATGACTGCTGCATATAAAAGCATAGAAGTCGCCCTTTGGGACTTTATATGAGGTGTGCACAATTGATCAATGAAATTGACAAATATGCATACAATAAAACCATTTATTGCAGGATTATCACTCCTGAAAGAGTGGCAGAAACAAAGGTAGAGCCGATACAATTTTGAACATGGTTAACGCTTACATTACATATAAAGTACAATAGTATGCATAAAATTCAAACACCTGACACGTTTTGTGAAATGTGACTCGCTCTTCAGGGGTGGATGCATGTAAAATATATCTGAAAATAACCAAAAAGATAATGTCACACATGAGTAAATGGACAAATGGTAAGAGGGGCCTTACAGAGAGAGAAAAGACCCCATACTCATCAATCGACAAGGCCTAGGAACAATTTCATTTCACATGAGACAACTGATTCTGCTGCTGCAAGCTACTGATCCTACACAGGTACATAGAACTTTTATTCTTCACATTGAGCACTCTCTTGTGCCTGGTTATGTTTTTTAATATCCATACTTTTTCACATCACACCCCCCCCCCCTTTTTTTTTTCTTTAGGGATTGCTTTTTTTGACATCTTCTTTCACATATCTGCAGTTTTGCATACATTCCTCCTTGGCTTTATTATCCGTTTTACTATTGCAACAGGTTGGTCTACACATGCATACTATATATACTTTATGATTATTTTGTCCATTCAGCAATGTTTGACTATATACATATTATATTATATTATATTATGTTATATTCTAGTTGACACCTGGTTATGGTTTCTATATTCTGGTTATCCAGGACCTTCAATGTCACTCATTTCCATCCATACCATGTTTGCCTTCCCATTGTTTCTTGGTCGGGGTTTCTGGTTGGCTCCTCTCCCTCAGCTCCCTTCCCAAGCACATACTGCTGCTATCCTCGGTGAACATAGCCAAGGCACCTAGACCTTGCCGATTGGTAAGTATGGGGTTGCCAGTAAAAAATATGGCTGTGACGCTCGGCTCACAATTGCGCATGCACAGTTCCGATCCAGAGCCGGCCGAGACCATCCCAATGCCTGCTACAGTGTTCAGGTGGCACCAGTAGGGGGCGGGTCTGACAGAGGCAGTGCCTAAGCGTGTCTTGTGATGTCATGGTGCAAGGGAGCCAAGGGAAGCAAGGCAAGCCAGGAGTGGAACTGTCAGAGCTGTTTGGACTGGAGTGGACGGAAGGGACCACCTGGCGTGGAGAGAGATGGTCACTGTGCTGCACACTGCTGTCAGTGCCACTGTGATAGTCAATTTCATGTGTGTGTGCAGCCCATTCTAATATCTTGCCCTCCTCAGTCCTTTCCCCGAGCCACTTACTATATCAAAAATAAAATAAGAAGCATGCTTCTTGCCTTAATATCTACCTTAAATCGCATTGCTAATTGCATGTTGTACTTCTTTGTAGCTTAAATACTGAATTTTGCACTTAAAGCGGAGTTCCACCCTATTAAAAGTCAGCAGCTACAAAAAGTGTAGCTGCTGTGTCAGGAAAGACGAAGAGGCCATGTATCCGTGAGAAGGGATACGGTACGCAAGCGCATGCACGAATGAACGGCTGGTACGAACGTTCGTGCGCACGCGCGACCGGGAGGCACGCGGTCCCGTTCATAACCGTTCTTGGCACCAAAGGGACTATTTAAACCGAACAGTGACATGGGATCAATGCCGTTTGGTCTACATCGTTCCTGTGATTCCTGCTATCCGTGAACCTGCTGTACCTGTTATTTGACCTTCTGCTTGATCCTGACATGGCTACTTATCCGCCTGCCCTGACCCCTGGCTATTACTGACGATTCTCCTGCCTGCTCCTTGGTACCTCGCTGCCAGTCTGTTGCCGACCCGGCCTGTGTCCGACCTTCCTCCTGCCTGCTCCTCGGTTCATGATCTGCTTGTCTACTACCTGACCCGGTCTGTTCCTGGACTTCTCATCCAGCATTATCCGCTCTTCCAAGTCAGACGGGGCTGTTTCCCAGAGTTCCTCCTCTGCTCCATGAAGCTGCACCTCCAGTCCTGCCTGCGACCACCACACCTGTGTTCCTGTCAAGCACTTGTGCCATTCTGCACTCTTGAGTCAGGATTGTAAGAGAGGCTGTCCTTGGCAATTGCAGACTCCACCACCAGGTATGTGACAGTACCAAACGGCCATGTCGGAGTCTGCGCAGGGACCCTCTCCAATGGATGATATGTGTCAGCACCTTGCCGGTCTGACTGAAGCAGTCAAGAATCTGAACCCATGCAGTTGGGTCTTCTTCGCCCTTCCCTGTGGGCTGAAGAGCGCCAACGCCGACTAATGCACAGCCTCTGCCTGTATTGCGGTGAACCTGGACACTATGTGAGAACTTGCCCTGCAAAACTTCATAAGTGTTTGACCATTGCACCTGAAGTTTTGTCCCCCATTCTCAGCAACTCTACTCACATCATTTTACCTGTCTCGTTGCAGCTTCCACGAAGGAACATCCAGGTCTCCACCATTATTGACTCTGGGGCCTGCAGCTGCTTTATGGACTCTGCCTTTGCCACTCAACACCAGATTCCGTTGCAAGCCAAGGCCCACGGAATGGCAGTACATCTTGCCGATGGGACAGTTATTAAATCAGGCCCAGTAACCCATGAGACAGTTCCTCTACCTGCTTTCATCCCAAGTGAACACCAAGAACCGTTGCTCTTGGACATTATTACCTCGCCCTTATTTCCCGTTATCCTTGGAATGCCCTGGCTGCAAGCACACAACCCTCATATTGACTGGGCCACGGGAAGGATTGAATTACAGTCACCATACTGTCTTCAGAACTGCTTCCTGAAAGACACCCACCAAACTTCAACTCTGCTGTGCCTGGACGACGACCCGGACTGTAAGTCCCACCAGCTGGTTCCCACAGTTTACCATTCTTTTCTGGATGTGTTCAGTAAGAAGGGAGCAGAGACTCTTCCCATCCACAGGCCATATGACTGCCCCATCGAACCGTTACCTGGTGCCGAAGTTCCTTTTGGTAGAATGTTTCCGCTCTCCGATTTGGAACTCGGTGCCCTTAAGTCTTACATTGATGACAACTTAAAGAAGGGGTTAATGCGCCCCTCTATGTCTCCAGCTGGTGCAGGTATCTTCTTTGTGGAGAAAAAAGACCATACACTGCGACCCTATATCGACTACCGAGAGCTGAATAAGATCACCATCAAGAACCGCTACCCCCTTCCGCTGATACCTGAACTCTTCCAACGCCTTGGAACGACAGTCATATTCACGAAGTTGGATCTCCAAGGTGCCTACAACTTGATCCACATCCGAGAAGGCGATGAGTGGAAGACTGCCTTTCGCACTCGTTTTGGGCACTATGAATACTTGGACCATTTGGACTCTGCAATGCCCCAGCCACATTCCAGCACTTCATAAACGATGTGTTCAGAGACTTTCTAGATCTATTTGTTATCATATATCTGGATGACATCCTGATCTTTTCAGCATCCCTGAAGGAGCACCGCGGCCATGTTGAAAAAGTGTTGGGCCTGCTGCGGCAACATGGACTTTATGCTAAACCAGAAAAATGTGTGTTCAAACAGCAGAGCATCCAGTTCTTGGGGCTCATTGTATTGGTCAAAGGCATCCAGATGGATCCCCAGAAAGTATCCGCTATCCTGGATTGGCCCACACCCACTGATCGCAAGGGCACCCAGCGCTTCATCAGATTGGCCATCTTCTATCGGAAATTCATCAGGGGATTCTCAGCCATAATCGCCCCCATTACCCAGCTGACCAAACAGGGTGTCCGGTTCTTCTGGTCCACAGAAGCACAGGTGGCTTTCGAATCTCTCAAGAATCGGTTCACTTCCTGTACTCAAGCATCCCGATCCAGTGCTACCATACGTCTTGGAGGTGGACGCATCTGAGATGGAAGTAGGGGCAGTGCTGTCCCAAAGAAAGGGCGCCAAGGCTCTTTTGCACCCGGTTCCTTTCTTCTCCCACAAGCTATCTACGGCAGAGAGGAATTATGACATGGGCGATCGAGAGCTGCTAGCGATTAAAGCTGCTTTGGAGGAGTGGCGATACTTGTTGGAAGGGGCTATCCACCCGATCTTGATCTATACGGATCACAAGAATCTTGAATATTTAAGAACGGCTAAGAGACTGAAACCACGGCAGGCTAGATGGGCGCTTTTCTTTTCAAGATTCACCTTCCACATCACCTATAGGCGCGGATCAAAAAAATATTAAACAAGTTGTGCTGTCCTGCATGTACAATGAATCAGAGGATCCTTCACCCCCTGATAACATCCAGTCTGCTGGGAACTTTATGCTGCTTCAAGAAGATCTACTGTCCCAGATCAGGCAAGCCTCAGTAGGTGAGTCTACTTCTTCAAAAATGAACTTACAATGGAAAGATGGCCTACTGTGGCATAATGACAAAATCTTTGTACCCGAGAGAGTGCGAGTCGTTGTCCTTGGACATTGTCATGACAATGAACTGGCAGGGCATTTTGGGATCCATAAAACTTCAGAGCTGCTTCAACGTACATTCTGGTGGCCACAAGTGGGTGAGGATTGTAGGAAGTATGTGGAGTCCTGCACGATCTGCATCCATCTACATCCGAAGCAAGAGCAGCAGAACCAAAGCCTGGGGTTTGTTGAAACCTCTCCCTGTGCCTGAGAAAGCTTGGAGAATGATCTCAATGGACTTTATTGTAGAGTTACCCCCTTCAGAAGGTTTTTCCACCATTTTTGTAGTTGTTGACCGATTTACTAAAATGGCACATTTTGCACCAATGAAAGGCACGCCTTCCGCTCCCGAAACTGCAAAAGCCTTTATCAAGGAGATCATAAGATTTCATGGGGTACCAGCTAATATTGTTTCTGATCGAGGGGTGCAGTTTACCTCCAAGTTCTGGAAGGCATCATGTGAAGCTCTGAAGATTGAACTCTCCTTTTCCTCAGCATATCACCCGCAAACTAATGGCCAGACGGAAAGAACCAACCAAACCCTGGAACAATACCTCCGCTCTTTTTCCTCTTTCTCACAGGACGATTGGGTGTCATTGCTTCCACTAGCGGAATTTGCATATAATAACTCTGTGCACTCAGCTACCAATCAGTCTCCAAAAAAGAGGAGAATCAACAGTGTAGCCTATGAGTTGGAATTACCGGAATCTATGAAAATTCATCCGGTATTTCACGTCATCTTGTTGAAACCTGCAGTCACTGATTCCTTTCCTGGACGAAGGACCATTCCGCCCGGCCCAGTGTTAGTGGATGGCAAAGAGTATTTTGAAGTGGAAGTCATCCTGGACTGTAGGAAAAGGGGTAACCAGGTCCAGTACCTTATCAAATGGAAAGGATATGGTCCCGAAGAAAACTCATGGGAGCCTGAAAACAACATCCATGCCAAAAGACTGGTTCAGGCTTTCAAGAGATCCCACCCAGGTAAACTTGCCCGGTTGGGCATCCGGGGGCTGCCCATTGGGGGAGGGGCAATGTCAGGAAAGACGAAGAGGCCGTGTATCCGTGAGAAGGGATACGGTACGCAGGCGCATGCACGAACAAATGGCTGGTACGAACGTTCGTGCGCACGCGCGACCGGGAGGCGCGCGGTCCCGTTCGTAACCGTTCTTAGCACCAAAGGGACTATTTAAACCGAACAGGGACATGGAGTCAATGCCGTTTGGTCTACAATTTTCCTGCGATTCCTGCTATCCGTGAACCTGCTGTACCTGTTATTTGACCTTCTGCTTGATCTTGGCACTGCTACTTATCCACCTGCCCTGACCCCTGGCTATTACTGACGATTCTCCTGCCTGCTCCTTGGTACCTCGCTGCCAGTCTTTTGCCGACCCTGCCTGTGTCCGACTTTCCTCCTGCCTGCTCCTCGGTTCCTGATCAGCTTGTCTACTACCTGACCCGGTCTGTTCCTGGACTTCTCATTCAGCATCATCCACTTTTCCAAGTCAGACGGGGCTGTCATCAGCTGTTTCCAGGAGTTCCTGCTCTGCTCCATCAAGCTGCACCTCCAGTTCTGCCTGCGACCACTGCACCTGTGTTCCTGTCAAGCACTCGTGCCATTCTGCACTCTTGAGCCACCTGTTCACCACATCAGGGGTTCCTGAGTCAGGAATATAAGAGAGGCTGTCCTCCGCAATTGCAGACTCCACTACCAGTTACGTGACATGCTAACTTTTAATAATCGGACACTCATCTGTCCAGACTCCAGTGACGCAGCTGTCTGCAGCGTCTCTCTTCTACCCCTCCTCCGTATGGCGCCGGCATCACAAGTGTGGGCGCCTGGCTTGGCTTTAAAGTCGGGCACGCACTGTGCATGCGCGAGTCGCGCTGTGCGCTGTGAAAGGCCTATCTTCTGGGACCTGTGACGTGTCCTAGAAGATTGCCGGGTGGGAGGTGAGAAGGTGAACTTCCTTCCGGCTCCGTGGCACCAGGAGAGGAAGTGAACCTGGGACCCTGTGAAAATAGGTTCCTCGGTCCACCCCCAAAAAATTACATGCCAATTGTGGCATGTCAGGGGGTCACCTTCACTTAAAGAGGAAGTTCCACTTTTGGGTGGAACTCCGCTTTAAAACTGTAATTTTGTAGCTTTTGGAAATTTCAGATTGGTAGTTTGGCAACACTGGGTGTGACTAGGACTGTACTCACGTGCACCAATGGTACAACTGGGCCCAAACGCTAGCCCGAACCAATACATGGAATTGATTTTGAACTAAACGGTCTTGTGTCTATTTCCTGGTGCCAATTTGCAGCCAAGTTAAAGGCATATATACTTGTGTTGTAATAGGTGCTTGCAGTAACTTTCATTCAAATTACCAAGCGTCTCCTGCCGAGGTAGCGCCGCATATGTTCTAGAGAACTTCTGTGCAGATAAATGATTGAGATTGGCTGGATTTGGATTACATTCAGAACTTGTGAGCCTGTCAGTAGGTCAGGGTTTCTCAACCTTTTTCAGTTGCGGCACCTTTAAAAGTATTCAAAATCTTGAGGCCCCACATCTAAAATGAAAAAAAACATAAATATTGCTTATCAATGGGAAACCTGAGCCTGGGACGATGCACACATAGGCATGTGCATTCCCACCTGTAGATGGCCTAGTGCCATTGTTGTCTGAGAAGAGGAACCTTGAGAGGGAATTAATTCTTTAGAGCATGGGTGCTCAACCTGTGGCCCTTCAGCTGTTTCCGAACAAAAAGTCCCATCATGTCTCTGCCTTTGGGAGTCATGCTTGTAACTGTCAGCCTTGCAATGCCTCGTGGGATTTGTAGTTCCACAACAGCTTAGGGGCCACAGGTTGAGCACCAATGCTTTAGAGATTGTGTACAGTGCCTTGAGAGGGGGAAAGTAGTCTTATTTGACAAAGAACTTTTCAGAAATTTTGGCTAGCCATCTTGAATGAGGAACCTTTTAAATAAGGAACACCACGTCATTTTGGTGTGCTTCTTGCAAGTGAATGGTCTGGGACAGGGGACCGTACTTAGCATAGGTAGAGGTTTCTGAGGAGAAGGGAGAGTTTAGGGGAGGCTCCTTCTTCCTTTTAAACACTCTGGTTATCTGTGTAGAGTTGAGGAGCTGGTGCAGTCTATAGAATCATCTTGGCACCAATCCAGAAGAGACAGTATCCTCAGTAACTGAAGCCGCCCTCCAGTAACAATACATTGAATTGTACTGGTACTGTATATTTTCTGGAACGCTATATATCAGTGCTACCAATGAGACATTGCTTTTTGTACTTTTCACTCTCTATTGTGATGCTCATGTTATGCTGCACTACCCCTCCAGCCAGCAAGGGGAGAGCCATAGCCAAGCCAGCCCATAGACTTCTGGGCAGAGCAATAAGAATCATGGGAGTTGTAGTTTTGAGACAGCAACCATATATTGGAGCTTATGGACCTTTTGCACAGTGCACTGTAATCCCTAAGAGACATGGGCTAGGAGGAGTGGAGCTGCTTTACTGACACTGTCTAGTAAGGTTTTTCCTCTTGGCACTGAGTGGTGAGAGCACTGCTGCATACTGACCAAACTGGTGAGAGGCCAGACCAGCAGAGACACTGGAGGCAGCACATCATAGCTCGCAATGATTGCATCTAAACTGTTGCCACAGGTAAACCAGAGCATCCTCTTACCCTCTGCTTCCCACTACTGAATCTCTGGAGGCATTCTATGGAGAGCCTGAGGGAGCCCCTCTTTCCTCAGTGAGAATTCACAGCTGCACCACAAGGATTGGTGAGAGGGCACTGCCTATTGTTCACAGTACTAACAGGGACTGAGTTACTGGAGGCAGAAAATTAAAGCGATGTTAAAGCTTCCATTTTTTTAAATTAAAATAATAAACATGTTATGCTTACCTGCTCTGTGCAATGGCTTTGCACAGAGAAGTCCAAATCCTCTTCATCTTGGGTTCCACCTCAGCGCTCAAGGCTACTCCTCTTCAGCAAGTGCTGCTTTCCATGGGGGCACTCGCTCTGGACTCGCCATGTCTGCATCTATTGACACAGAGCTCATGGCTCAGCCCCGCCCCGCTTGCTCGGCAAAGCATTTGATTGACTGCAGTGGGAGCCAATGGCTCCCGCTATTATCAATCTGCCCAGGGAGGAGGGAGACAGTGGTGAAAGACGCTGCTCTCCTGCACATCGCTGGATTGGATCTGGCTCAGGTAAGTATAGGGGGGGGGGGGGGTGATAGAAATTCTGCAGCACACTTCTCCTAAACCTGAAGAGACACGTTTCGGTAACGTGTCTCGTCCATTCGTATTGTAC
>BLSH010084816.1:45412-57077 GCA_018402905.1 Glandirana rugosa | reverse complement strand
GAGGAGCAGTCAGTGTGTACAAGGGGGACAGTCAGTGTGTAGTGGGGGGAGTCAGTGTGTAGTGGGGGCGCAGTTAGTGTGTAGAGGGGGGCAGTCAGTGTGTAGAGGGGGGGGCAGGCAGTGTGTAGAGGGGGGGGCAGGCAGTGTGTAGAGGGGGGGGGCAGGCAGTGTGTAGTGGGAGGGACAAGCAGTGTGTAGTGGGGGGACAGGCAGTGTGTAGTGGGGCCCCTGGCAGCAGATCCCAGCTGTGTGTGAGGGTTAAGGAGCTGAAGCAATAAAGAGGGAGGGAATTCCTGTAGGGAAAACTTTTCAGCACTCACCGACCTCATGGCAAAGACACCCCAGGCTGCCATCTCTGCTCCTCCTAACAGTCCAGCCCATTGCAGGGAGAGCCCTAATGTGTGAGTCAGCCATACCGCCGCCCCGCCCACCAGCTCTACCATCCCGGGAGAATCTATTTTTCTAGGAGTGTCCTCAGAGGCTGGCAGCCCTAGGAGGCTGATCACAGGGAACTGCAGCCAGAGGGAATGTCTGCCGGCCCCTCTCGCAAGCCGTTAGAGCGGAGGAGGGGAATATTACACACAGCCACCCCTGCCCCACTGACCTTATCAACTTGACAGGGGACAGGGAAAATGCAGGTGCCCCCCATGCAGCTGGGACCCCTGGGCTTTGCCCAGGGGTGCCCGCTCATTAAGACGGCCCTGTTCTCGGGTTCCCCGGTGGGATAGGAGAGCCAGAGGAAACCATGTAAGACGGCCAGCTGAAAAGAACGATACCTAGATGATACCTATACCTGCAGGCATCACTCCAGTATAACCACTCTTTTTTTTTAAAATGAAAAAGAAACATTTACAATAAATGACAACTGATACAACTCAATGGGGTAACATGGTATCAACTGCTGGGGTATGAGTGTGAGACTTCTGAAAATTACGATCCATTGGGTAGGGGTGGGGAAGGGAGAAAGGGCACTGGTGGGTAAGGAAAGGCGGGTTGGTGGGTGAGGGTGGGGGGGCGTCCAAGAGTCAGTTCGACCACCTGTTGCATTTGTCTATGGTTTGATTCAGGCGCTCGTGGGTCTGGCAGGTTGCTTGAGTCCAGAGATTTTAGGGTGTTGTTTAAAGTTTTTATCACTGTTCAGCTGAATTTGTTGTATCATCCAAATGTATGGTTCTGGGGGGTTCTTTGTGATATCCTAGTGGGGCTTCAGAGTTTTAGGGTTTGCTGAAGTTTGTAAATATGCTGATGGCGATAGGGACATGGATATTCTTGATGGGAGGGAGTCCATATAACGGTCCCACTTACTGTGAAATTTGTGGGTCTGGTTTCGATGTAGATGAGAGGGAGCGTTTTGCTGGAGTGATAGGTCTAGTCGTTCTTTTCCTATTAATGTCAACAGTTCCTGATGGACTGAACTTATGTTGGGGGGGGAAGGTTGGATCCATTATCTGAGTATGGTTCTTCTGGCTATCATGTAGCACGTTGTGAGCCACGGTAGGTTTTCTTGCAAAGTTCTCAGCTGGTGAGGTGGGAGAGGTGTTTTAGGGGAGTGATATGAGCCGAATAGAAGTAGGTAAAGGTATTTGTGAGGTCGTAGGCCGGTTACTGTTGCTGCTAACTTTTCAACCGCATCCCAAAATTGTGTGATGTTTGGGCACGACCACAGCTTGTGTATTAGAGAGGGTTTATGTTCATTACACCAGTGGCAGATCTGTTGGTGGGGGTCCATTTCTCGCCTCCGATAAGGGACGTGGGTGCGGTGCATAATTTTGAACTGTTGCTCTCGCCAGAATTCGTTGGTGATGAATGATCTTGTTATGTTGTAGCCCTTAATTATGTGATGAGATGCTTCTTGAGATGATAAATCTTTATTCCATGTTGATAGTAGGATGCCTTTTAGGGGTTTGGCCGCAGAGGATGACAGTGGTTTGTAGAGATGTGCAATTTTAAAGGCAGCCAAATCGATGAACGAGTCTATAAGAGAGAGTTTGAAGCGTTTGTTCTTTCTAGGGCATATCTTGTTGATGAAGCTAAGGGCTTGGCAGATATAGAGATGGTGGTGGGAAGGAATGTTGTATTTATCGGCGATCGTTTGGAGAGCTAGGGGTGAACCCGATTTAGTATCATATAACTGGAAGAAGTGGGTCAGGCCCTTGTCTGCCCAGCTGGCGAAGATCGGGTGGTGAGAGGCTTGAGAGAAGAGGGGGTGACCCAGAATCGGTAGGTGTCTGGAAATTTGCGGTGAGACTCCCAGCTTTCTTCTTGTTTCCCTCCAAGCCAGAACTGTGTCCCTGATGAGTAAGTTGTGTCTTAAGGCAGCCGGGAGAGATTTAGGTTCACAGTGGAGCAGAGCTGCCAGAGCAAGGGGAGCGACCATTTGGGATTCTAGTTCAAGGTTTGCATAGTGGGATTTATGAGATATCCAATCCAGGCCAGATCTCAAGAGGCAAGACATATTGTAAAGTTGTGTGTTTGGCAGATTTGTCCCTCCCTCGTGTTTGGGGAGGACTAGTTTGTGAAGCGCAATTTTTGGTTTTCGACCTTGCCAGATAAATTTGGATAGGGCTTTATGTAGTTTCTGTATGTCCAGGTGATGATTTTGGATATTATTGGGGGAAAATTGAGGTGGTAGAGGGAATGCGGGGTTCTACCAATTTTTATTCCCAAATATGTGATGTGTGTCTTGGCTATTTGGAATGGGGATTTGGTTGACCAAGTCGGGGAGTGGGCTTGATATAGTGGGAGTACTTCGCTTTTCGCAAAATTTATTTTGAGCCCTGAATATCTCCTGAATTGTGTAAAGATTTGTTGAATACATGGGATATCAAGCTGGGGAGCAGAGGTGAATATTAAAATATCATCTGCGAACATTGCTATTCTGGTTTCGGAGTTGCCTATTTTAATCCCATGTAGTTTGGGGTGGTTCAGAAGATGGCTAGATAAGGGTTCAAGAGCGAGATTGAATAGCAGGGGAGATAGGGGACAGCCCTGTCTTGTGCCTTTGTGAAGCGCGATTTTGTTCGAGATTGACCCAGCCGAAACGACTTGGGCTGTTGGGTTTGCATACATGGTGGAGATAAGATGCAGGAAGGGACCCGCAAAGCCAAACCTCTCGAGGACCAGCCGCAACCAACGGAAACTTACATTGTCAAATGCTTTTTCAGCATCAATTGTTATTATTAGCATTTTCCGAGGTTGGGCCGGTCCCCGCGAGGTCCAGCACCGCGAGCACCCTTCTAATGTTGGACACCGCCGAGCGGCCTTGTGTGAAGCCCGCTTGGACTGGATGTATAATGTCAGGCATGATGGTTGCCAGTCTATTGGCCATGATCTTAGAAAGCAGCTTGGAGTCTAGATTTAGTAGGGAAATTGGACGATATGAGCCTGGTTCTGTGGGATTTTTGTCTTTCTTGGGAATCAGCTTTATGTGGGCCGGGTATCCCGACAGGAGGTATGGGGCGCCTTCTAATATGTGTTGGATGGTCGCATGGTCAGGGTGGGAAATAACGTGTCTGCGTTGAGTTTGTAAAACTCTGAGGTGTAGCCGTCTGGGCCTGGGGCTTTTCCTGGTGATAGGAATTTAATCGCTGATCTAACTTCCTCCGAGGTGATTTGGGCATTTAGTTTGTCCAACTGAGAATCAGTCACTGAGGGAAGGGAAATTTTATCTAGGAACTTTTGTGCTGCCTGTTCGTCGATAGGGTCCTGGCCGTAAAGGGTTGTGTAGTATTGTTCCAAAATGGTGTTGATACCTTTTGGTGATGAGATGAGTTGGTGTTCTTAAGGGCGGCTATGTGAGAGGGGGTGTGGGTACCTTTGCAAAGGCGAGCTAGTAATTTCCCCGGTTTATTGCCAAATTTGTGGAGGCTTAGGTCTGAGATAGATTTGTGTAATTTTTCCTGTTCCTCTGCCCACAAGTCAAAATGGGATTTGGCTGCGGACCATTGCGCCCTGTGTTCAGGGGAGTTTGTAAGGTTCAAGCGAGTTTGGGCTGCTCTTAGTGCAGAGCTGGCTGCTGCATATTCCTTTTTGACTCGCCTTTTGTGGGCTGCAGAAAAGGAAATAATTTGGCCTCTGAGTATCGTTTTTCCTGCTTCCCATAGGAGGGTTTGAAGAGTGTTCTCAGTTGTTGTTTAGTTAATCGTTCCAAGTGTGTTAAAGAGAACTGCAAAGTGACTGGTTTTGTGCTAAATAAGAAGGGAAGCGCCATATCCTTAGGGGGGTCTGGGGGCCTAAACCCGTGATCTCTATTGATATGGGAGCATGGTCTGCTATTGCTATAGCTTGGATAGTGGGGTCTGCTGTGTGGTTGGCTAGTTCTGGATTATTTAGGATGTAGTCGATCCTGGATAGGGTGTTATGAGGGGGAGAGAAGAAAGTGAAATCCCTACCTGTGGGGTTGGTCCTTCTCCACAGGTCTATGAGGTTCAGATCTTCAACAAAGCCGGATAGGGGAGTGATGCTAGGTGGTTGACGTGTGAGGGGGTTGGATCTACCTTCTAATGGGTCCTATCATGAGGGGGAGATGGATGTGGGGTGCCACTGTTGATGCTAGATGTTGAAAAAAAGATTTGGGGGGATTATTGGGAGCATAGACATTGCAGATTGCCCACTCGTGAGTA
The DNA here is from genome assembly GCA_018402905.1 of Glandirana rugosa. NCBI lineage: Eukaryota > Metazoa > Chordata > Amphibia > Anura > Ranidae > Glandirana > Glandirana rugosa. The sequence goes on along the minus strand of BLSH010084816.1, from coordinate 52,455 downwards.
CCTGTTTTTAGGTTAGCTATGAGAATTCGGCCCTCATCATCTATGGATGTGGAGGTTATCTCACAGGGAAGTGATTTATGTATGAGCAGAAGTACTCCGGCTCTACCTTTAACCGCTGAAGAACCTACTACTTGGCCTACCCATAACTTTTGCATGCGGTGGAAATCTGCGGATGTTAAGTGTGTTTCTTGCAGTATTGCAATGTCTGTCTTTAGGCGTTTTAGGTGTCTGAGGACTGCCATGCGTTTCTGGGGTGAGCGCAGGCCCTTCACATTCCATGATACAACTTTCACGTTATGGGTGCATGGAAAGAGAAGAGGAGTCGTAAGGAGTTAAAGGGCGGGTTGGAAGCGATCGTAGAGAGGTGATCATTCTGTGAAATAGGAGCATTCATGGAGGTTTGAACGAACGGAACATTCACCGAACCTGCGTTCGTAGGAGGCTGTGGTGTCATCGCCATGTTGGTCTCCCGCGGCTTTGCCGAGGCCGAATCCTGGCGTGCGCCTTGTTCTGACTGCTGGGGGCCGTGGAGGACGAAGCGATCCATGCCTGGGAAGATTCCATCAGCGATGGGTAATGAAGGAATCTCTGTGGATGGGCGCGAGCTTGTTTTATAAGCTGAGTCGATCGCGGGTTGCCCGGAGGAGCTGTCTCGTGCTTCCTCACATGAAGGCGCCAGAACCGGAAGTCAGTATAACCACTCTAAGACCAGCAACATACTAATGTGTCGTTGGTTCTTGTTGGGCATATGTTGTAATGTTCTTTTTTTCATGCAGCCTGTGGGTTAAATGGAAAAAAGAGAATCAATCGGTGGGTATGCCCACCATTAGAAAACCTCCCTTCATCCACCAACTTCTAATGGTGGGCATAGCCCCTTTTTAAAAATATATACCGGAGCATAGGGGCAATCCGCCCCAATTTCCACCCACTGCCCCATGCTCCGGTATATTTGCTCTTTTTTTAACTTTATATATGGTGAGAGCAAACTCTTGTGCTACCTTGACATTTCAGGGCCTCCAAAACCGTGATAGGTACTGAGGAGTAAAATCACCATTTTATGCTCTTAGAAAGCCTGAAAACGGTGATTGGTTTTTGGGGTCCCGTACGCGGATAGGCTCCCAAAAAGTCTCACACATGGGGCATCCCCGTACTCAGGAGAAGCAGCAGAATGTATTTTGGGGTGTAATTCCACATATACCCATGGCACATGTGAGCAATATATCATTTAGTGACAACTTTGTGAAAAGAAAAGTAATTTCCCCGAAACTTGTGGCAAAACATAAAATATTCCATGGACTCAACATGCCTCTCAGCAAATAGACTGGGGTGTCTACTTTCCAAAATGGGGTAATTTGGGGGGGGATTGCTATCTGGGCATTTCATGACCTCCGCAACTGTGATAGGTAGTGTGGGGTGAATGCATACATTTTCGCCCTTAGAAATGCTGAAGGGGGTGATTGGTTTTTGGGGTCCGTACGCGGATAGACTCACAAAAAGTCTCACACATGGGGCATCCCCATACTCAGGAGAAGCAGCAGAATGTATTTTGGGGTGTAATTCCACATATACCCATGGCATGTGTGAGCAATATATAATTTCAGTGACTACTTTGTGTTTTTTTTTTTTTAATATCATTTTTCAATCACTTGCGACAAAAAATAAAATATCTCAGGGAATCAACATGCCTCTCAGCAAATAGCTTGGGGTGTCTACTTTCCAAAATAGGGTCATTTGGGGGGGTTTTGAACGGTCCTGGCATTTTATGCCCAACATAAGAAGCCTATGCACACATCATCCACCAAGTCTTTTCTGACACTTTTTGTTAACATGAAAAAAAATATTTTTTGCTAGAAAATTACTTTGAACCCCCAAACATTATAATTTTTTTTTTTTTTTTAAAGCGAGGTCTTATGGATTAAAATGGTAGGTGTTGCAAATTTTTTTGGGAAAAAAAACACTTTTTTGAATTTCAATGCACAAAAACACACTATAGTGCCCAAATATTTGGTGAAATATAAAAGATGATCTTATGCCGAGTACATAGACACCAAACATGACATGCTTTAAAAATAACGCATTCCCGCGTAGCTGCGACAAACTATATACATATTTAAAAGCCTTCAAAAAACTTTACAGGTTACCACTTGCAGAAGAGGTCTACTGTTAGAATTACTGCCCTCAATCTGACGTTTGCAGTGATACCTCACATGCATGGTTCAATTGCTGTTTACATATGACATAAGACCGACGCTTGCATTCACCTTTGCACGCATGCACAGGGGGACAGGGGTGCATTTTTTTCTTTTAATTATTCATTTTGCTTTTTATTTTATTTTTACACTGTCCCTTTCATCTTTTTTTTTCTATTATTCTTATTGTTATCACGGGAAATTTAAATATCCTCTATGATAAAAATAGGTAGTGTTGCATATTTTTATTTTTTTTATTTGGGGGTCTATTAGACTCTAGACCTCTCCTCAGCCCTTAAAGCATCTGACCACACCGAAATTGGTGTGATAAGATGCTTCCCCAATTTCCCAATGGCGTGGTTTATATCCAACGAAACCAAAGTAATGAAATGCTCGTAGCCTCCGTTATCTTAGGCCATAGAAATGATTGGAGCCATTCTAGTCTTCAATCAGCTCTATGGTCAGCTGTCGGAACCACCGGTTGCATTCTCGGATTCCCCGGTGGGACAGGAGAGCCAGAGAAAACAATGTAAGATGGCCGGAGGGGGGCGTTCCCTCCCACTGCTTGTAAAAGCAGTCTAGCAGCTAATAAAGCTGCTAGGATTGCTTTTACATGGAAGCCGACTGCCGGCTGAAAAGAACGATACCTAGTCGCTGCTTTATATATGGTGGGAGCAAACGCTTTTGCTGTCACCCTAAATAGATCAGCGCTGCAGCTGGCGTACCTGAAGATCAAATAAAGATTAATAAAACACACACCAGGGATGGCCTGTGGAAAATGCCGTCCATGCAGCCGGCTCACTGCATTTGGATTGGGAACATGGGGTGCAGAACCACATGGAAGCCGACTGCCGGCTGAAAAGAACGATACCTAGATGATACCTATACCTGCAGGCATCATTCCAGTATAACCACTCTAAGACCAGCAACATACTAATGTGTCGCTGGTCCTTGTTGGGCATATGGTCTAATGTTCTTTTTTTTCATGCAGCCTGTGGGTTAAATAAAAAAAAAGAATCAATCGGTGGGTATGCCCACCATTAGAAAACCTCCCTTCAACCACCCACTTCTAATGGTGGGCATAGCCCCTTTTTAAAAAAAATATACCGGAGCATAGGGGCAATCCGCCCCAATTTCCACCCACTGCCCCTATGCTCCGGTATATATGCTCTTTTTTAACTGTGGTGGTGAAATCACCTCCAACAGCGCTGGAGTCGCTGCTTTATATATGGTGGGAGCAAATGCTTTTGCTTTCACCCTAAATAAATCAGCGCTGCAGCTGGCGTACCTGAAGATCAAATAAAGATTAATAAAACACACACCAGGGATGGCCTGTAGAAAATGCCGCCCATGCAGCCGGCTCACTGCATTTGGATTGGGAACATGGGGTGCAGAACCACATGGAAGCTGACTGCCGACTGAAAAGAACGATACCTAGATGATACCTATACCTGCAGGCATCATTCCAGTATAACCACTCTAAGACCAGCAACATACTAATGTGTCGTTGGTCCTTGTTGGGCATATGGTGTAATGTTCTTTTTTTTCATGCAGCCTGTGGGTTAAATAAAAAAAAAGAATCAATCGGTGGGTATGCCCACCATTAGAAAACCTCCCTTCATCCACCCACTTCTAATGGTGGGCATAGCCCCTTTTTAAAAAAAATATACCGGAGCATAGGGGCAATCCGCCCCAATTTCCACCCACTGCCCCTATGCTCCGGTATATATGCTCTTTTTTTAACTGTGGTGGTGAAATCACCTCCAACAGCGCTGGAGTCGCTGCTTTATATATGGTGGGAGCAAACGCTTTTGCTGTCACCCTAAATAAATCAGCGCTGCAGCTGGCGTACCTGAAGATCAAATAAAGATTAATAAAACACACACCAGGGATGGCCTGTGGAAAATGCCGTCCATGCAGCCGGCTCACTGCATTTGGATTGGGAACATGGGGTGCATAACCATCTGGGTACAGAAGGGCTCTGATGACCTCTTCTTGAAATTGAAGGAGAGATCCAGTCTGTCCTGATGCTTTGTATAGCACAAAAGTGTTCAGCAAAGCCAATTGGAATAACTAAACAGTCTGGACTTACGGGCAATTAAGTACAGCGCCAATAACTGGTCGTTGAGGTCCACCCCTCCCATATTAAGGTTATATTCGTGGACACAGGGGGGTTTCTCCACAACACCAGTCGCCGTTCTAATTTGGATAGCCGTGTCTGCGTGAGTGGAGGAAAGAACAAAAACATCCTTTGTATCCCTCCACTTCATCGCAAGCAAATTACTACATCTCAAGCAGGCTCCCCCCCCCGACTAAGTCGGCATTCTACCAGCCATTAGGGGAAGCTCTGGTAATTTGATCGCACGATGCCACATGCGCCAATTTGGTGATCAAACAAGTGACTAAAAAGTGGCACGCTTGTGTAGTAATTGTCCACGTACAAATGGTACCCCTTTCCGGATAATGGGGACACCAAGCTCCACACAATTTTGCCAGCACTCCCCATGTAGTCTGGGCATCCTTCCGGCTCTACGTGACTATCTCTGCCCTCATAAACAATAAAACTACATGTATAGCCTGTGGCCCTGTCACAGAGCTTATACAACCTGACTCCATTTCTGGAACATACTGTTTGAAAGCAAGACGGCCAGCAAATTTAATTAGGGACTCGTCCACGCACACAACTTGGGAGTAAAATGTGCTCTGAACTGCTGATTGAAGTGGTTTATGAGCCAGTCATATTCAGGGTCCCCATATGGACGACCGAGTTCATTGTAGTTGAAATGCATGAACCGCAGGATCTGCTTGTATCGTGTCCTGGCCATGGAAGCAGGGAAGACATACAAACGATGAATTAAGTCAGTGGACCAATATAACCGCAATTCAAGTTCTTTATGTATGCCCATGTTGAGGGTAAGGCCCAGAAAGGTCTTAAATTTGGAAACCGTAATTGGTTTCCAGTCTCTGGCAAGTGACAATGGGGATTAGCGGCGATGTATTGACCAGCATATAAATTGCTTTGGTCCACAATAGATCTATAGAGATCTTTGGTGAAAAATAGTGAATAAAAATGGAGGTGGGTGGTATGTGCAGGAGAGGGGTGTGGAGTATATGGAGGTAGGTAGTATATGCAGGTGAGTTTGAGCCTGATATGAATTTTGAGGGGAACCCCGATGAGTTTGGGCCTGGTATGGATTTCGAGGGGAACCCCCACGCTAAAATGTTTAAAAAATGACGTGGGGTCCCCCCCAAAATCCATACCAGACCCTTATCAGAGCATGTAGCCTGGCAGGTCAGGAAGGGGAGGGAATAAGCAAGGTGCTTTAGGGCAGGGGGCTCTGTTAATGAGGACAAGGGCCTCTTCCCCACCACATCTCTGGCTGGTGGTTGTGGGGATCTGTGGGCGGGGGGCTTATCGGTATCTAGAAGCCCCCTTTACAAGGAGGGCCCCAGATCTGCCCCTCCCCCCATGTGAATGAATACTCATCCCACTGCCCTCTAAAAAAGTGTAGGTGACGCTGTTGGCCAAGGGCATGCTGGGTTGATAATGTCACGAGGGGGCAGGGTCACCCGGTTACATCATTGGGCGGGCCAGGCCCTTAGTTATTTAGGAGTTGTCAGATGGTGGCGGGCGTCATGAGTGAAGATAGATCTACACCGAGGGGCAATTTTTTCTTTTAAATAAAGGACTTGTCAAGAACTGTTTACTTGTCTACTGTCTTTATTTGCACACCTTTTTTGTGAATGAGTAGGTGTACTATTCACATATTAAACACAAACACAACCCGAGAGCATTGATGTGCACTGATGAGGCTACACTGATGAGTACTGATGAGGTTGTACTGATGAAGCAGCACTGTTGGGCACTGATCAGACTGCACTGATGAGCACTGATCAGACTGCACTGATGGGTACTGATATGCTGCACTGATGAGGCTCCACTGATGAGGCTGCGCTGATGGACACTGATGAGGCGGCACTGATGCTGAACTGATGAGGTGGCACTTATGGGCATTGATGAGGAGGCACTGATGAGGCTGCACTGATGGGCACTGATGAGGTTGCACTGATGTGCGCTGATGAGGTTGTAGTGATGGGCACTGATGAGGCTGCACTGATGTGTGCTGATGAGGTTGTAGCGATGGGCACTGATGAGGCTGCACTAATGAGGCTGCACTGATGGACACTGATGAGGCTGCAGTGATGGACACTGATGTGGCTGCACTGATGAGGCAGAACTGATAGGCACTGATGAGGTTGAACTGATGGGCATCGATCAGGCTCGATTGACGAGGCGGCACTGATGGGCACTGATGAAGTTGCGCTGATGTGCACTGATTAGGTTGTAGTGATGGGCACTGATGAGGCTGCACTGATGAGGCTACACTGATGTGCACTGATGACGTTGTAGTTATGGGCACTGATGAGGCTGCACTAATGAGGCTGCACTGATGGACACTGATGAGGCTGTACTGATGAGGCGGCACTGACAGAAGCGTAACTAGAGCCCTCAGGGCCCCAAATAAGACAGTCACGGCGGAGTAGTCATGTCGGAGTAGTCACAGGTAGTCACGTCGGAGTAATCACGTCGGAGTAGTCACGGGTATTGATGTTGCAGTAGTCACGTGTAGTCACATCGGAGTAGTCACGTCGGAGTAGTCACGGGTAGTGATGTTGGATTAGTCACGTGTAGTCGCGTTGAAGTAGTCACGGGTAGTCACGGCGGAGCAGTTAGCTCGGACTAGCTACGGGTAGTCAAGTTGGAGTAGTCACGGATAGTCAAGACGGAGTAGTCACGTCGGTGTAGTCACAGGTAGTGACGTCGGAGTAGTCACAGGTAGTCACGTCGGAGTA
>BLSH010084816.1:27101-45402 GCA_018402905.1 Glandirana rugosa | reverse complement strand
ATTTTTCAAACACTTGTGACAAAAAATAAAATATCCCAGGGAATCAACATGCCTCTCAGCAAATAGCTTGGGGTGTCTACTTTCCAAAATGGGGTCATTTGGGGGGGGGTTTTGAACGGTCCTGGCATTTTATGCCCAACATAAGAAGCCTATGCACACATCATCCACCAAGTCTTTTCTGACACTTTTTGTTAACATGAAAAAAAATATTTTTTGCTAGAAAATTACTTTGAACCCCCAAACATTATATATATTTTTAAAGCAGAGGTCCTACGGATTAAAATGGTAGGTGTTGCAAATTTTTTTGGGAAAAAAACACTTTTTTGAATTTTAATGCACAAAAACACACTATAGTGCCCAAATATTTGGAGAAATATAAAAGATGATCTTATGCCGAGTACATAGACACCAAACATGACATGCTTTAAAAATAACGCATTCCCGCGCAGCTGCGACAAACTATATACATATTTAAAAGCCTTCAAAAAACTTTACAGGTTACCACTTGCAGAGGAGGTCTACTGTTAGAATTACTGCCCTCAATCTGACGCTTGCGGTGATACCTCACATGCATGGTGCAATTGCTGTTTACATATGACATAAGACCGACGCTTGCATTCACCTTTGCGCGCATGCACGGGGGGACAGGGGTGCATTTTTTTCTTTTAATTATTCATTTTGCCTTTTATTTTATTCTTACACTGTCCCTTTCATCTTTTTTTTTTCTATTATTCTTATTGTTATCACGGGAAATTTAAATATCCTCTATGATAAAAATAGGTAGTGTTGCATATTTTTTTTTTTTTTTTCATTTGGGGGTCTATTAGACTCTAGACCTCTCCTCAGCCCTTAAAGCATCTGACCACACCGAAATTGGTGTGATAAGATGCTTCCCCAATTTCCCAATGGCGTGGTTTATATCCGACGAAACCAAAGTAATGAAATGCTCGTAGCCTCCGGTATCTTAGGCCATAGAAATGATTGGAGCCATTCTTGTCTTGAATCAGCTCTATGGTCAGCTGTCGTAACCACCGGTTGCATTCTCGGGTTCCCCGGTGGGACAGGAGAGCCAGAGAAAACCATGTAAGATGGCCAGAGGGGGGACGTTCCCTCCCACTGCTTGTAAAAGCAGTCTAGCAGCTAATAAAGCTGCTAGGATTGCTTTTACATGGAAGCCGACTGCCGGCCGAAAAGAACGATACCTAGATGATACCTATACCTGCAGGCATCATTCCAGTATAACCACTATTAGACCAGCAACATACTAATGTGTCGCTGGTCCTTGTTGGGCATATGGTGTAATGTTCTTTTTTTTCATGCAGCCTGTGGGTTAAATAAAAAAAAAAGGATCAATCGGTGGGTATGCCCACCATTAGAAAACCTCCCTTCAACCACCCACTTCTAATGGTGGGCATGGCCCCTTTTTAAAAAAAATATACCGGAGCATAGGGGCAATCCACCCCAATTTCCACCCACTGCCCCTATGCTCCGGTATATATGCTCTTTTTTTAACTGTGGTGGTGAAATCACCTCCAACAGCGCTGGAGTCGCTGCTTTATATATGGTGGGAGCAAACGCTTTTGCTGTCACTTTACATAAATCAGTGCTGCAGCTGACGTACCTGAAGATCAAATAAAGATTAATAAAACACACACCAGGGATGGCCTGTGGAAAATGCCGTCCATGCAGTTGGCTCACTGCATTTGGATTGGGAACATGGGGTGCAGAACCACATGGAAGCCGACTGCCGGCTGAAAAGAACGATACCTAGATGATACCTATACCTGCAGGCATCATTCCAGTATAACCACTATAAGACCAGCAACATACTAATGTGTCGCTGGTCCTTGTTGGGCATATGGTGTAATGTTCTTTTTTTTCATGCAGCCTGTGGGTTAAATAAAAAAAAAGAATCAATCGGTGGGTATGCCCACCATTAGAAAACCTCCCTTCATCCACCCACTTCTAATGGTGGGCATGGCCCCTTTTTAAAAAAAATATACCGGAGCATAGGGGCAATCCGCCCCAATTTCCACCCACTGCCCCTATGCTCCGGTATATATGCTCTTTTTTTAACTGTGGTGGTGAAATCACCTCCAACAGCGCTGGAGTCGCTGCTTTATATATGGTGGGAGCAAATGCTTTTGCTGTCACCCTACATAAATCAGTGCTGCAGCTGACGTACCTGAAGATCAAATAAAGATTAATAAAACACACACCAGGGATGGCCTGTGGAAAATGCCGTCCATGCAGCTGGCTCACTGCATTTGGATTGGGAACATGGGGTGCAGAACCACATGGAAGCCGACTGCCGGCTGAAAAGAACGATACCTAGATGATACCTATACCTGCAGGCATCATTCCAGTATAACCACTCTAAGACCAGCAACATACTAATGTGTCGCTGGTCCTTGTTGGGCATATGGTGTAATGTTCTTTTTTTTCATGCAGCCTGTGGGTTAAATAAAAAAAAGAATCAATTGGTGGGTATGCCCACCATTAGAAAACCTCCCTTCATCCACCCACTTCTAATGGTGGGCATAGCTCCTTTTTTAAAAAAATATACCAGAGCATAGGAGCAATCCGCCTCAATTTCCACCCACTGCCCCTATGCTCCGGTATATATGCTCTTTTTTTAACTGTGGTGGTGAAATCACCTCCAACAGTGCTGGAGTCGCTGCTTTATATATGGTGGGAGCAAACGCTTTTGCTTTCACACTAAATAAATCAGCGCTGCAGCTGGCGTACCTGAAGATCAAATAAAGATTAATAAAACACACACCAGGGATGGCCTGTGGAAAATGCCGTCCATGCAGCCGGCTCACTGCATTTGGATTGGGAACATGGGGTGCAGAACCACATGGAAGCCGACTGCTGGCTGAAAAGAACGATACCTAGATGATACCTATACCTGCAGGCATCATTCCAGTATAACCACTCTAAGACCAGCAACATACTAATGTGTCACTGGTCCTTGTTGGGCATATGGTGTAATGTTGTTTTTTTCATGCAGCCTGTGGGTTAAATAAAAAAAAAGAATCAATCGGTGGGTATGCCCACCATTAGAAAACCTCCCTTCATCCACCCACTTCTAATGGTGGGCATGGCCCCTTTTTAAAAAAAATATACCGGAGCATAGGGGCAATCCGCCCCAATTTCCACCCACTGCCCCTATGCTCCGGTATATATGCTCTTTTTTTAACTGTGGTGGTGAAATCACCTCCAACAGCGCTGGAGTCGCTGCTTTTTTATATGGTGGGAGCAAACGCTTTTGCTGTCACCCTAAATAAATCAGCGCTGCAGCTGGCGTACCTGAAGATCAAATAAAGATTAATAAAACACACACCAGTGATGGCCTGTGGAAAATGCCGTCCATGCAGCTGGCTCACTGCATTTGGATTGGGAACATGGGGTGCATAACCATCTGGGTACAGAAGGGCTCTGATGACCTCTTCTTGAAATTGAAGGAGAGATCCAGTCTGTCCTGACGTATTGTATAGCACAAAAGCGTTCAGCAAAGCCAATTGGAATAACTAAACAGTCTGGACTTATGGGCAATTAAGTACAGCGCCAATAACTGGTCGTTGAGGTCCACCCCTCCCATATTAAGGTTATATTCATGGACACAGGGGGGTTTCTCCACAACACCAGTCGCTGTTCTAATTTGGATAGCCGTGTCTGCATGAATGGAGGAAAGAACAAAAACATCCTTTGTATCCCTCCACTTCATCGCAAGCAAATTACCACATCTCAAGCAGGCTCCCCCCCCCCCCACCCCCGACTAAGTCGGCATTCTACCAGCCATTAGGGGAAGCTCTGGTAATTCGATCGCACAATGCCACATGTGCCAATTTGGTGATCAAACAAGTGACACGCTTGTGTAGTAATTGTCCACGTACAAATGGTACCCCTTTCCGGATAATGGTGACACCAAGCTCCACACAATTTTGCCAGCACTCCCCATCTAGTCTGGGCATCCTTCTGGCTCTACGTGACTATCTCTGCCCTCATAAACCATAAAACTACATGTATAGCCTGTGGCCCTGTCACAGAGCTTATACAACCTGACTCCATTTCTGGAACATACTGTTTGAAAGCAAGATGGCCAGCTAATTTAATTAGGGACTCATCCACGCACACAACTTGGTTGGGAGTAAAATGTGCTCTGAACTGCTGATTGAAGTGGTTTATGAGCCGGTCATATTCAGGGTCCCCATATGGACGACCTAGTTCATTGTCGTTGAAATGCATGAACCTCAGGATCTGCTCGTATCGTGTCCTGGCCATGGAAGCAGTGAAGACATACATACGATGAATTAAGTCAGTGGACCAATATAACCGCAATTCAAGTTCTTTATGTATGCCCATGTTGAGGGTAAGGCCCAGAAAGGTCTTAAATTCAGAAACTGTAATTGGTTTCCAGTCTCTGGCAAGTGACAAATGGGGATTAGCGGTGATGTATTGACCAGCATATAAATTGCTTTGGTCCACAATAGATCTATAGAGATCTTTGGTGAAAAATAGTGAATAAAAATCAATGGCCCTAAAAGTCAACTGTATTCACAGTGATTCTGGGTTGGCAAGTGAATGCGGGAAGTACGGGCGCTGCATCAGTGGTGGGTTGCCAATCAGGGTTTACAAGCGAGTCAGGAAGGGCACTATGGGCTCTGCAGGCTTGTTTTCATCTTTGTCTTTGTGGCTGAGGGGCATTACTTGTGCTAGCCACACCAGCTTGAACTGCACTTAAGGGACTCACCACATCACCAAGTGTTACTGCAGTGCTGGTTGTATGACCAGGATGTACTAGGCCGCTGGTGCTTGCCAGGTCACCAGAAGGAATAGCGGCACTAGTACTGGCTCTCTGCTCCATACGAGAGCCCTGCGGTTCATGCACCTCAGCGAAAGCAAAACAGGATCTGGTACACCTGACCTTAGCAGGGACCACTCTGTCATCAGAGCTATCTGTCATGGAGCCGCTGTAGTCTACGAGTTCGTATGATGAGTCTGAATCTGACAGTGAGGCTTCCCCATCGCTCTTGTCTGTCATGCTCAACAACGCGTAGGCCTCTTCAATAGTGTACCTCGGATTTGACATGTTGGCTTCTAAATTTATAGGTACACTAGTGTGACTCACAGGCAAAAAAGCGCACCTGGTTGTCAGAGCCTGTTTCAAGTCGCTACCAAAATCACTGTCAGATTTTGCAGGGATCGGGCATGAACTCTGCGAACGCTGCAGATATGTGTTCTGTGTTTGGTAAGTGTCAGCAATCTATTGATCCTGCACGTGGGTGAGCTGGGCTAGGCGGAGGGGCTAAACGCTGGTGCTGGCAGGTATCTGGGCTGATCCCGCTGTAGGAGAAAAATGCATCTCTCTGCAAGGGCACGGAGAAAACAATGGTTTTCTCTGTGCCCCATTCACACTTCCTTGCAGTTGTCACTTGTGGAGCAGAGTGGTGCAGAAAACTGCAACATTGCTACAGTTTTGCTCACCACTCCGCAGGTGAACTCAGCCAAAATTTACATAAAGGTCCCTTTTCTTTTGTTTGTGGCATGGCGTCCCCCTTAATAACCATAACAGAATCCCCACTGGCAGCAGGGATGACTCATCATTGTTAAGATGCCAGCAGGGACAGGGTAGTATGTGCAGGAGAGGGGTGTGGAGTGTATGGAGGTGGGTAGTATGTGCAGGAGAGGGGTGTGGAGTGTATGGAGGTGGGTAGTATGTGCAGGAGAGGGGAGTGGAGTATATGGAGGTAGGTAGTATATGCAGGTGAGTTTGAGCCTGGTATGAATTTTGAGGGGAACCCCGATGAGTTTGGGCCTGGTATGGATTTCGAGGGGAACCCCCACGCTAAAATGTTTAAAAAATGACGTGGGGTCCCTCCCAAAATCCATACCAGACCCTTATCAGAGCATGTAGCCTGGCAGGTCAGGAAGGGGAGGGAATAAGCAAGGACCCCCCCCCCCCAAACCATATCAGGCCATATGCCTTCAACATGAGGGGGAGGTGCTTTAGGGCAGGGGACTCTGTTAATGAGGACAAGGGCCTCTTCCCCACCACATCTCTGGCTGGTGGTTGTGGGGATCTGCGGGCGGGGGGCTTATCGGTACCTAGAAGCCCCCTTTACAAGGAGGGCCCCAGATCTGCCCCCCCTCCCTATGTGAATGAATACTCATCCCACTCCCCTCTAAAAAAGTGTAGGTGACGCTGTTGGCCAAGGGCATGCTGGGTTGATAATGTCACGAGGGGGCAGGGTCACCCGGTTACATCATTGGGCGGGCCAGGCCCTTAGTTATTTAGGAATTGTCAGATGGTGGCGGGCGTCATGATTGAAGATAGATCTACAGCGAGGGGCAATTTTTTCTTTTGTCAAGAACTGTTTACTTGTCTACTGTCTTTATTTGCACACCTTTTTTGTGAATGAGTAGGGGTACTATTCACATATTAAACACAAACACAACCGAGTGCATTGATGTGCACTGATGAGGCTACACTGATGAGTACTGATGAGGTTGTACTGATGAAGCAGCACTGTTGGGCACTGATCAGACTGCACTGATGAGCACTGATCAGACTGCACTGATGGGTACTGATATGCTGCACTGATGAGGCTCCACTGATGAGGCTGCGCTGATGGACACTGATGAGGCGGCACTGGTGCTGAACTGATGAGGTGGCACTTATGGGCATTGATGAGGAGGCACTGATGAGGCTGCACTGATGGGCACTGATGAGGTTGTAGTGATGGGCACTGATGAGGCTGCACTAATGAGGCTGCACTGATGGACACTGATGAGGCTGCACTGATGGACACTGATGTGGCTGCACTGATGAGGCAGAACTGATAGGCACTGATGAGGTTGAACTGATGGGCATCGATGAGGCTCGATTGAGGAGGCGGCACTGATGGGCACTGATGAAGTTGCGCTGATGTGCACTGATTAGGTTGTACTGATGGGCACTGATGAGGCTACACTGATGTGCGCTGATGACATTGTAGTCATGGGCACTGATGAGGCTGCACTAATGAGGCTGCACTGATGGACACTGATGAGGCTGTACTGATGAGGCGGCACTGACAGAAGCGTAACTAGAGCCCTCAGGGCCCCAAATGCCCAACGGTGCTGACTATCGGTGCTCATCAATGCCACCTATCAGTGGCACCTATCAGTGCTGCCTATCAGTGCCCATCAGTGCTGCCTATCAGTGCCTCCTCAGCAAGACTCTGAGCTATGAGCGACTCTTTCTCATACAGCCTAGAGCCTGCACTGACAGTCCCCCCCCCTCCTCCCTCGTACTGATGGGAGAGGAGAGAGCCTCATCTGCTCCTTCTCCTCCCACCCCTCTCCTCCTGTGTGTGCACCATGGGAAGTGTGAAACCCAGCAGCTAAATGATCAAATTGAGCTGCTTAGCTTCACACTTCCCACGGTGCACATAGGAGGAGAGGGGTGGTAAAAGAAGGAGCGGATTGGCTTTCTCCTCTCCCATCAGTACGAGGGAGGAGGAACTGTCAGTGCAGGCTCTGGGCTTTATGAGACAGACGCTCTCAGCTCAGAGCCCACTGGGGCCCCCCGACAGTGGTGGAACATCAGGGCCCAGTCGCAAGTATGACCTTTGCGAACCTGGTAGTTCTGCCACTGGGCACTGATAAGCTGCACTGATGTACACTAATGAAACTGCACTGATAGGCACTGATGAGGCTGCACTGATGAGGCTGCACAGATGAGGCGGTAGTGATGGGCACTGATGAGGATACACTGATGAGGCGGCAGTGATGCGCACTAATGAGGTTGCACTGATGTGTGCTGATGAGGCTGCTCTGATGAGACAGGACTGATGCGCACTAATGAGGCTGCACTGATGTGTGCTGATGAGGCTGCTCTGATGAGGCTGCACTGATGGGCACTGATAAGCTGCACTGAAGGGTACTAATGAGGCTTCACTGATGAGGCTACAGTGATAAGCTGCACTGATGGGCACTGATAACCAAGGCACTGTGCGCCACAAAATGTGCTCACTGCTTCCCTCGCAGATCCGGCTCTCCTTCCCTCACACACTGTCTCTGTTATTCCTAACCTCTAACCCCAATATTACCCCTAAACCTAATCCTAACCTTAATCCTAACCCCTAACCCAAACACTAATGTTAACCCTTAACCCAAACACTAATGTTAACCCTTAACCCAAACACTAATGTTAACCCCTAACCCAAACACACATATTAACCCCTAACCCAAACACACATATTAACCCCTAACCCAAACACTAATGTTAACCCCTAACCCAAACACTAATGTTAACCCCTAACCCAAACACTAATGTTAACCCCTAACCCTTCAGAACAGCAAAAGGCTCAGGAATCATCTAAGTGGTCCTCTCTTTTGGTTCCCCTGATCTCCTGGTCCTTTGTGGACTTCTTGGCATTCCTCGCACCTTTTTTTTCCTTCATCTCATCCTTCTTTATCGCCTCCCCTCTTTTCCTTAATTTTTTCGCTCTCTTCTCTTTTATCTCCTTTCTCATTTCTTCTTCCTTTCCTTCTCCTCTTTCACAATCGGATATGGTCTCCTCTTTCTCTCATCTCTTTCCTTACTGCACGCTGTAGGTCTATGCTGTCGAAGATGCATCTCACCAAATCTCTTTGCTTCTTGCTCCTTTTCCCTTCACGTTCCGGAAGGCCCGCCCAGTTTATCAGGTATTTAGCCTCCTTCATTCTTTGCTTTTCCGCCTTTCTCTTTGTCTTCTCTTCTTTCGTTATGTTCTTGTTTCTTTCCTTCTCTTCCTTCTTTCTCATTTCTTCTCTCTTATTAAAATAGGCAAGGAAATGCTTGCAGTTCTTCTTCATTTCCTTCTCCTCTTTCATCATCTGCTTCTTTCTCTCCTTTTCTTTGTCCTTTTCCTCCTTTCTCTTTCTCTCCTCATCTTTCTTTATCTGCTTCTTTCTCTCCTTCTCCTTCTTCTGGTCCTCCTCCTTCTTCCTCATTGCCTTCTACATAATGACAATAGTTAAAAAAAAAAAAAGACGGTAAGTTGAAATCCAGTTTTAAAGAATAATAAAATTAAAAACTTTTCTTCATATTTTTATAGAGTGGGGGAAAGGTTCCATGTTTTAGAAGGTTTGTATTGTCAGTGTCCTGTATGGGGAGGTTTCCATCCCTTCCTTTTCATTCAGTAGGTGATGAAGTGAGTGGACGCCTCCCGTTATTCCTTCATTATCTGACAATGTCTCCAGGTCACCCCATATAGTCTATTGTCAGGTTCATAATACAAATTCATCAATCTGAGGCAGTTTATAGTTTGTTGCCAGCTCCTACCCCTTCTTCCCCATCTAATCACAAGAGTGGGAAAGTTTATCCATGCCCATGCCTGGCTAAGCGTTCATGCCTGTGGTCATGATTGTGTGGACAGGACCAGCAGCCCTTGGAAGTGAATGACCAACCCAATAAATAAGGTTTCCTCTGGGAAGCATGCTATTTGGGAAGGTGTTGTAGAATATTTCACGACCTGCATCAAACTGATGACAAATCAATTTCGCTATAGATATTAGAGGACCACTGGATCTGCAGACGTGACCTGACCGCCTTTTGGCATTTGCATCTTTGGTTAGATTCCAAAATCTGACTGGGGCGGGGGTCATTGCAAGAGCAGAAAAGTTTATGCAAGCCCAAGCCTTGCTAAGCGTTCATGCCTGTGGTCACACTATAAAAGAGGTCCGATTGTGTGGACAGGACCAGCAGCCCTTGGAAGTGAATGACCAACCCAATAAACAAGGTCTCCTCTAGGAAGCATGCTATTTGGGAAGGTGTTGTAGAATATTTCACGACCTGCATCAAACTGATGACAAATCAATTTCACTATAGATATTAGAGGACCACCGGATCTGCAGACGTGACCTGACCGCATTCAGGCATTTGCATCCTTGGTCAGAATGGTCATGTCTACATCACTATGCAGTGTGGAGGAGGGGTTCATTGCATAGCTACATTTATAAGAGGCCCAGAGTTTGGCTTTATCCCTCACCCCTTGCTATAATGACAATTGAAAGACTTGGGATTTCTTCTGTTTCGATGACAGTGATCACCAGGACTAATAAAGGGGTGAACCCAGGGCCATCTTAATAGCATTATGGGCCCCTGGGCAAAGTAATGCACTGGGGCCCATACAAGCCTGCCCCAATTTTCACACCTACTCTGAAAAATTATAATATAAATAGTTGATAGATTTATTTGGTTTGTTATTAGATTTGATCCGTGCTGCAACTTCCCCGCAACTGCGTGCGATGCATGGTTGTGGTGCGCTGATGCAGCATTTTGGAAGTTGAAACAAGTGGTGAGGATCCATATGCTGCGTTGCAGTGTGAATGGGACACATAGGAGACAATTGTTTCCTGCGTGTCCCTGACGTGACAGACGTTTTACAATGCAGTAGAGCATCTGTCACTGTATATAGTGTACATTAGGCTACATTTACTCTGGTGATTAGGGCCAGTGAGAAGTGTAGCGGCAGTTACTCCTGCAGCTCTCAGCGGCTGTCAGCGAACAAGTGCGGCCGCCGGCCCTGTTCACTATAATGACAGGTCGCCAGTCGCTGCAACTATTCGTGGATCTCTGCGCAGCCAGCGATTACCTGTGGAGATTGTTGCTGGACACAAAGCGCATGCAGCAGCAATCACTACAGTGAACAGGGCTGGCGGCCGTCTGTACCCACTGACAGCCGCAGGAGGAACTGCTGCTAATCACCGGTGTGAATGTAGCCCTCAATCAGAGACGCAGCGCAAAGGGAGTGCCATTTGCAATTAAAAAATGGGGGGGGGGGGGTTTAGACACTCGCCAATTATCTAGCCAGGATCCAATTATCCAGCCAGGATCTAACACTATTCACCTGTTATAGTGTGTGTACTCCAATATGGCATCTGTCCTGCACATACACACAGAAAGTCCACAGTGCTTTGTGCTTATCAGGGTGTGGAGTATGGGTGGGGCTGCCGGAGCAGACATATCAGGGTGTGGAGTATGGGTGGGGCTGCCGGAGCAGACATATCAGGGTGTGGAGTATGGGTGGGGCTGCCGGAGCAGACATGTCAGGGTGTGGAGTATGCGTGGATCTGCCGGAGCAGACATATGAGGGTGTGGAGTATGGGTGGGGCGTTGCCGAATCAGACATATGAGGGTGTGGAGTATGGATGGGGCTGCCGAAGCAGACATATCAGGGATATGATGGATCATCAGGAAGAAGAGCAGAGTCACTTGCCTATTGAACACACTGAGCCGTGTACTCATATCTCTGTGTCTCTCTTTATCTCACAGGTTTTGTACAAGTGAGATATTGACTAACAGGATCGGAACAGCATAGTGACCGTACACCAGCTCCCAGCCACTAACTCCCGGGATTCCCGGCCAGGCGACAAGTTGAGCCGCCCACACCAGCAATCAGCCATGGTGACACTTTGAACACTGCAGGCAGCAAGTGCATGCCGCGCCGCTGCTAATAAAGTTACTGTTAGTTCTCTGTGTGCAGTGCAGTGTACCATGCCACTCTAGCACTGTCAGCAGCTTCCCCCTAGACCCGACCGGCCCTGATGGGGCCCCATGTGCCCAGGTGTGCCCGCTCGATAAGACAGCCCTGGGTGAATCCCCCTAGCGAGAAAAACTTGTCAGAGGATATAACCCTTGCCCAGTCTATCCAACAGAAAAAAAAAATGCTTTGCCCATTACTTGGCTGATTAAGCTGAAGTGGACATAGTTTGATCCAGGGAATTGCTTCAACTTCCTACGTGTGGTCAGTAAAGAATCAGTCTCTCTTTATGAGACAAAATCCCTCCCTCCTTCACTTTTTTACCATAACATTTGTTTTTCAACAGATTGAACAGACAGACGTGTGTTCTATTCAGCTGCATAAACTGTGAAACTATGTAAGAAGTATAAAGGGCACTTACCTCAGCTTCCCTTTCCTGTTCTTCCCTCTCCTTGGCTCTCCTTTCCTCTTCTTCCCTCTCCTTGACTCTCCTTTTCTCTTCTTCCCTCTCCTTGGCTCTCCTTTCCTCTTCTTCCCTCTCCTTGACTCTCCTTTTCTCTTCTTCCCTCTCCTTGGCTCTCCTTCCCTCTCCTTCCTCCTCCTTGGCTCTCCTTTCCTCTTCTTCTCTCTTTTTGGCACTCCGCCATTCCTCTTCTTCCCTCTTCTTGGCACTCCACCATTCCTCTTCTTCCCTCTTCTTGGCACTCCACCATTCCTCTTCTTCCCTCTTCTTGGCACTCCACCATTCCTCTTCTAAATCAGCCTATAAAGAAAAAAAAGTAGGTACGTTGAAGTGCAGACTTTAAAGTGGATCCAAATCTTTTTTCTGTTCGATTTGAATGGAGTGGGAAAAGAACTAAAACTTTGCACCTGCCTACATGGGTGGTCAGTAATGAATCTGACTCTCTTTATGAGAAAGCAACCCAATTTCCCCCCTTCACCCAACTCCTCTCGACCAAACCCTCTACTGCTTTCCAAAAGGTTGAACTAGTCAGGCATGTGTTCTTTTCAGCTGTAATAAATGTGAAACTAAGAAAGAAGTATAAAGGTCACTTACCTGGCGGAAGTTTATTGTTTTTTTGCTGCTCCCAATGGATACCCGGTGGCCCTGGAAGCGTGCAAATTCTGAAAATTCCTCCATTGTTTGATCCTCAGGAATGCTGTAAGAGAAAAAAAAGATCAGTCTCCCATTTTCTTTTTTTGTCACCGGAAGCAAGAAAATACATTTTCTACGCCTGGGCCGCTGGGATGAGCCATCAAGGTGCCCTTATATTAATATCCACCAATGCATTCAGCACCAATTTTCTTTTATCAATCACTGCCTGGCTCAAGAATGCCCACCACTGCTGGATATGGAGGAGCATGTCACCTGATCCCTCGGGTTTAGTAGCCAATCACTTGGCCTAATCACTGCCATATAACCGGGAAAGTGTCATCCCGGCAGTGCAGGAATGCATCAGGTCTATTACTGTAATTTACGTTCACCTTTTGCAGCAATTCAATTGTTCTTAAATTTTGTATATTTACTACTCTTTCAGAGGGTTTCATTCCCCTGATTTTTTACCTTTCTTTATACTAATAAAAATTGTACTTTTTATTACATCTATTACTCCTTTTCTGATCCCTATTGTTGCCAGTTCAGTCCAGGTGCTGACCCTTCCTAGGTCATTATTATTAGGATGTTGGCAGCAATTAGCATCTAATTTCCTCTACATCTATCTTATATTTCAGCCACGAAGATCTCCCTCCTACATTAAGCAGAGAGAACTCCATGGAGCATCACAGGCAGAGGCGGCCCTCTAATTAGGCAAATTAGGTGGTCGTCTAAGGCCTCGCACTCACAGGGACCTTGACACCGCATAATTTGACACCGACACCAGCACCGAAATAGAGAGTACTGACACCAGCACTTTAAAGCTCTTAATATATGCAATTTATAAAGTTAATTTTTTAATCGCTTGAATTATTTCTCCCATTATGGGCGTGAGTCTAGGTTTTGCCTAAGGCCTCATTAAACCTAGAGCCGCCTCTGATCGCAGGCTCTACACAGTGGCCAACATTTTATGAATGGGCTGTTAAATGCGCATATATATTCTTATTTAAAAAGTGGCCCCAATGACTTAGCCCCTCCCCCAACGTCCCATCTTACTCACATTTTTTTTTACTATTAAAGTCGGCCATAGATGGATTGAAATTTGACCGGTTTAGCAGGAACTGGTTGTATTGTGATCCATGTATGGGCAGGCTGGTTATATTGAAGTCAGTCCATTGATCGACTTCAGTACAACCAGCCTGTCCGAAATTTTTTCACGCAATTACTGCCACTGGCTATAGCAGCAACCAGTGATCATTGTATTCTGATGGCTGGGAAACCTTCCACTGTCAGAATGCAATAGAAAGTGTTGATGCACTGAATTTGTTGATGGGGGAATCAACCAGTTTTCTTTCCTTTAACCATGAAATTGGTTAATATATGGCCTGCTTTATATCAAATCTTTGCATTTCAAATAAGCACTTAAAACAGGAAGGACCAAGCCTATATTTGACACTTGTTGTTTACAAGTTAAAATATTTTTTCTTTTTTGCTAGAAAATAGCTAAGAACCCGCAAACATTTTTTTTTGTCGCAGACACCATAGAGAATAAAATGTAGATTGTTGCAATACTTTATGTCACACTTTTTTGAATTAAAAAATAAGAAAACAGTAAAGTTAGCCCAATTTTTTTCTATGATGTGGAATAGAATGTTACACCGAGTAAATTGATACCTAACATGTCATGCTTCAAAATTGCGCCCGGAATGGTGACAAACTTTGGCACTTAAAATCTCCCTAAGCGATATTTAAAAATTTCTACAAATTATCAGTTTTGTGTTACAGAGGTCTAGTGCTAGAATTATTGCTCTCGTTCTAATGATTGCAGTTATACCTTACACGTGTGGTTTGAACACCATTTACATATGTGGGTGCGACTTGCGTCTGCTTTTGGGCGCAAGCTCAAAGGGATGGGGCGCTTTAATTTTTTTTTTCTTAATTATTTTACTTTTTATTATTTATTTTTACACTGTCCCTTTAACAAACTTTTTTGGATCACTTTTATTCCTATTACAAAGAATGTAAATATCCCTTGTAATAGAAATAAGCATGACAGGGCCTCTTTAATGTGAGATCTGGGGTCAAAAAGACCTCACATGTACACTTAAAGTGGAGTTCCACTGTATTTTAAGTTTATTAAAAGTCAGCAGCTATAAAAAGTGTAGCTGCTGACTTTTAATAAACAGACACTCACCTGTCCCACGGTCCAGCGATGCGGCCAGCACAAGCCTCGGATCTCTCCCCCTCCCCTCCGCGGCACCATCATTGGTACTGTGGGCACCCAGCCGTAACAGCAAGCGGCTTCGTGCGCGAGCGGCGCTGCGCTTTGTGATTGGTCCCGAAGTCTTCTAGAACCTGTCCTGTGTCCCAGAAGACTTCGGGAGGGAGGGGGAAGGAGATCTTCCACTTCTTTTTACGGAAATACCCGTAAAAATCGGGTATCCGCACCCCCCCTCCTCCCCAAAAGCTCAGTTTCGCCATCAGGAGCTGGGGAGGTCTTAAAGCAAAAGTTCCACTTTTGAGTGGAACTCCGCTTTAAAAGCAATAATAATAAAAAAAAATCTATTTTTTTTTTGTTTACAAAAAAAGTGTCCCTTTAAGGCCAGAGGGTGGAGGAGAAGTTTGACATTTCTCCGTTCCTCCAAGGGCATAGAGTAGAGTGGGGGCCATCTTGCCCTTACTCGACTTCCTGCCCATCAGGCCACCGGACTGCATTGTTTCCGCCACTTCCACCAGCAAAAGTGATCTCGTGGCAAATCCGCAGCTGAGACCACTTTTATGGGAAAGAGGATTGCTGACCGTGGATAGAAATACCAGGGTGGTGGCAGCTATCTGCTGCCATAGCTACGGCATTTAACATCAAAGTAGTGACCTATATCCACAGTGGGTGGTCTGCAAGTGGTTAAACTATTATATATTCCCTTTAAAATACAAAATACAATTTTTTTTCCTTGAGTCACCATTGCTGCCGACATTGCGACTGTTTGTCCCAGAGCTGCCCCAGGACCATTGTAAAACAACAGCTGGTCTCAGTGGTGCCTGCGGGTCTTAGCAGCTTTAGCGGTAGGCTACAATCAGCCCCTGTGCTACCACCTTAGACAGGTGTCACCAGAACAGATTTGTCCATTGAAAGATTTCCCTTCACCTCCTGATCCTGGGACAGCTAAATAAAATATTGGATTTCCTATCACTTTCTATACTGGAGACCGAGGTCACCAGGACAGCTAGAGAGGGCAAATCTTTTCAGTGGGGACACAGACTGCAACAAAAACTTGCAGAGGTTCTAACTCTTTCACATAAATTTTACATACAATATAAGGCTTGCTTAACCAGGAAGAAAGTCTACTTACTGCCTCTCAGCGGCTCTCCTTTCCTCTTCTGCCTTCCTCATGGCTCTCCTTTCCTCTTCTTCCTTTTCCTTTTCTATTTTATGCATGTGAATTATTTTTCTTGTGGCAGTCATCCTGTTGATAAAGAAAACAGAAGTAAGATCTGGGTTCTGCTCTAACCTTCAAAATGTCATTCAAACCATTCTTGGTTTTGCATTTGTAAAAATCATCATCACTTACAATAAGAAGTACAAAATAATACACATTTAAAGGCAAATATAATGGTTATGGCTTTTTTTTTTTTCATTTTAAATGTTAGATTTTTTTTAAGTGACTTTTTTTACTATTTCTATAAAATCTTTGCATTTTAAATAAAAAATTAAGATGGGTTCTCCCATGATAAAGAACTCACAGAGCTCTATGGCTTTTCTAATAAGAGCTGATTATTTTCAGACTCTTTCTCTGAGTAAATTTATTCTTGCTGGAGAAGCGGCGCTTGATAGGAGATATGATAGCGATTTACAATTACCACAATGGTGATCCCCGCATAGGAAAAAAACTCTTCCGTCTCAGGGAGTGTAAAAGGACAGGGGGGCCACACAATGAGGTTGGAGGAGAAGCGGTTTAACCTTAAACTGCGCAGGGGGGTTTTCACTGTCAGGGCAATAAGGATGTGGAACTCCTTTCCACAAGTGGAGGTGTCAGCAGGGAATATGGATATTTTTTAGAGACTCTTGAATGTGCATCTTAAAGAACACAACATACAGGGATATGGAAAATAATTATAGACACTGACACACATGCTGTTGAACTGGATGGACTATTGTCTGTATATAACCTTACCTACTATGTAACTATATGTAAAACTTTGTATGGCCTATCTAAACAGAGCAGGCAGTAAAGGGGGCGGTGTCACTGCTCTGACTATTTCACTTTTGCTTGTAAATGTCAGCTTGAGCATCTGAAAACAACAGGCTTGTTTCAGCAAAGAGAAAAAGACTTTTGGAAAACATGCAAAACGGGCAGGGCTGGCTGTCTTTAACACTGGGCAAAAGGGGCAGCTGCCCCGGGCCCAGTCACTGTTGTGGGGCCCAAAGCAGCTGGCCCTTGAGCCCGCACAGACCTCAAATAATTGATAAGATTCGGGAGGGCCCAAGAAAATGTTTTCCCAGACTCCAATCAATATTAAAGTGGTTGTAAACCTCCATAGGGAACTTGTACCTATAAGTAAGCCTAGAATAAGGCTTTCCTATAGGTACTGTAAATATTTACTGTGTTGTGCGCCGTTTCTTCCCAAATGAGTGCCGTGACTGGCGTGGGAGTGACGTCACGCAGCTCCAGCCAGACACAGACCAGGAGTCCGTGGCCCCGGAAGGAAGAGGGGTGAAGATGGATGCGGCCTTCAGCGGGGACAGTGCGGGCTTCGTTTGCAGGTAAGTGCCACATAACGGGCTAGAATGTGATGCACACTAGGCCACTATGCTTTTAGTTTGCAGGGAACAAAAGAGGACATAAAACCCATCAGGGTTTACGTCCTCTTTAACCACTCCCCTACCGTCGTATGCAGAATGACGGCCGGGAAGTGGTTCTGTTATCCTGACTGGGAGTCATATGACGTCCAGCAAGGTAGCAAACTGGAGCACACAGTGCGGCGATCGGTGGTGTGGTGTGTTAGTTTGACATATCGCATCTCCAATCTAGGTAAAGAGCTTCTGTCAGAAACATTTCCATTGAAACATTTCCCTTCATCTCCTGAGCTTGGCACGACTTAAAAATATTGGATTTCCTATCACTTTCTATACCAGGGACAGGGGTCATCAGGACAGCTAAAGAGGGCAAATCTGTCCAGTGGGGACACAGACTGCAATTAAAACTAGCAGGGGTTATTACTCTTTCACATAAATAGAAGTTTGGCCTTTCCATACAATCTAAGCCTTCTATACAAGGAAGGGTGTGTACTTACCACAAGTCTTTAACTCTCCTGTTCCTGTCTTCCCTTTCTTGTTCCTCCAGTGTGCGCAAGACACAACGGTGAGACACACTCATGTTGTCCTCCCTACTGCCCTTGTCCTCTCAATTTCTGAACACCATTCATGTGTGGGAAGGAACATATCTTCCGAATCTAACATACCTTTCCGGTTTGAAGATAAATACACTTTCTCATTATTGGGGACGATCAAAATTAACGTCAGACACAGGGGTGACCTGTCTAAACGGGAGAAATCGACAGGACTACTGGGGACAGGGACCATATCTTTCACTATCCTTTAGGTTATAAAAATTCAGCACGGTTCGAGTCCTCTACTTCCCTTTACAAAGTTACCTTTACAAAGACTGTCTTCGAGAAATGGATCTAACCTCTACGC